>NSJX01000053.1:0-176257 GCA_002286715.1 Dentipellis sp. KUC8613 | reverse complement strand
GCGGAGAGCACGTTGCAGCAGATAGTGCCGGTGCTTTGCAATGTAAACGCACCGGATGCAAAACTCAGTGGGTATGTCGTCATGTCTTTGACTGCCTAAGAAGTACTTAATGGAGATCAGTATCACCTGGACTGTGTTGGGCTGGAAATGACCCCCAGGAGGTGGATATGCGATGCATGTGAGGGCACAAAGAGGCATAGATAGCTTCATGACCCGGCGTGAAGGTGTTTACACGAATTCAAGATTCGAGGAATCTAATCTAATCTACCTTTTACCATATTTGGACTGGTGCCTGATTACATACCTAGGTAGTTCGAGCCTTGAGACTGTTATTGAGAAAAGGGAGCCCCGGTCAAGTGTTCACTTCCCGATAGGCCCTTGCCTGCCACCACTCTTCCTCCATCTACTTACAACGTACCTCCCGAAAATTATGCCTTCTCTCTAAAAACGATGGATGTCTTCCGTCGGTCCTTGTCATGGTATCAGGTGATTGTAGATTCCGCGCTTCCCGAGTCCTGTCACTAATCCGACGTCTTTGCGTAGTCGTTTTGAGTTCTCGGAACGTGAAAGGATCATAGGTTCTTTCTCCATCTTCATCACGGGTGCGCCCCCGGCGTCGCAGATGTCATCTTTTCCATCGTTAGCAGCCGGCTATACGACTGTACCAATGATTTTCTCGCATGTGATATCATCCAATAGGGCATCAATACAACCCGTTCTCCTACTAGCCGCACCCTTCGAGGCTGTTGGGTTATGCGCTGTCCCTCAAGTGTTCACATGCGGTCCTGTCGTAGGATGCTCATGTGCCAGAGCAGCCTGTCACGGAATGGCGTTTGCAACACCAATGTCTCCCGCCTCGGCGCCGTTGTAGGGTATCGTAGCAGCGGCATCGAATTCTTCATCAATTCGTGAAGCACGAACGGCAACACGTGAGCCTGTTGGTACCTCGTTATAGTACTCTATGCGTTTCCAGGCATCACACCTTTAGATTCGTCGCCTGAATAGTGACACCTATCCAGGTTATCGACGGCACATGACCCTCTCTGCTTCCGGCTGTTGATTCTCCTTATAATAAGAACGCGGGGACATCTTGCACTAGTCCTCTTGTCCCCGCCTGCACAATGTCTCAAACCCGTAGCGCGCTCGACGTAGGTAGGTCAACCGCCCTCTCCGCCCTCCTCACGGTTTTCGCACTGGTGGTGGTGCCGCGGAAACTTACATCCACCTATCTACGCATTGCTGCCTCTTCGGTGCTTTTGGGTACCGCTCTTCGAGTGCTGCGTGCACGTCCAGAGAGACGCAAGGGCGCGATTTCCGGAGACTATGGAAAGATAGGGCGCAAGGTGACTGCCGCAGGTTACGAGCCTGACGAATATGACTTTATTATCATTGGTGGAGGTATGTGGCAGCTTCGGTACCCACACGGAGCTGTCCGAATGTGCGCACTGACCCCACCATGCAGGGACTGCGGGCTGCGTTCTTGCGGCGCGACTGAGTGAAGATCCGTCTATCCGCGTGCTTCTGCTTGAGGCTGGAGGAAGGTGCGGAACAACGTCACGCTTTCTGTGACTGGCCCGCTTGATGCCCACTCCTCAATACCAGCGCAACGAAGATTCAACTGTCTCGTATTCCATCTGGATTCTCACAGCTTTTCGGAAGTAAGGAAATATATAACTTTACGACCGAGCCGTGTGAAGGCACGGCTGGGTTGTCTCATTACTGGCCTCGAGGTAAGTTGGTAATTTCTTCATCTACACGCCTTCTGAACGACATGCGATAGCGAGAATGCTGGGTGGTTGTAAGTGTAACATCATCGCCACATTTCCACCTCTAACATCAGAACAGGCACCTCGATTAACGCGCAGATGTGCGGACTTTGTTCCTATGGGCCATTCCGACACTGACCCTTTTTTCACACATTATAGATACCACTACGGCTCTCCTGACGATTACGATGAATGGGAAAGAATTCAGGCTGGTCAAGACGGCGCAGCAGAATGGTCTTACGAGAACTTCAAAAGGTACTTACTTTGTCCTGCTTCCCTGGTGCTTTGGCTGCGGGACTGACTTGGATTCTCCAGATACTTCAAGAAGTTCGAAAAATACAACCCAAGCAGAAGGTACCCAGACGTGGATTTGCTCGAGCGAGGCGACGTCGGCGGTAAGGTGGACGGTACGTGTCGCTTCCATTCAGCTGCAAGGAAGAAACCGCCCAATACAGACGATGCGGCATTTAGTCGGACATGAAGGCTACTTCTCTCCCATAACGCAAAAGTTCATCGATTCCTGCGCACACATCGGTATCGAGAAGAAGTCCGATCTAAATTCATCGAAGGGCACGCTCGGCGTTGCAAAGGTATGTGACTTCCTCGATTCTCCAGCGTTGAGACTCAGCAGGTGGACTTTCTCCTGAAATAGCTTAGTGAGCCGACTCCTCCCAGACGTCCTGCAGGCACTGACACATGCTGGGAATCTAGTGACATACATCCGCGATGGGAAACGCGTGACGACCGAGACCGCCTATCTCACAGAAGACGTCCTTTCGCGGCCAAATCTCACTATCGCTACCCATGCTACGGTCACGAAGTTGCTTTTCGAGACTGGCAACGCTGGCCCGCGAGCTGTTGGCGCTGAGTTTGCCTCTTCTGCAAGTGAACCGCGGTATAGGGCAAGAGCGAGGAAGGAGATCATACTTTCGTAAGTCACAGCCCTCCGTTCCGATCTTGCTTCCGTTGAAGTGCCTCTGCGCATCTATTCAGAGCGGGAGCTGTGCACACCCCGCATGTCAGTAGTTTGGGATCTTTTGCTTTCGCTTTGGCACCTGAAGCAACGTTTGCTCGTAGATCCTCCTTCTGTCTGGCGTCGGCCCTGCAGAGCAGTTGGCCAAGCATGGCATACCCTTGGTCGCAGATTTGCCCGGCGTTGGTGCATACTTGAAAGACCATCCCGTCATCGATGTCGTTCTGCACGAAAAGAGCGGCGACAATCTGAACTACCTCCAGCCCAGAGGAATCAGAGATACGTTCCGGCTGCAGAAGAGTCTTGCACAGTATCTTCTGTTTGGGAATGGACCTCTGACAACGAATGTGAGTGCCGTGGGTGTACTCAGTATACATTATTGATGATTGTGAGTTCGGTGCCCACAGGTTGCAGAAGCTGCCGCCTTCTTCCGCTCAGACGACCCTAAACTCTTCCCGGAAGCCGACAAAACAGTGGAAACTGCGTATTCTGGTCCCGGGGCTCCCGATCTCGAGCTGTTCGATTCCCCGATTGGTTACAAGTCGAACTTGAGGGCTCAGCTGCCGAACGTGGACTCAATGAGCTTGCATCTCGTTCTGCTGCGGTAAGTTCCTGACATCTACAAGTCAAAATGCATGTTTGATGATGTGGCTCTCAGGCCCACCAGCGTGGGGACTGTTTCATTGAAGTCGACGAACCCATTTGATGCACCCGTCATTCACGCCAAGTACGTTAAGCTCAGCATTGCATCATGGTCTTCTGGAAAGAAGAAAATGAATCATTGCTGACTGACTATTCGCTTAAGCTATCTGTCGACACAGCACGACATCGACGTCCTCGTTCGCGGCATGCGTGTCCTCATGCGCATCGCAGACGCACCGCCTTTAGGCAACATCATAGACCGTGCAGCGAAATCTGATCACGACTTCGGCCACTATCTGAGCGATGCATCTGACGAGGAGGTGGAGACGTACGTTCGGTCCAATCTGTCGACACTGTATCACCCAACGTCGACGGCACGGATGGCCCCCCTGAGCAAAGGCGGTGTGGTTGACCCAAAGCTTCGGGTGTATGGGATTCAAGGCCTCCGCGTTGCCGATGCCAGTATATTCCCCGAAATTGTCGCGGGCCACACGGTGAGTCTTATCACTGCCTGCATAACGCGGTCACTGAGTGCTGGATGCATACTGATATATGCGATGGTGTGTTAGGCGGCCACTGCAATTGCTATTGGCGAGAAAGCCGCGGATTTGATCAAAGCTGACCTGAGGGCATAAAAATTGTATCGGACAAGCGACCTGTATACCGTGAACTACGAACTATATTGTTGTATCGACTTGAATCAGTCAAGACCACATGAATTGACCCCATGAAGTGAACCCCAGGCGTCTCTCTCTTCGTAGAGTTACTGTTATGGATAGCCGAGGCCTGCTACACGGCTTTTCCCGGCTAAGCCCAGAGTGCTTCGCCGCGACTGAGTGACGGACAGTCACCCTCAGTAAAAACGGTTAGTCAACAAATTTGATGAAATTGACTTCCAATTGACGTTTTGTGGACTTATACCCTCCTCAGTGACTACGAAATTGACTAGATTTGATTGTCGAATTCATTTCCGGGGGGCTGTGTTGATGTACTATTCGGGATTGCCGAGGCGGAAAAGCAGCGCTTAAAATAAAAAGCATTGAGAGCGAGAATCGAACGCAGAGCCTCGAGAGTGTGGCACAGTGAGACAGGCAGCAACAGCCGCTAGGCCATACTGCTGATACTTAGACACAAATAAACCTGTATATGTAGTGTAAATGCGCACTTAGGAACCGAATTTTTCCTTTAAGTCAAGCACTTGGCATTGCACCTTCAAAATGTCGTTGAGCTACGACATAGAAGCAATCAAGCATGTGAGAGAGATATCTCTGCTGAATCCGTATTTTCGACATCTGTTGCAGTTCGAAAGACTACGGTACCTTCAGCACTACGGAATACTTGACTTAGAGGAAAAATTCGGTCCCAAGTGCGCATTTACACTACATATACAGGTTTATTTGTGTCTAAGTATCAGCAGTATGGCCTAGCGGCTGTTGCTGCCTGTCTCACTGTGCCACACTCTCGAGGCTCTGCGTTCGATTCTCGCTCTCAATGCTTTTTATTTTAAGCGCTGCTTTTCCGCCTCGGCAATCCCGAATAGTACATCAACACAGCCCCCCGGAAATGAATTCGACAATCAAATCTAGTCAATTTCGTAGTCACTGAGGAGGGTATAAGTCCACAAAACGTCAATTGGAAGTCAATTTCATCAAATTTGTTGACTAACCGTTTTTACTGAGAGTCACCTGTCCCTAACCAAGTCTGAGCCAGTTCGAGACCTCCGTAGCGCGCTCCAGTATATAAAACGGCCTTCATCATCCCCTCTTACTCGTCAGCTTGTCGTGATTTCAGTTGCCCGCGATAGCTTGGGCAACGCCCTCACATATTGATACCTGCGTCGCGCACGTCACAGAGGAACTTGGTCTGAACTGGAGATGCCGCGCGTTTCCACTATCATTTCGGCCGCTCTCACTACCTTCACAGTCTTTGCGATACTTCGAAGGCACCCTGCCCAAATCCGTCTCGGGGCTTCGGCCTTAATTTTAGCTCTTGCGTTTCGACTTTCACGCCGCGGTCCTAATGGTGCTAGCGCCGAGCTGCTTGCAGAGTACGATGCAGCCAAACGGCAGGTTCTGACTGTGGGCTATGAGTATGACGAGTACGACGTTATCATCGTTGGTGGAGGTGAGTTCTTGTTCGTCTCGTATCCATTGTTGTTTGACTGACACGTCTGCGTTCGAAGGCACAGCTGGCTGCGTGCTTGCGGCGCGCCTAAGCGAGGACCCGTCTGTCCGCGTTCTGTTGATCGAAGCCGGCGGAAGGTGCGTTTCTCATGTCATGTGTCTGGAAGTAGAACTTCAATAGTCGGTGCTATTTCAGTGCGCTGGGGTTGCAGTTCTCGCGCATTCCATCGGGATATTCCAAGTTCTTCGGTGGGAAGGAGCATATCTTCAACCTGCTAACACAACCCGACGAAGGAACAAATGGACAGGCGCACTACTGGCCGCGTGGTACGTTCCTATTGATACTATTGTCGTATTCTCACATTAAGTGTCGGATTGTTGAACAGCAAAGATGCTGGGAGGATGTAAGCATATGTAATTGTTGATGATATATCCTGGTTCTGATAAGCATTTTCTAGGTTCCTCAATGAATGCGTCGATGTAGAATGATCTCTGCTTAATTGTGGGATTCTAGTCTAACTGAAGCATAGCTTTCATCTAGGAAGTCCTCAGGACTACGATGAATGGGCGAAGCTGCAGCAGGGCGCCGACGGCGCTGATGACTGGGCTTATCCGCAGTTCCAGAAGTAAGCTATCAAGGTCATATAATGGAACGCGTCTCATTCTAGCGATAGGTATCTTAAGAGGTTCCAAAGATATAACCCCAGCGATACGTATCCAGATATCGATTTATCGGAGCACGGAGGTCAGGATGGAAAGGTTGACGGTTCGTGGCGTTTTCTCATTCTGCAAATTCATCCATGGATGATAAATTCCTGAAACCTGTGTAGTCGGGTTCGACGGACACAAATCCGGGCTCACCGGGAGATTCATTGACTCCTGTGAACGAGTGGGATTTTCCAGAATTTCCGACTTGAATACTGCCAAGGGGACCATCGGTGTTGCAAAGGTCCGTTCATCGCACGTATTCTCATACCATCGGTTCGCTAAGGCGTTCGGTCGACATATTGGTACTATCGATAGTTCAGTGAGTGATCAAGTTGCCCGTGTGTTGTTTACAATGCTGACGTGCCTATCTGCCTGCTCCAGTGACGTTCATGAAGAAGGGCAAACGAGTCACCACGGAGTCGGCATACCTAACTAGCGATGTCCTTAGCCGTCCGAATCTCACAGTGACCATCAAGGCAACAGTCACAAAGATTGTCTTTGATGAAAGTGGCGAGGAACCCCGCGCTGTTGGTGTTGAGTTTTCGTCTGGTCCTGGCCTACCTCGTACTCGAGTAAAAGCAAAGAAAGAGGTGATTCTCGCGTAGGTGCACTTTCCTACTCTCAAATATCAAATACGGCATTTACATCTGACGACACCGTACTCTTATCACAGTGCCGGCGCTGTGCATACGCCACATGTAAGCACCGTAATTTCTAAATTGTGGATCTAGAGAACGACCGAATATTTTTCCCCCCAGATTCTACTCTTGTCGGGAATAGGTCCTGCCGAACAGCTGCGTCAACACCAGATTCCCATCATTGCAGAGCTGCCTGGTGTCGGTGCTCACCTACGGGACCACCCATCTGTCAATGTCACCTTCCGCGAGAACAGCAATTCAGAAGGCCTGACCTACCTGCGACGACCCAAGACATTCGCTGACCGCTTCAAGATAGCAAAGGGCATTGCGCAGTACAAGCTCTTCGGCACAGGTCCGTTGACGACAAATGTAAGTTTTCTTTTCTCTCATATTGACATGTCTCAGCAACGTCTGACGCCGTTTCAGATCGCAGAAGCAGGCGCCTTCCTCCGCTCCGATGACCCGAGTTTCTTTGGACAGGATGGCGTGAAACCAGAGGATACCACTTCTGGTCCCGGGGCGCCTGACATCGAAATCTTCACATCGCCCATTGGATTCCAAGCCTCCGGACTCGTGAAACTACCCGAGTCTGCTTCGATGAATATATGTGCCGTTCTTCTCAGGTGCGCTGGGTGTCCTGAATATTCGCTCTTTCTTGGATATGAACCCGTTTCTGCAGGCCGACGAGCGTGGGCAGCATTAGCTTGAAATCCAGCGACGCCTTCGATGCTCCTTTGATCATACCGAAGTAATTATCTATGTCTCATCTGTCGGCGAACAGGTCTCACCACTTTCATTTTCACACAGCTACATCAGCACCAAGCACGACATGGAAGTCTTACTTCGCGCCATGCGCATCGTATCCAACATCGCCGATGCTCCGCCGCTCTCCAAGGTCCTGGAGCACGATCCCGAATACGACCAGCACTACGGACACCACCTCGTTCACGCATCCGACGACGAGCTCGAGAAATACATCCGCGCGCACATCGCTACGCTGTATCACCCCACGTCCACCGCACGCATGGCGCCGCGCAGCGAGGGCGGCGTCGTCGATCCGTATTTGCGGGTGTACGGCGTTCAGGGTCTGCGGATTGCGGACGCGAGCGTGTTCCCGGAGATACCCTCTGGACATACGGTGAGCTTTTATTGCATATTGTTTGTACATGTTCGTCCTTTCGCTGATGCTGGAGTCGCGCAGGCTGGTCCTGCCATTGCAGTTGGAGAGAAGGCGGCTGATTTGATTAAAGATGCGCTTCGTCGATGATCGTCTCACTTCAATTTCCCTCATGCATATTGTATCATATTGTGTTCTTTTCTTGTCACTCCATGCACTCAGTTTCTTCCACATTTACATCTGTATAGTATGCTCATATTTTACCTGATCTTGAGGCCGGTCGCCTATCACGACGACTGTGTCGTGAGCAAATATATTCTGCTTCTTCGCAACGAAAAATCCACTGAAGCGTGAACTCCTACAGACCAAGCACTTTTTTCAATGGAAAGGGACCGGAACCTGAGGAAAACGAGGAAGCGTGAACTTGAAAGCGCGGTATGCGACGCGATCACGTGACAAAATTGATTCAAGAAGCATGAATTCGTACCTTGTACCTTCGCGATCGTTGAACCCTCCTTCGAACCAATGATCACCCAGAACGGCTGAGCACCCACTCCCCCCTGCCCACATGGACAAGCTCCGCTCTCTCCTCAGCTTTAACCTCAACCTCCCGCTCACATTCCCTCACCGCGACGAGCACAAGCACCCAATCGCCATCGTCCAATACCAACGCGCCTCCTTCGGCGTCGGCACGGAGGAGCACCTGCACTGGGCGCTCTTCGTGCTCACGGACCGCCGGCGGCAGCGCGGGCCCAGCTTCCAGGCGATCGACCGCCTCTACAGCGACGGGCGCGGCGTCGTGTGGCGCCTGCACGAGTGCGCGCACGACGCGGTGCGCGCGTCGCCGCGGTGTCTCGGGGGCGTCGTGGTGGGCGCCGTGCGCGCGCGCGAGGTCGACGAGCTGCGCGAGGTCCGTGCTGTCGCTGTCTAGGCTGGCGAAGGCGTTTTCTGACTTGTGAGCTTGGATGCTGATGCATGGTGGTCCGTGGCTTCTACTGTACGCAGATGCTCAGGGCGAACCGCCCGCACCCGAAAGGCCCGGGCTGGAACTGCCGCAGCTGGATCATGGAGTGCCTCCGGTCCATGCGCGGAAAGGGGTGGCTCTGCGGCGACATCGCGCAGCAGGCTGCGCTGCTGCCTGCGCTGCGGATCGCGAGCCGCGGGAGCAGCTGCAGCGGTCGCGGTCGCAAGCGGCGGCCCCGGCCTGTGCTTGTTCGGCTTGAAGTGTGAGCTTGGGCTGGAGGCGGGGCCGGGAGGTGTGGTGTACTGTAGGTTTGCGGTTGCGCGGAGCGACGGTGACCGTACGCCGGACCCGTGTATGCGGATGTGTGCTCCGGTCGTCTCGTGCACGTCGCCTGGTCACTGCGATACGACGCAGACCAATAACGACGATTTGCTCGCCCCCAGCAGCGATAATATACCCATAGTTTTATGCCCTGCCAACAAACAAAACCCATACACTCTCAGTCACTGATACCACTGCACCCGAAACGATTGAATCTTATCCACCACTCCGCCACCATCACCCTGCTTCCGAGCATGAGCCAGCTGATATCACGATAGCCACCACCAAGATAACAACACCCATTAGATCCAAGGCAGCCAGCGTACCCTCGATCGCCACACCCGCTCCCGTATCCGCACCCGCACCACGCTGCGCACCGGCCAGACGCAATCGACCATCGAGTTCCCGCCCGCCCGCCGGCCCCACAGGCGGCATGACGGGAAGTAGAGACCAACCGTACGGAGCCGACGACACGCGTCCGGGAGCCCTTCGAGTGCGTCGTGCACGTTTATAATGAGCATGCGCAGCGAATGCGAAAGCGGGCCCGAATCATCGTAAGCCGTGGCTATCAGCAGCCGCACGCCGCGGGCCTTCGAGCTGGTCTGGTAAGGCCAGGATTCAGAGTGCACCGATACGAGAGCCCGGTAGCGCTTCGCTCGGACGACCGGTGCGGGCCCATTGACAGGCGTTTGCTGAATGTTACGGGTTGCAGATTGCGGTTGCGGCCGGGGAGAACCTCGGCGACCGTGCCTGCAGAAGAAGAAGGCGGGTGTTCGGACTTCGTGTTGGGCAGGCAGCGTGCGGTGTGGTGTGGTGTGGTGTGGTGTGTGGCCATCAGGTTCTCGGATGTCGTGTCGTGTCGTGTGAGCGGGGGCAATTGGGGGGCGTTCAATCAAAGTTCGGATACTTATGGGAGATCGAGAAGCAAAGCAGGGTTTGGATCGGTGGACTTGGGAGAGAAGGTATAGGAGATCTGGCCCAGGCTGGAGGGGAGCATGCGTACTGTATGTGGTTCGTGAAGCTTGAAGCTTGAAGTCTGGACTTCCATCTTGTGCTCGTGTTTGAAGTTATGGAAGGCCCGGAGGCTGTAGTTGCGATGGAAGATGGAGGTGAGCGACTTGTGCCACAACGTCCGCCTGCAAGGTTTTTAGCTTTAGGGAATTATATTAGTGTGATCCTGTCAGTCCAAGTCGTAAGTGAAATAAAACAAGCTCAACCCAAAGCGACAAGTTCCCGCTGTACCACGTTGAAGACAGCGGCCCCCTCTCAGGACCTTGCAACCCACTAGCCACCACACGCACGATGCCAAAATCTGTCTGTCTGTTTGGAATTTGCCAATAATATACAAACATTGGTACATCTTCCTCCAGGCCTCCTCGGCCCGCGCCCGCCTCCGCGGAGCGCGCCCGGGGGATCCTTCCGTGACCTCTGGCATATTAACCGGCGATAAGAGTAGCGTACTGGTACAGCGCGCGTGGGCGCAAGGTATGGTATAAGTTAGGTTACAACATGGAAACAAAGAAAAGCGAATGTGAATGTGGCAGGGGGGCCGTGCGCGAAAGTGAAAGCGAAACCGGATGAGAGGTGCGAAGCGGGGGTGGACCGGGACAGGAGGGCGTCGGCTGCGTCTAGTTGAAGCCGTCGAAGTGCCCCTTGAGAATGCGCTCGCCCATGGGGGACGGCGCGCGGCGCCGGTCCGGGGAGCGCGCGCTGACTGTCGCGCTGCGCCGCGTCTTGCGCATCGGAGACGCGGGGAGGGGGGGGCCGTTGGTCGTCGAGGGCGACACGGCGGACGGGGGCGGCGCCATCGGCGGGGGCGGGGACATGGTCCGCTGCACAGGTGGGAGGGTGGGCTATAATAAGGGCGTGTCAGATTGTCGTACGAGTCGGAGTCAGGGGAAGGAAGAAGACGAACCCTGCCAAAACTGCCGCCAAGAGAGAGCCGGCGCAGAACGCCGACTCCGCGCTCTTGCTGCTGGGACTGGGCCACCGAAGGGGGCGGAACCTGTTGCTGCGCAAAGCGGCCGTTGCCCGCCAAGGCTGTGGTTGCCCGGCGGTGGTGGCCTGCGAGGGGTGCAGGTACTTCTACGTCCTGGCCCTCATCATCTGCAATAACGAGCAGAAATTTAGAGCTGGGAAAAGCAACACGAGGACGGTGTATCCACCTTCGAACACCGGTGCCGCGGTCGGCCGTCTGAGAGGGAAAGTGGCGTTCGTTTTGGTGGGGGACGAGCCCATGAAATAGGAGAGGAGCGGGGACGTCGATGGCGAGGCGGTGGACACCTTTGGTGGGTAGGCGGACACTGGGGTCTGGATAGGAGGAGAGCTAGGGGAGCTGTCGGTTGAGGACACAGACATGGCGCGACGGCGCGAGCCTGTGCTGATGGGGATAGGAGCGGACTTGTGGAAGTCGGGGTTGTTGGGGGAGGAATTTTGAGCAGCCATGGTTGGGATATATAAGCGTTGAGGACAGGTACGGATGATGGTGGGAGGAGGTGGGCTCGGTCAGACGAGGGTGATCTATAAGTATGCGATCCCGCCGCTCTCGATCTCTCGACTTACATACTCCTCATCCTCCTCACGTGTCTCTCTCCATTACGTACCGCATCTCTTTTCTTCAGATCCTGCACCTTTCTCCTCCTCCCAGCCGCGCCTTTCCTCTTTCTTTCGCCGTGGATCCTTTCGCCTTCCACTCCACCCGTCCATTCGCTCTGCCCCAACCCCTCCATTCTCTACCAAGCACACTCCATCCTCGACCGCATTCACACGCTCCACGCCGTGTTTAGCAACCACCCGCCGCCGAGTCTTGACGAAGTCTCCGGCAGCTTGGCCCGCATGACACAACCATTTCATTTCCTCCGCCACATGTCCCTTACCCCGCATTTCGAAGACGCGGATGACTCGGACGCTTTACTTTCTGCACATTTAGACAATTTGCCTCCACCCCCCTGCGCTTTCTCGACCTGCCCAAGTCCCTTCGTTCCACGGTACGCAGCGTCGCTCGTCGTGCATGCACCTGATATCGCCCGTCGAGACGGCAACGTACGTGCCGTACGCCTCGGAGACGTCCGACGGAAAAATGCGTGTCAATGGCGCAACCGCCTTGCCAACTGCAGCGCTTCGTCTCCTGCGCCGACCCGCCGAGCCGCGCCTAGGCGCTCGAGGGCTGCGTCTCCCGAGTTTCAGCGACTCTGGACGCAGGCAAGCGATCCTCATGATGCCCGCGAGGCGCGTCCGCTGCTTCGCCCGGCGGGCGTTTGACGTGCGTCAGCAGCTCGGGCGGAAACAGGCACTCGGCGGCAGCGAAAGAAGCTGTGGACGCCCAATGGGATGCGCGATGATAGGGAGAGCTCGGCCTCGTGGTGAGTCTTGCCTTCATGCGTATGGTATGTGTGCTGCTTCTCGCTGGGCATTCACAGGTCACAATGCATACGCGCTTGGGTGGCCATGATCTCAGACGCGTTCAGTGAGTGATCATCGCTGACGTAGGCCCAGTGCCGTGCTGCCGATTATATAGGTTTTGTGTTTTAGGCTGGGTCCTCTCGCCTCGTGTTGTGTTTGCAGTTTCGTGCTGACAACGTTTTGGGTTTATCTGTGCCCACTGCTCCCGAGCCCCCTCGAGGAACGGCGGTATTCGCATGCGAACGTAGATGGGGGCCTTTCGGTAGAACCAGGCCGATCGCCTCGAGGTGTACTTCCACTACCAGCGATCGCGAGCGATCCCGAAATACAGTCAGCAAGCAGAACCCGGCCTTCCAGCTCGTCGTTCTACGACTGAGGCAATAGAGAGGACCGCTGCCTCGAGGAGATCTGTACCCGAAGATCTCCCGCTCTCCGGTTCGCAACTTTTCTATGGCCAAGCAAGCAGGAAGACAGGAATATCGCACACTCACCGGAAGACGTCCTGATCACACCAGCCGCTGCTTGCAATTGAATGCGGATCAGGAAGTTCTTTGCGCTTCCAGCGGGTGCGCAGCATCCTTCATTAATGAACTCGCTCTTCCGAGTCTCTGAAAAGAATACAGTGGATCTTGCAGCGTACCCACCGAAGGTGCAACTTCGCCTTCTCCCGCGCATGAGAAGTCGATCAGGCGCTCGGGCCGCCTCCAACAAGATACATTCGGATAGTCGTGGCTTCGCAGCACACGTCTGAGGAGGCTCCGAGCCGATTCGCCAACCCGTACACCCTCTTTGCTGTCCATCGCACCGAGGTAGCCGTCCATGTCTAAAAGCTGAATTTTCATGTTTTCCTATTCTTCTGCAGCTGCTCTCGTACGGCGTCGAGCAGGATCGTCGTCGACGCAATGTACCGCATGACGGTGACGCGTTGCTCATCTGGTGATCGTATGAAGATCGATCCACGCTTTCTAACCACGTTGCGGTCATGTATGTACAGTATGTCGCTTACAGTAACGGCAATGTCGCACACGTTACATGTTACATGGGAACCGATGACATCGTAGGCCGCGGCCCCGTCCAAGCACCCATGGCGTAAGTAAAATCCAACTTATATCAGGACCTCAAGATCTCAAGGGGTGGAGGGAGGAAGCTCTCGTCAGACCTTCCTTCCATTGCGGATGTTAAATGTTCAAGGTTCACGCAATTCTGACTAGTGTGGTAGGTATCAGGTCAATGCTCTCAAATTCGGCAACGAAGCCTCCAGTTCAATGTTCATTCCGCCCTACGTGTTGCCCTCCGAGAATTGCACTCTGTGTGGCCTACGTTTTGAGATGACAACGTGTGTAGCGTTATAGAGTATCCAGAAAGAGATGCCCTGACGACTCCAAGAAAATCATAGCAACGAGATGCAAACACGACATTATACAGCTTTGACAAGCAATGATGAGGTTACTAAATAATACAAATAAGGTGACCGTGTCGTTCATGAAGACGTTGCTGACCATCTCGGTCTCTATCTATCCCAGCCCATCCCCTCATAGCATCAAAAGAAAGCGATCCGGAATCCAGAATCCAAATTCCATATACACATTATCCATCCGTCCGTCCAAGCTCGCTTTATGGTGATGATGATGATGACCCACAAGTGGCATTCTTGTAATCGCCGAAATCCCAGCTGAAGCAGTCCTGATTGACGTGACGTGGCTGCGTGAGACATAGCTCTCGGGCTGAGAAGACGAAGTGTACTGTACTTACCACACAATCCTCCTGCGGACGCGCCTCGGGCACCTGGCGTCCGACTTCTTCAGCGGGGGCCCACGGCTCACCGAGGAGCTTCTCGATGATGTTGACGATCGTGTGTGTCCGCACGTCGACTGCCCAGGAGAGATTCGTGACCGTATCGTAGAGGATCACTTCGCCTAGGTGACATCTTCGTGCACAGATAGCTGCGTTAGACCAAACGATGAGAAAGTTGAACACATAGGTACGCACTGGGTTTCCAAAGCGTAGCCGCCCAGCGCGCAGGAGGACAGGACGCCGTTGCAGGTGCCCATCGGGATCGGATCCGCAGTGTGGTAGACATGTGTGATGTGCTGGGTTGACGGCTGTGGAGCGATTGACATTGTGGTTAGGTTATACAGTATCAGCAGTGAAGGATTAGAGGCGTACGGGTGACGGTAGGTGCAGCCTCTGGGCGGCCAGCTTCTCGCCGGGTGCCTCGAATGCGACGACCGGAATCCCGAATGTCGCACCAAGCAGCGACGCAAGAGAGCCCCCGAGCGAGTGCCCGATCATCCAGATATTCGAATCCGGGTACATATATGTCAGGTTATTATAGAGATTCTGCACGGTTTTCCTTATGTCAGCCCAATCCTCCACGAAACAAGCCCGCGCACACACACGCACCGTGCCAGTAGGATAGAACAGACTATCATCAATGAGCGACTGCTCAAGACACCCCTGATCGCACTTCCACCCGCCGCGGTAGCACCCGCACACCGTCGTCCACGTCCAGTCCACCCGCGCACAGCAGCAGCTGAACAGCAGGTTATCGTTCAGCTTGTCCTTCTTCGTCGTCGGGCCGCCCCCGCCGATGACCGCGGCAGACGTGCCCTTGATGGAGAGCACGACGGTCGAGTTGTCCGGCGTCGCGAAGACGTACCCGCGGAAGCCGTCCGCATCGGGCTCCCAGCCCACGGGCTTGTGCTGCACGGCGTTCATTCATACGCATTCAGCCCGTCGATCGTCGCACACAGCGCACGCACCGTGGACCAGTTCCCGCTGAGATCGTACCACCCGCTCTCGTCCGGCTCGAAATACGCATTGTTCGTCATCTTCGCGAGCGTGAGCAGCGTCTCGCGCTGCTCGATGTCGGGGCCCTGCACCTCGTCCTCGTCCCACCCGAGCGTCATCAGATCCACGTCTCGCCAGAACCGGCCGGTCGCGTTGAACGCGGGCCGGTGCGTGCGCACCGGGCGCGTGGACACCGCGAGCGCGCCGTGCGCCTGCGCGCGGACGGGCGGGACGTCGGAGAAGTACACATGCGCGTCGGGCGTGACGGCGTGCGCGTGCCGCAGTTCGAATTGCAGCCGCGGTGGCGCGGCTGGGGGTGGTGGTGGCGGTGACGGGGTGTAGGGGAGGTAGTCGAGGAGCGGGAGGAGGAATTGAGTGAGCGAGGATGGGAGCATTGCGCAACTGAGGACGGCCTGGAGCGGCGGAGGCAACCCCGCCTGGCGCCTTTGTCATGGCCGTGGCCGCGTGTTACCTCTTCCGGTGAACTTGGTTCTTCCGTTACCACACACTCGAACGCCTATGCTGTTTTACGGTGCGTCTGTTCGAATGCTTGCATACTCGAAAAACTGTCCGGAGTGCCTTGGATGGTACAAAGAGGTGTCCCGATAAAGCTGGCGTGGTAAAACGATGTTAGATATTAAATTAATCACTCAGGACATGAATCAGAGCTCCATTGCCCGATTGTACAACTACTGTGGTCTCTCTGGATTCATCTCAAATGCTGCACCAGGCCAGATAAAGGCCCAAGCACATGGTCAAGAAGTGAGGTGGGCCTTATTCTCATTTGATCTGACCCGATTTCCAGGAAAACGTGGGTTGGGTTGTCGTGCAGTGCCAATTGCTCCGCCACAACACGATAGACATTCATGATTCGTGCATGCTCGTGTGCGCTACATCCTGAGTCTTCCTGGTGAGAAAACGTCCATGACTTCAATTCGCTGCAGCAGCTCTTCCCGCCGCAGCATCATGGTCTCGCGTTTTCAGCTCCTCCTTAGCCTCACTCATCTCCTCCTCGCTCGGGAACGCCGCGAACGCATCCTTGATCTTGTCAATCGGCGCCTCCAACAAGCCAAGCAGCGTCTCGAACGGCGGCTTGTTCGGAATAGACGGATGCGCTCTGATGCACGGACGTCAGCTCATTCCCTAGCCAGTAGACATGAGCTCACCTGGTAGGAACGAGCTTCTTCGTCTTCTTAAAACTAAGCGCCGCCTCTTTGCTTCCCTCCTCCCCGATAGCAGGCTCGAGCAGCGGCAAGTCGTTGATCTCCTCGTCATCGTTATGGTGGTGCAGCGCCTCCATCATCTGCGTCATAACACCATGGAACTCTGCACTCCCCGGCTGCAGCCCCTCGAGCTTATACAGGTGCTCCTTCGCCGACTGCCCAGCCCAGCCCCACCATATCAGCGTCGTCTTCGAGTCGCTGGGCAGGGAAGAGACGGACCTGATGCTCCTCGCGGTCGTGGTCAGCAAGCTGCCTCCCCTTCTCGCCGAGGTGCTTCTCCATGAGCGGGTACACCACGATCTCCTCCGCCACGGCGTGCCGCGCCACCTCCCAGGTCAGCTGGCGCGCCCACCGCGCCTGCGCATCGACGTTGCCGCCCTCGCGCGCGCGCGTATACTGGTCGTGGTATTCGTACATCTGCCATATGTGCACCCGTGAGCATCGAGCAACGGTTGGGTGACTGACAAGCAGCGATCTCACCTCCTCGTGGTCCTCTTTGATCGAGTTGAAGAGCGTGGACATGGCGCGGCGGGAGGCTGCGAGCTGGGAAGGCGAAGTGTGTAGGAGGTGTCCACTGAACAGGGCGGTAGAACTCCGAGCTGAGAGCATAGCGAGTTGTCGAGGTGGCGAAGGTCACCCTTATAGCAGGCCCCAGGGCATCTATTAGTATCTACGTCCACGATCCAATGAGCGGAAGCATCTTTCGATTGCGCAGAAGATCGGGGCACCCACCTACGTACCCTATGACGTCGGCATGCGTCGTCTCCCCAACTCGAGCGTCCTTCGAGCTCGTGACAATCGACACTGGCATGGAACCAATTGCAAACGCGCGTGCAAACAAGACGGCCTTGCATTGACGGTGCAACTAAAATACTGGTACAGAGCTAGTAGCGAGAACTGTAACTATAACGGATGGGGTGGATCAGAACGAAGCTCGACGGGAGGGAAACTATTGCGTGCAAACTTTAACGAGGAATGTATGAGGGTCCAGTGCGCGCTGCATGCTTGTCTAACGGTATGCGGAACGGAGCGAGAAAAAGAAGACAGAAATCGAGAAACGGAAAATGAGAGCCGAGAACGAGAGAGCAAGAGTGGGAGAAGGCGAAATAGAAATGAAAGAGAGAGACAGAGACAAGAGAGAAGCACCGGTAAAAGGGGTGCACGATTAATCCGATCAAGTATAGCCTAATCTGTAGCTGAACACCTCTAGAGACGAAAAGCGACTACGCGCATACTCAGGCGGCAACGGCGCTCTCGCCGTTCGTGCCGTTCGTGAAGTACGGCGGCGGCGCATTGTCCTGCTCGGGCCCGGCGCCAGGGGACGACGTCTGGAGCGTGAGGTTCTCCATCGCCATCCCGAGCGGGTCGTTGACGACGCTGGATGGGGGCGCGGCGGTGTGCTCGCCCATCATGCTGCGGCCAAAGAAGACCTCGGGCGACGTGCATGCTGCGACAGCGCGGCGCATGTGGTTAGAGAGGAAGGACAGGCCGACCTGATATGCAGCTATACAAAGGCCATCAGTTAATGTCCGGCTCGGAAAGCACAAGGAAAGAGACGCACCATTCATCCAGCCAAAACCCTCGCGAGGCACCATCTTGAAGTCGATGCCCTGGTTTCCGTACTCGGCGTCAACGAGGTGGGAAAGCCTCACCGCATCGAACTGTGATGCGCGGATGTCAGAACCTGGGAGCTCATATCTGGATCGAAGACGCTCACCTTTTCTGGAACGACACCATTGAAGTCGACGAAGGCCGTGGTCATCCTGTGAAACCGTCAGGGATGAATGATAATCCTTAGGAAAAGTCATGGACTTACATGTAGAGGAACCTGTATGCCAGCCGCTGTGCGTCCTCTAGGTATCCGTATCGTTCCAAGCCTACCCATGCCATAATTTGATGCGGCGGCCTATTCGACAGTGTAAGCATCCGCGATACAAGAAACCACAACATCCAGCAACGTACCATGCATATGGGTAGTCCCACTGCCGATTGGGCCTATCGAGCGAGATTTTTCCTCTGGACTCCTCAGTTCCAGAGACAAGTCCACCAAGCACCTCAAACTTCTTCAACGAATGGGACACAAGCTTCCAGCACTGCTCCTCGCTCGCGCAGCCCGCCCACAGCGCCCAGTACGCCGTGACACTCTCATACAGACTCTGGCGCTCCTGCACCGTGTCGTAATCAAAGTACAGGCTCTTGCTCTCGTTCCAGCAGTACTTATCGATCCGCTCCTTGCGCAGCTCCGCGCGCGCGAACCACTCCTTGCTATGCTGCACGCGCGACGTCGAGCGCTCGCGGCGCGGGTTCGCGTACGCCTCGGGGCTCGGCGGGAACGGCGCGAGGTCGAAGTCCTCCTCGAGCTCGATCTCGTCGTCGAACACCTCGAGGATCGCCGTCGCGATGTCGATCTCGTACTTGTACAGCAGCGCCTGCAGGTCGATCGTCGCGAGGTTCGCGCAGCGCTTCTCGAGCCGGTACGACGTGTCGTGGCCCGACTCGCGCACCGCGCGGTCGTGCAGGAAGTACTCGTCCAGCTCGGGCTCCTTGATCGCGCCCGCGTTGTACTTCTCGCTGAACTCGAGCACGGACAGCCCGTGCTTCGTCGCGTACGGCTCGAGGATGTGCGTGAAGTGCGTCGCCTCTGTCTCGGGAGGGATGCCCACACCCTCCGGGCGGTACCTCGACAGACCCGTCTTGGGATCCATCCGTGGCTCTGCTACCCACACCGTGTGGTACTCTTTGATCGCGGCCTGGATGGCACGTTTCAGCCATAGCCGGTTCGCGTCAAGATCCGAGCGGTCCAGCTGATTGTAGATTTGAAGCGCCATGTCCGTAAGGAAAGGCGGCTGGGTGCGCGAGAGGTAGTATGACCGGCTGCCGTTGAGGATCTTGTTGTAGTGCTTGATCTCGAAGATGAAGTGCTCGACGAGGCCCTTGGCCATAGCGACTTGGCCGTCGACAAGCAGGCCCAGGGAGATGAAATATGAGTCCCAGTTGTACAGCTAGTTTCCCAGGTCAGTCGGGCTTAAGCACGGGAGTGGGTTGAAACAAACCTCATTGAAACGAGCACCAGGGACAACGAATGGGATGCCCTTGAGCGTCCGGCCACCCTTGCCATCGTCGACCTCGTTCATTGCCAGCGCCAAGATACCAGGCTTGTTATTCAAGCTCTTGACGAAGTACGGGTCATCGGGCTTCGGGGGGAGCACCTGCACATCCAAATTGAGATGCGGCTTCTCCTTCGCGATTCTCCTGTAGTACTCCGCCATGGCGGGCTCGCGGTGGGGCACGTAGATCCGTGGCTGGATGCGGCCGGTGCGGTTCTTCGGATCCGCACAGATGATCTCGAGACCGTCGCCGTCGATGCGGCGGGTCAGCGAATGCCAGAACGAGTTCTTGATCATGCGCGAGAGCCGGTCGACCGGGTTCTCCGTCAGCCGCGCCTCGTCGAGCACGATGCGCTTGCGGTTGTGGTCGCGTGCAAGGGCAAGCTCCTGCAAGAGGTTTGACAGCATGTACGTGCCCTGCAGAGAAGGTGTCAGTTTTACGGCATATGCGGGACGGGCATGCTGCAGCTTACACGGATGTCGAAGCTCTTGTAGCCATTGCTGGTCGCTGTCCCCAGCGAGAGGATCTTGGGGCCTGCGTCTGTAATGCTAATCTGGAAGTCACCGTCCGTGTCCTCCTGTTCGAGGACGAGACGGATGGTCTCCTCGACGTCAATCAAGAAACGGCGAGGCGCAGAGCTTTTCTCGTCGTGCGACATACGGCGCGGACGGAGATGCCAGTCATCCTCGAATGCAGGCGTGCGCTTTGGGTTGTAGCCGTACGGGGAGGACTGTCAACGCGCGACGAGGGAAGGCGGACACGTCAGGAGCATGCATCACGCTGATAGGACACAGAACATACGGCACTGTAAGTCCGCGTGCGGCTATGGAATTCGGGGCCGCCGTAGTACTGTGCGGCGTCGACGTGGACAGGGCGATGCTCATCGTGCTCGAGGAAGTTCACGCCGGGCGGGTGCGACAGAGGCGGGGCCATGGTGGGGGTGGTACGATGGGGGTTTGAAAGAAAGGGATGCGGGGAAAGAGACGCTGGCGGGGAAAGAGGTGCGGGGTCCGCGTTACGACAAAGCCTGTGCGACTTGTTCGGACTGCAGGTGGACGATCCCCAGCGAGCGCGTCAGAATGATGCGGGGTGCGTGCCAACGGGTAGAATGATGCACACCGGTATAGAGATATAGCAGACGAGAAAGAGAGAAAGAGACTGTGTGATTAGAGACGAGCGGGTGGGCGACAGGAGAAGAAAGGGATAAGGAGGCAGCAGTACTTGAGCGGACTGAGCCAACCGGACTTCGCGCCGTCTGCCAGCTCTAAATAGGCGCGGTCACCGAATGTCATTTATTGATGTCCCCACCCTTTCCTCTTTCCTTTTCTCCTCCATCACCTCTTGCCGCCTTATCCCATCCAACGACCGCTCGGAACGTGTCTACCAAATGTTACCGTTTCCGCCCTGGATCTTCGTCGGGTATTGTTGCTACATTGTTCTCAGCGACCGTGCGATATACCTCCGCTGCCGGCCTCTGACAGTGATCCTGCTCTGCGGGACCGTGGAAGCTTTGACTGGCGGTCCCTGTTCCTCGGACGTCTGAACGCCGACCTTTATCACGGCGCCTGTCCATGTCCACCTCGCCCTGGATCTTCGCAGCGGACATAATCACACACATGGCCAATCCGCGTTGCAGGAATCCACCGTGGCGCTCGGCCGTTGGCGCGCATGGCCATGTTCCGTTGTATATGCTCCGTCGTATCCAATCTTGGGCGGCTTTCGCGTGGCTCCGTGCGTCCGAAGCATTCCAAGCACTGCGCCGTATGTTCTTCCTAAAATTTCGTAGTCGTACGGTGTCTGATTTCGACCGTCTGTTCCCAGCTGCACGACACGTCTTGGAAACTGTCGACCTTGTTCTTGCCAGATCATACGACGTCATGCTCTATCGATGCTCCATGACGTTATGCGTTCGCTGCCTGGAAGGCCCTGATATCTTGATTCTTGACCGCGATTGCTGGCTATGAGCGTGTTGGTACGTAAAACGATGGTGCATGAAATTAATCTTAGGAGCGTTTTGGAATTTCATCTGCTCGATGTTAAACCTAAATTTCAGATGTACGTACCTGCCGATCCATCGTCCATATCATGCCCTTTGATTCTGACTTTCTCTGATGTCCCGTGTGCAGCGCACGATATCAAGGAGAACGACTCAGCGAGGGTTTGCAACTTTGGGTTCTCATATTCCAGCTGACAAGCCTTAGGCCCAGCAAGCATTGTCGTGGACCTCAAATAATCCACAAAGCTGCATCAGTCATGTCGAAAATGAACGAGAAGTCCGCAACGAAAACCCGCTGACACCAAAAGCCTTTTGAGAAGTCGCAGCCCTCGCCAGCCCTTGTGCCGCCTTCACGACCAAATAACTCCGCGGCCCGGCACCGGTGTATTCGATATGCCTGACGTTCAACTTTCTGCACGCTGAAATTTACAGAACTCGAGATCGTGAGATTGAACCGATGCAGATTCTACGAGGAACATCTCATTTACATGTACACGTGTGACGGTACCAGGCACCGTCTGCCTCCCAATACGAGGCTTTTTACCTCTATGACATCGTAAAACGCGTTCAGTATTCTGGAGGTATGTTTACAGCACTCTTTGAGTGCATATTCCATATTTGTGGCATCAACGACTACAGACACTGCTGCATTTTTGCTCCAGCAGCCCTCCTCGATCGGCCTATGCACCTCCGAACACACCACACGTCCCGCTCTTCTATGTAACGCAACCACATAGCGGAATGCCGAACGCCGATATGCCGAACACGGCATGCGGCTACAGATCCACGGCAAACGCATCCCGCTTCGCCTCCGCAACGACGAACTCATCGCACTCCTTCTTGCTCTTCTCCATATCCACAAAGAACAGGAATATCGTGCTGAACGCACCCCTGCGCACACACATGGCAGGTCAGCAATCGCATCGCGGAGCACGCAAGAGATAAGGACGTGAGAATCCGCATCGGTATCAAGGAGCAGTGAGAAAGAAGGAGAGGGGGATAAAGGAGGGAGGGGGAGTGTGTGACGTACAGCCCGAAGAGGAACGCGAACGGCATGTTGTCATTGTTCCCGCTCGCGGTGATGATCGCGCTCGACACGAAGGGCCCGATGAACGCAGACGTCTTGCCGACCTGTTCCACCGCACGCAAAATGACCGTGAGTCTTCATTTCGGCGAGGAGAGGGCAGGCCAGAAGATATCAGTGACGTACGACGGAGAAGAGCGCGAAGAACAGGAACCTGCGTGCATGCCGGCATCAGACACTCTTCAGATAAAAAAATAGCGAGGGGACAAGGAGACGTACATTTGCGGGAGGGGCGACACCTCGCTGATCATCGTCTGGCTGTATGCGTACCACGGGCACACCATCAGGCCGTAGAAGACCTGATACAGCCTGTGCGTAAGATGCATCAGTGTCAGCACGCACGTAAACCCGGCGCTGCCGTGTGCGGACGCACCAGATTTCCCAGACGTGTTTGAAGCCGAATTTATCGGTGTGTACGCCGATGAGGCCCCAAATAGTGAGGATCTGCGGTGTTGATGAGCGTTGAACAGCATACCCGCTGGAAAAAGACATACCAGAATCCAGAAGACATTGAACATAAGCATCTATACCAAGACGGTGGGTCAGTGCCGTTGCCGATAGCGAAATGCCGATAAAGCGCTCACGCTCTTTGTGCGAATTTGGAATCTTTTTTGTACAAGCCAGAATGCACTGCGCCAGCATAAACAAAATGAGGCTCAATTGTAAAAGAATGGGAGAAGGACATACTAAATTCCTACACCCTGTGCGACGATGCCCACCAGGAGCAAAAGCGTGAGCTGCAAAGTCGAATATGACACAACGCTGTCGGCGTCGACAAGGATGTGCGCGTCAGCAAACAACGGCCCTGGGAGGAGGAATCAACGCTGCGCGAGTATGCGCGGGACGAACGTATTCTGCAGGGTCCCGATAACAGTTCTGTATGATCCACATCCTATCAGTTCCAACTCAGCATACACGGTGATGAATGCATACACAGTAGTATTCAACACATCGCCCCTTTAATCTCTATGAGCAATTGCGAAGCCGGTGGAAATTCAGAGCGCACTCACATGAGGAAATAGAATATAAGATACAGGAAGGTCTGCTTGAGGCGCATACACTCTCTGAGCGCGACGTAGGTTTGCTTGAGACCGACCGTGATGAGCGACGTGCCCGGCGGCAGCGCAAGGCCCGGTCTGCGCTTCTCGAAAATGAACCACGGGAGCGCGCACACCACTGAAATCCACATGCGCCGTCAGCAGATCAGCATAACAGAAAAACGGACAACAGTACGCACGCCACACAGCTCCGGAGAAAGCGATCAGCACGCTGAACGCTTTCGTATTGTTCTCCGTGCTCGCGTCCGCATGCAGGCCCTTGATGATGCCGACCATGATCGCGAGCACGATAATTTCGCCTGCGGAACACACGGCAAACGAGATGTTCGAAACGCGATTGCGGGCAAGCGACTCGTAGCTCTCATGCTCTTCAATCCTGCACGCAATTTTGTGAGTATATGCGGTACAAACACAAGCGGCAGAAGGTGAACACACGTCTTCAGCCCAGCAGACGCGTCGGAGGCAGATTGCCTGACCTCGGGGAGGTTGCGCGCGAGCGCAGGGAACGCGGCGGTCCAAAATGTGAGCGCGCCCTATCACCGGCGGTTCAATTCCACGTGTCAGTCCAACCCATAGAGCGGGGCAGCATGTATGCGTACCTGATATGTGATTACTGCGCCCAAACAGCTTGAATTTTGTTCGGAAACGCCGAGCGCAATGAGTACTCACGTCCAAGAATGTAGAGCGCTACACCCGCGCGCCATCTTGACGGGTCTTCGACGCCGAGCCAAGCGAACGACACTCCAACTGCGACCAGAGTGAAGGCGATTGTGATGTTTGGCCTGTACAAGTAACGCTCAGCACCGCAACACGAAGACAGATGACCATGACGATGTTCGGCGCACCTCCAGCGACCATAGTCCGCCCAAGCGCCAATGATAAGCAACAGCACGGCCTGAATCGCGAAGCTAATCCCGTTCGTGGTGAGCACGATGGAGTTGACTGCGTCGCATGCATCGCAGGAGCACACACGCAGGCGCAAGTCATCCAGGTTGCGCGTGAGGGATCTGGAAAACGGGGAGGGCAGTCTAGCAATACGCACTGTCGCGTACGCGCCCGAGGTAGGGCAGCACGCATCCCGTGTCTGAGCCGCACGGTGCCGAGAACGGCGGCTGCGCGGGGTCGTAGCCCGCGAGGTAGAGTAAGTTTTGGAACTGCGAGGGACCAAAGTTGAAGCCGCTAAGGCCGTTATTGCCCTGGCGTCCGTCTCGTCAACTCGTGGACGCGATATGAGTGAAGACGAAGACGACGCACGATGTAATACAGATAGAAACACCATAATTCGCGTCGATTGGTCGTCCAGCGGTCGTTGAGGGTCGTATCATCCAGGCTCACCGCGTCTGCCTCGACATTGACGGCACCCGCCTCGACGATCTTCACGTCCTTCGGGTCCTTCACGTCCGGCGGGGTCGTATCCATGAGAGGCGTAAGAAAAAGACGTGAATGTGTACGGAGACCGGGGGGGAATGGCGGTCGCCTGCACGAAGGGAGCCATGCAGACTATCTAAGCGCATATATAGCAGAAAGCGCCGGGGCGGAGCACATGGCCGGCATGGAGTAGCGAAGTTTTGGAGGCGGTATAAGCGCCTGTTCTGGTCTGCCGCGGCACCCGCTTCTGATACGCCGCCCGCCCCCGCCGCCGTCGTGCCTGTTCGTTGCCCCGTCGCCGGTCGTGACGCACCGTTTGTTTTGAATTTCGGAGGGATTTCTGTGGAATTTGGGGGTCGTGTTGTGCGGCAGCACCGGCCGGCCGTTTTTTCAGGGCCACAAAATACGGCGATTTATTGCCAATAGGAAATGCTCGATCTCATCAGGGACGAACGTTGCAGCGGTCGCTCCACAAAGCACTCGTTTTCACGCGGATGCAAAATGAAGGCACCGAGATCTCTTTGTGTATTTTGAAGTAAAAAGTGGCCACGAGAGACATAGGAGTAGAGTACGCGTACAGGCTCAACCGCACCCTGAATCCCCCCGATATCCTCTCATCCTCAACCCAACCCTATAGTGAAGTTATCTAGATACAGCCTTTTCTTCTCTACATCTACGCTTCTAAAAATACCATAATTTATAGACCGCTTTAAATGAAGCAGATTACAATACTCTTTGCACCAACCAAAAAGCCCGAGAAGACATGAGAATACATGGCTCAAACCAAGACGAAGGAACATGAAAAGCTAGACGAAATATAGATATGTAAATGAGTGACTTCGAGATGATAATAGATAATGCAAAAGAAATGTAAATGTCCAGCAACGATCGCCTCGCCAATGGCCTGGTGAACATCAGGCGTCCATGTCCCGCTTGAAGAGGAGCTAGAGACGGTCAAGACAAACGAAGGAGGCGCTCGTATTAGCGGCTTGACAGCAATGTCATGAACCAGTCATCGCGACCTTCAGAATCAAGAGCTCCTTGTTGGCAGCCTTGTTCGGCCTGAAGTCCTTGGCCTTGAATGGATATAGTCGAACCGTATACTGTAGTGGCATCCGCGGACAACCATCATGATCAGCAAGGATAGCAACCAAGTCAGCGACAGCGCTCACCATCATCGACATGTGTTGGAACTCAAACGATGCTGGGCTCGCCTGCGAGTCCTCCTGCGTTGGGAGCGACCCCCGCAGACGCACCTGCCACAGCTCGACCCCGTCTCTTCGACGCGGCGAGGGCAGCTGCACCGTGTTCTCGACTACCCACCGCGCGATGCCCACGCACTCGTCTTTCTTGTACTTCGACCCTGTCTTCGGCGTCACGTCGTGGGCATTCTCGCCGAACGCCATCGTCTTGATGAGCCGCACGTCGATCGTCTGCGACGTCGCAAGCAAGTCCACCGCGTATCGATCAGACGTCGTCAGCGTCATGCTCAAAGGAATGGCCTCCCCGAGCATGTACGTGAGCTATAATCAGCACGAATCAGCACGGGAACAGAAAGGCAGTCGGGCAGCTTCATGACGCACGGGCACAGCAATGCCGAGCTACGAAGTCAACGGCCGTCAGAGATGCATAGGAATACGCAGTTCAATAGGGAACGCACCATGCATTCCACCTCGACGGGGTCGGCTTGGAAAAGGAGACCCTTGATCATAACGGGATCCAAGTTGCGCATCGTGCGTTCTATTGGTGGTGGCCGTGTCGGCCGCCGTACGGGATCCGGGTTAAACGCCTGCGGTGACACCGGCGGGCTGCCAGCGTCAGAAGGCGACCTAAACAGCACTGTTTGCTTCAAACTAAAGAAGGATCAGATACTAGGCAAGGCAGTGCTCATTCATTACTCACACCGACTTCTGCGCGAGCCCGGGTCGGTGGGCCGTGACAATTATTAGACAGGTGTCGCTGCGCTGGCTATCCTTGGTGGAGCGCGAGGCCACGGAGAAGTTGGAATGGCGTCGGCCAGAGGATGTCGAGGAACGAGAGGAGGCGACGTCGAAGTCGGAGATGGCCTCTCGCATGGGGACCATCTCGAATGGCCATTCAACGTGGCCCTTCGACCGGATAGAAGCCGGCTCGATGTCCTCCGGCACGAACTTACACCGGCTCTCAGCTATGGCATCCGACTGTCCTGCAGCGAATTCTTGCATCTGAAAATACAACACGACGCTCAGCTACGTATGTAAACGGTTCCGAAAGTCTACTCACTACGACATCCACGCGAGAGATGCTCTGGAGGTTAGCCAGTGGAAGGGCGACATAGCCAGTGATCTTGTCGCCGACGTAGTACGTCGGCGGCATGTCCGGGCTGCTCGATCGGCTGCGCATGACGACCATAGCACACTCCTTTCCGCGACTCTTCAGAGGATAGCGGTGCTCGCAGGAGAAAGCGGTCGTGAACGACAAGCCAGAGGGAATAGGTCGCAGAGTCAGGTCGCGTGCGTACGTTTCCAGTGGGCTTGCCTCGTCCGACTGGTCCGAGTACGACGCGGTCACGGAATATGGGTGCGGCGACGTGTATTCCCTGCGCAATTCGTAGGCGATGTCCCCGCCAGAGTCGCTTGTGGGCGACGAGGAGAGTGGGATGTCCCAGTCCATGGGTGGTGAGATGCTGCGAACAGGGTAGAGAGAGGGATGTGCAATGATGGCGTCGAAGTGCATTTATTAGCGCGTCTAAGCCGACGCACGTTCGTCTGACCGACCTGCCTAAGACGGAACGAATCGACTTGCGTCCGCAAACAAGCACAAGCCTACCGTCATGGCATGAGCGCCCCGCTCCGTGCCTCGCTAAATGAAGCGCAGCCTTGAGGGAGGGATTGCGTTTATCGTCGGGACACTGCACACAGACCAGTCGCCAGTGACCCGATCCTACTCCAACCACGTAGTCCATACTCGGTAGCTTAGTCAGTAATTCAATATCCAGCACAGTGAACTGCACATTCCGTTCACAGCGCGAAAGTCGGCACAGGCACAGGGCCAAAAGCCGCCGCCATCCCGAGGGAAGAAGTCTAGAAACAGACTCACCGGGGAGCCATCCGTGATAGGGTTCAGAGAGCGGGGAACTGCCTACTGGTCGAGAGCAGCGTGGCACCGCGGAACAGAGCAAAACTGGAGAGGTGTAGTCACTTCCACGCCCGTTCGTGGCCTGCACAGGCTTTGATTCGTCCACAGGCCTCGAGGGCAGGAACGGGTCGTCTGACAGGTAAATTCAACTGCGCCGCATGATATGTCCGTCGAAAGAGCGCGTAAGGGAAGACGTGGGATAACGTGGTACTTGAAACGACGGGGCGGGTCGGGTGGTGGATGAGGAGATGGGCACTTGGACTGGCACAGCGTTGAGTGCAAGAAACGTACGCGAGGCTGCCGCTTGAGGCTCTGCGTGACGGGGGGACGCGCCGTCACATCTCGTGATCTTCGTGACCGCTCTGCCACGTGTGACGGCGCCTCGGCAGAAATCGTGAAGTGCGCCGGGCCTCGAGTTCATACGCAACTACGCCAACCTCCACGGATGTACCGTGCTTTGCCCGTCGCTCGGCAGGCGGCAACCCCTGCTAGCAGGGGGCTTGTCAGGGTGTCTCGACGGGTCAGTTCTCCCCAATTTTTCCCGTTTTTACGGAGCTGAATAGGGACTCGTGCGACAGCGTTTCGCCACGGAAACGTCGGAGACACTCCAGACCACCGCCCCCAAGAAAAAGAAACGGGTCTTGCGCCGCATCGTCTTCTACACCACCGCCGCTACGACAACCTACTACGTCGGCAGCGCATTCGTCGCGTTCAACAACCGGGAGTACTACAATTTCTTCACCGACAATGTGCCATTTGCGACCTCCATGCTCGAGTTCGGCGAGAAGCACGGCTGGGACACCCTCACTGTCAACGAGGCCATCAACAACACTGTCGATGCCGGTATCTGGGCTTATGAGTTTGCACGCAAGCAACTAGGCTATACGGCCGAGGAGGCAAAGGAGGTAGCGAAGCAGGTCAAGGCAGCTACGTCGGAGAAGGCCAAGGATGCGGAAAAGAAGATCCAGGACGCTCCTCAGCGGATCTCCGACCACATCAAGACGGGTGTCAAGATCAGCGAAAGCAAGGTCTATGACAAGGGTGCCAAGGCCGCCGCCATCGCGAAGCACCAGGCTGACCAGTTCTCGGAGGGTGTCGAGGACCTCATTCGCAAGGCTGAGGCCGCTCTCGCCGACGAACCCATTCCTGGCGACTTGCAGGCCGGGCAGGCGAAGCCTGGTGTGCCCGACGCGCTCGGACCGAGGCAGACCGAGATCCCGCTGGACACCACGACCTTCCCCGAGCAGCCGAAGAACGTGTACGACGCACCACTGCCCGTTGGCTTCGAGCCCCCGCCTGGTTTCAGCCGCCCCGCTCCCCCGAAGCCCGCCCCAGTCGAGCCTTCGGAGCCCCTTCCTCTCGTCGCGCCCGCTGTCGCCGAGCTCAACTCGTCCGAGCCTGTGCTCTCGCACCTGGCTGGCACCATCGACGACCTCGCCGCGTTCCTGAAGGACAACCCGAATGCGGCGTCCAAGGCGCGCGACGTGCTCGACACGGCCCGCGGCGACCTGACGTCGCTCGCGCAGGACTTCGACAAGCTGCGCGAGGAGGAGCAACGCAAGCTCGAGCAGCAGCTCGACGAGCAGGCGCGCCAGTACACGCTCAAGCTCCTCGAACTCGAACTCGAGGGCCAGGACAAGCTGGAGAGCCAGGAGGCTGGGTTCCGGGAGTACTTGGAGGAGGAGAAGGCCAAGTTCGCGAAGGCGTACCGGGAGAAGCTCGACCAGGAGCTGAGTGTGCAGCGTGAGCTGATCAACGAGCGGTAAGTTGTCTCCGTTCCTCCCATCTCTCGCATCCGCTGATGACCACTCGACAGCCTGAAGGAGGAGGTCATCGCGCAGGGCATCGAGCTGCAGCGCCGCTGGATCCGCGAGGTCAAGGTGCGCGTCGAAGAGGAGCGCGGCGGGCGGCTCGCGAAGCTCGACGAGCTCGCGGCGAACCTGAAGCGCCTCGAGCGCGTCGCGCTCGACAACTCGACGTACCTCGATGAGAACCTGCGCATCCACACGATGTGGTCCGCGATCCGCGCGCTGTCGGGCGCAATCGACGCGCCCACGCGGCGGCCGTTCCGCGACGAGCTGCGTGTGCTGCGCCACATCACGGTGGCGAAGGACGACCCCGTCGTGAGCGCCGCGCTCGACACGCTCGACGCGTCGGAGGTGCCGGACGTCGGCGTCGAGCCGCTCGCGGACCTCGCGTCGTGGTTCGCGACGTCGGTTGCGCCGCGTGTGTCCCGTGTTGCGCTCGTGCCGGACCAGAATGCCGGCGTGCTGTCGCATCTTGCGTCGCACGTCCTGTCGGCGTTCACGTTCCGCAGGCAGGGTCTCGTCGAGGGCGATGATGTGCTGAGCGTGCTGTCGCGGGCGGAGTACTACCTGAACGAGAAGGACCTAGACGCGGCGGCGCGGGAGCTGAACCAGCTGAAGGGGACGCCGAAGGTGTTGTTGAAGGACTGGCTGGAGGCTGCGCGGAGACGCCTGGAGGTCCAACAGGCGCTGGAGGTTCGTTGCTGTCTTCTGCGACGTTTACGTGAAGCTGACTTGTATTATGTTCGCAGGTCGTCCAGACGCAAGCCACACTCGCTTCTCTCATGGTGCTCTGAGACTACCGTATATCCATCTAAAATAGACGCACCGAACTCTTGTCTGTTGCATGAATGGACTCTTTAATCCATCTCGCCCAGAGCGGAGCAGTCTGTTCATCTGTACGCGACTATCCGAGTCGCACATGTATTACAGCGCGCGCACCTGATTGACTCCCGGTACGTGGTGGGCAGACTCTTCCCCATCGGTCGGTGCATGTCGAGACTAGATGGGTGCCACCCCACTCACTTTGAGCGGCGTCGCCACGCGCCTGGATGCAGTACCTCTCTAATATCCTTGGCTTCTCACATCCGCAGGGGGAATACCGAGAAGAGTAACAGCTAATAATTTAGGTAAGCTACAGAGATCCTAGGTATCGGAAGGGTATACATCGATCCGCAATACATCAAGCATATTCAAGCGACGCCGCCGACGACGGCGCAGAGCCCACGGTGCCATTGCTATTGTTGTGACTGTGTCCGCGGTTGAGGGGCACGCTGCCCGCCTGGAGTGCACACTCACAGATGACCTGCGCACGGCGCACGACGGCCTGGGTGTTCGGCATGCCGACGGCGATGGCGTCCCGCGAGACCTTGACGAGGCCGGGGAAGATGGTCGCGCCGACGCGGTCGAGCTCGCCGCGCTCGGAGCGGAGACAGCGCTTGACGAGCTCGACCTGGCGCGCGTAGAGGGTGCTGCCGACCTCGGGGACGAAGGAGCGGTAGAACGCGTCGATGCTGCTGCCCGCGCTGGACGGGGAGCCGTGCAGCATGCGCGAGAAGTCGTATGCGGCGTCGAGGACGGCGAGCGCGGCGGTGATGTAGGAGTTCGTGCCGCTGCCGGGCGGGCTGAGCAGGTCGATGAGGGTGGGCATGTGCTCCTCGAGGAGCGCACGCGACATTTCGGGCGCGCACGCGTCGACGGCGGCGGTGAAGGTTTGGCGGCGCCAGACGGCAGCGACGGTCGCGTCGCCTGCGCGGGTCTCAGTGGTCATCCGGGGGGCAGGTTAAAGGGGGCGTACGTGTGAAGATGTGTTCGTGTATCCGTGTGAGCTGGATGTTGGCTTCCGTCGAGTTGGTCACGATGAGACAGTTGATAATTGCATCGGAGATCGTCTCAGCCATCGCATGACGCAGCAGGTTCTGCACCTCCATCGGACGTGCCTCGGTGGGCGGCCCAAGCTCGGCGCTGGAGAGGTCAGCGAGGACCGCTTCGCGGAGCTCGGCGAGGCTTGCGGGCGGGTTGCGGATGAGCTCCGTCGCCCATCGGTTGATCTGGCGCTCGAGCTTTGACGCTGCGTTCTGTCGGTGGAGCAGCAGTGAAGAGCAGGAACGAACGGGACATGTGAGCATATGAAATGTCAGATAGACAGCAGGGATGCGCACCTTGATGGAGAAGTCGTCGACCGAGTACCCGCCCTGCTTCTCGCGTGACGGTACCCCTCCTTCCTGCTTCGTGCCCTCGAGCGTCGCGATGCGCGCACGCAGCAGCGCGACCTGTTTCTCCTGCTCCTCGAGCTGCACGCGCTGCTGCTCGACCTTTTCGTGGGCAATACGCTACTCGTGCTCGGTCAGCACGCGCCAGGGTCCAAAATTAACTGCTAGCAGACATACGAAGTTTGTGAGGGCATAGCGGTACTGTTCTCCAGAGACGACATCGTACTGCGGTGTTGCCATGCTCACACTGGGTCGAGTGCGTGCGTGGAGGGAAGGCGGGTGGGCGGCGGGGAAGTGGTGAGCGTCGTGGGGGTGGTGCGCTGATAATATACGGCCTCCTCCTTTGGGAGCGCCGGAAATGTCGATCCGCAATGCGGGCCTCTTCGTCGCCGTCCTTCTTTCCTAATTACGCGACGGCGTCGATTCTTCCTGTCAAGCGAGGGCGTTGAGTGCTCCGGGGCGCGCGTAGCGAGAGGCCGGAAACTGAAAAAGGTGCACTGCGGGGCCCACAAATCGCCATGGTGTGCTGCTTGGCTGTGCACATGCGGACTCGATGGCACAGACATCGACCACGATTCGAAACCAGTGCAATCAATAGGTGTGCCCTGTATGAGGGGAAGTTGTAGTTATATAAATGGAGAAGAGCGGACACAGCCTTGCCGTCACTGCAGCTCATGCCATTGCTACAAACGCGGCGTACATATACACATCCACAACAGCCAAGAAGACAAATGCACTACATCTGTGACTCGGTCGACTACTTCGCGTACAACCCCTCTAACCCAAACTCGCCCCCGCTTCCTCTGTCCAGCTCATTGAACGGATCCCGCATGCTCCCTGTCTTTTGGCGCCAAAGCTGTGTGTACAGTGCTTTGAGCTTCTGAAGCTCGGCGTCGAGTGCGGCGGTCTTATTCGCAAGGGCGATGAACGAAGCGTGTTGCGCCTCCAGCGTCGTCGTAATAGCTGCGGGGACTGAGAAAGCCGAACGCCGAGGAACAACGGGAAAAGATCTTACCTTGTGGTGTATACTGTGCTTGTTGCGCAGTTGACGCTAGCTTCCGTTCAATTTGCTGCACCACAAGAATGTCAGCTCCAACTCCCACATTAACAAGCTGGCAACGGCGACACGTGGCTTACCTCGATAGTCTCCTTGTACCACTGCAAGCGCCGTCTTATTTGGTCCGTAATGCGCGCGAAGAACCTGCAGGAACCGGCGCTCTGGCATCAGCGCATCACACGGAGGTTGCTCGGGCATGAGACGCACTCTAATGGGAAGTTGGCATGGTGCTTCAGGTATGCGCCATGCTGCTGAGAGTTCCGGAAGCCATCAATGACATGCGTCGCTACAATCGTGTCCTGCACTGTTTGATCGACTTTGCCCTTCAGTTCTCGTGTCGCGAACACGTCAGACTGCAGCACCGTGACGCATGATATAAGATCCTGTCGGTAGGGTAAGCAGTCTGGACGGCGGCGAATTCACACAAATATCAAGGGTAGGAGGCACACCTTGTGGACCGCACGGATTTGCTCTTGGCCTTTCGTGGCCTCCTCGCCGATGTGACGCTCCTTCAGGTCATTTATGATTTGAACACGACCCTGGATGTGCGCTCTAGAGTGCTGTTTCAGAGTTGTTCTGGACAAGGCACGAAGACGCTCACTCGATGTCCTCAAATGTCTTTTTGAGATTGTCTGGCAGGTCATTGAATTTTGTCGACTTGGTGAAAAGCGGTTGTCCTTGTGCTGGCTGGTTGGCCTGCGTTTGTGGCGCAGTTGAGAGGCTGGCGAAGCATAAAGTTAAGCAGCATGGTCTCGGACATTAGATGCACATGTCCCACCCAAATCTACGTCGGGCGTCAGTTACGTCAATCGCAATCTGGTTAAAAGAGCTTACGTCGATTGCGGCTTTTGCTGACCGAAAAGCGACGATGTGCCTGTCGTAGATCCAAACAGCCCACTGCACATGAAGCACTGTTCAATCGTATGCCAAGCGAAATGCGAACACATGAAGACACGTACGTCGACTGCTGCTGTTGCTGTTGTTGCGGCTGTTGGGACTGCCCGAACAGTGATGTGCCCGTGTTCTGCTGCGGCTGTCCAAACAACGAGGTGCCCTGCGTCTGTCCCTGATTCTGATTTGCACCTCCAAATGCAGTCTTGGGAAGCAAGGGGTTGCTCGTGTTCCACGCGCCGCCCGATTGCGCGGGTTGAGCGGTGCTCCCAAATAATCCTGACCCCGCCTGACCTGGCTGCGTGTTCGTCTGCGTGCTGCCAAACAGCCCCCCGGTGGTGCCACCCTGCGTGCCACCTGCAGGCTGCCCAAAGAGACCTGTCCCGGGCTGCTGCTGTGGCTGCTGCTGGTTCTGCTGGTTCTGTCCGAGATTTCCGAAGAGAGAACCCGAAGGCTGCGTCTGGTTCTGTTGCTGCGTGTTTGCGCCGAAGCCTCCGAACGCCCCGCCTTGGTTCTGCTGCTGGCCAAGTCCGCCGAAGAGTCCGCCGCCGCCTGCAGTATTAGGTCCTTGCGGTGTGTTTGTAGCGGTATTGGGTTGAGTGGTGGCACCAGTGGTTGCTGGCTTCATGCCGAAGGCAGAGGTACTGCAGACGCTGGTCAAACGGTGTTAAAAGGGAATAGATTCTGTCACGCACTTTGTTATAAAAGCCATATTCCCGTCCAGTTATCCCTTTGCGAAAGAAACCCACCGTGCAGACCAGAGCAGAACCTCCGCGTCAAGGGCTGCTGCAGAACGCGTCTGTGGCGATCGGGGTAAGGGCGTGGGAACAACATACCTGGACAGGGCACGGGGCCCGGACCGTTGGCGTGTCGATTCAGAGGACTCTTAGGGAACGTCCACGGCAGAGTCGCATGGGTGTTGTAGTTGTCGCGTTGCACGAGACAAATGTCCGGGCAACGAGCATGCAGTTCGTGAGACGATTCGCCTCTCATCATGGGTGATCAAACAACTGATACCACGCTTAGCACGATTTTCGCTGGCTATCGCGGGTTCTTTGGGTGGTGAACGCGGCGAACCGCACCCACGTCGCATTTGGTCAAGCACGCTCATGGGCGGCCCCGCGTTCCCAGTCGCAGGACATGTGCGCGAGGTGCTGCGGCTGCAGCCACCGTCCACTTTCCCCGAAGGCCGTCCTAATTGTCGCCCCGCCGCCTGGGCATCAGGAACCATCCGCTTCAGGACGAAGTGGCACCGTCACGGTCGCGGTGTGCACATGGATGAACTGACCGCATGCCATGCGCCTGTTCCGCATCCCCCGCCCATGAGATGTCTCTCCGTAATAGCCTTCGTCGCCTTGTGCACCGTCTGCTGTGATAGGAGATTGCCCTCCGCACCGTCACGATGACCGCTGACCGATCACTATTTATGCCCTCCCGCGACGTGCTTTGATTTCCTCCTTTCCATGGACCAGGAGCCCCCGCCCTACGTTCCGCAGCATTCCCGCAGACCGCGTCCCTTGACTCTCCCCTCGTACTCACTCGCATCGGCGCCGTCAATCGCGCAGTCGCTCTCCACGCCCTACCAGAGCGAACACCAGTACTCGCTCGAGAACAGCAAGGGTCTTCCTTGGGCCTCGTTGCACATCCGCAGTCGCTCTCCCAGCTCGCACTCCTTGCCACTCTATTTCGAACATGACGTGATATCTGGCTCTGTATCACTTGACCTGGGTAAGCCGGATGGCATTAGAGGGGTCATGATCACTGTGCGTCTGGTGCTTTATGTCACACTGTCATGTTGCCTTATTGAAGAAGCGCGTCGTCATTTATCTGGGTGCACAGGTGCAAGCCGGCGCCACGGGAGTCGGACAGCGTCTTGAAATCTTCATGGAGACATCACAGACGCTGTGGTCCCAGCCCTCGGGCAAACTGCAGGGAAACCATACGTGGCCATTCTCGATAACCCTCCCGCGCGAGATCGCTATCAGTGAATCACGCAACGCACCCCCACGTGTGTACCAGCTTCCGCCGAGATTCTCAGAGCGCGGCAGCCTCGCGCATATAGACTACAAGCTGTTCGTGACCATCCGGCGCGGGATACTCTCCGTCAATAGCACGTAAGCCAGCCACCCTTTCACCCCTCCGCGAACCCCCGACACGCATTAACCTGCCCGGCAAGTTAGTCTCTCGACGAACTTCGTGTACCTGCCAAATTCGGTCGCCGAACAGCCCTCCGCATTGCGCGAGGTTGCATATCGCGAAGGCAGCGCGCTACCCGGCCCGCAGGAGGACCCTGAAGGATGGAAGGTGCTCTCGGCCGTCGAGCTCAAGGGGCATCTGTTCGGTTCGCGGCCGGTCGCTCTCACATATACTGTGCGTGGTCTGCTGCAGCGCCTCGCCACGCAGTGCTCATGTCCTCCAGCTTGCCATCGCTGCACCGGTGAGTCTCATGCACCATCAGCCCTGTTAACGCCCGCCGACCCCGCGCAGCTCTCTTTCGCGGCGAACACCCCGATCCCGCTGTTCCTGACCGTGTGCAGTGATGACGATGTCGCGATCGACCTCCTCTCACACCCCCAGGCCATCGTCGTGTACCTGATCCGCACATTGACCATCTTCGACAACCCAAGGAACTGGCGGGCGCCGACCTTCGACGATGCGATGGGGCGCGCAGTGTTTTGGCTGGCGGACGAGCACCTACCGCGGCGGGGGACACGGAGGCTTTGGGGCGAGCTGCATCTGCGGAAGGGCCTGAAGCAGAGCTTCACGTTCTCGAAATTCTCTGTGCGCGTGCGTCAAACAAGCTCTCGGGGCCTCTCGCTCTCGCACGTGTCTCATTCACTCGTCTGCCCGCTTTTTCTTTTTAGTACGCAATATCTCTATACCCCTCCAAGGCCGCGGGGTTCGTGCCCTCCAGCCCGCCATATCAAGCCCTCATCTCCGAAGACATCACGGTCACGCTCAGAAACTACCCCGGCGTAACACCGCGCTCCTACATGCCGCCTGGAACCGTGCTACCCGACGAGGGCGAGCGCAGCGGTGCGTCCGCTCGATTCCACTATACCGGTGACATGGACACCTTCACGCTACAATAGCACGCATCGCCCCAGCGCCATGCTGTTGTCGCTCATCTCCGCACCCTGTTCATATACCACCCCCTTCTTGCTGCACGGACTCGGACACTGGCACACATATACGTATACATACCATTTTATGGCATCTTCTCATCTCATCATCATGTGTACTGGTACCGGTAATGACTCACCTCGGGGTTTCTTTCCTGGGGCATCGCTTGCTGTTCACGACGTGTTCGACTGCATACTTAGATCTATTAGGTTAGTTGGTTTCCGTAGGGGAGTGTTTCTTCTTGTCTTATCTCGTTGTTTGCGGCTTCCTGCGCGCATGCATTGGAGCGAGATGAACGTCGCGACTTCTCGCTAATTGTCTACCCCACGCCCCAATCCAGCGATCCCGTCTTCACTTACGGCTTCATCTTCCCCTTCAAACCCGCATCTTCTCTGCCACTGTTCTCCGCGGCCATTGCGTTTCACAGCAGGCCGCACACAAAAGAGCCAGTCAGAGCGCTCGCCACCGTCCAATTGTCTCGCACGCGCGCCTATCGCCCGATGGGGCACGTGCAGGCTGTATCTGGCAGATGACGCGCTTTTCCCAGCTGTGCAATTGTCTGTGTCCTCTCAACTTGTTCTGCGGTCTTGTTTGCCCCCGCGACGTCTATTTCCGTACCAATGGACTCTTGTTGTAGCGTTCTCTGCAAGGAGCTTGGACGCCCGCATCACCGTCTCCGGATTCATTGTATATAAGGTGCGTCTGTAAGGCCAGGGTGCCTTAACCACCCTGCGCAGTGCCCTGTCTTTTGCTAACTTTGGCCTGCTCACTGCGTCCTGGCGACGCTGTGCCATCTCTTCCCACCCTATCATACTCCCCATTGCTACCGTACCGTCTCCTAATCGCTTTACACCTTGACCTTCATCTGTAGCATACGAACATCTGCTCCGCAGAATACACACACACAACGACGCAAGAACACGACAACACGACGATACAATGTCGACACCTGACTCTGAACTGCCCAGCTACACCCGCATACCGTCCTCCGCGGATACCCGCGGGCCTGCGAGCACGCTCAGCACGCAACACCGCATCCGACTCGAGAGCCGCGATAGCAAGACGCGCCCATGGCTCACGCTGCTGCTGCGCAGCCGCGCGCCGGACGCCAAGGGTCTCCCACTGTACTTCGACCGGGACGTCATCAAGGGAAAGGTCATGGTCGACCTTGAGAAGCCCGAGACGGTGAAGGGGATCGCGGTGACGGTGCGTGTTCCCATCTTTCCACCGCCTGTCCTTTCCGGTGCCCACATCAGAGATGAACAAGGCTCTGATGAGATATGGACCCATAGCTCCGCGCGGGTATCACGGCTGTTGGCCAGGAAGAGGATGTTTTCCTCGAGGAGACACATACGCTCTGGTCCGCGGCAGACGGGAATGCATCCAAGCTCACTGGCAAGCACGAGTGGCCATTTAAAATCGCACTCCCAGCGGACACGCTTGCGTCTCAAAACCCAAAGCTCCCGCGCGAGCGTTGGGCGCTGCCGCCCAGCTTCTCTGAGCGCGCCAGTCCGACGTACATCGACTATCGGCTGGTGGTCACCGTGCGGAGGGGCGTGCTGAGAGTGAACAATACGTGAGTACTCGATTTATCTATTTTATTTCGCGGAGAGATACAAAAGAAAGTTAGTTGACGCGCCTGAACGACGTAGACTTACAACCAGCTTTGGGTACCGTCCCCGCTCAGCGGCGCAGCCTCCATCCGTCTTGCGGCTTCTCGCATACCAGGAACGCAGCCCGCTGCTTGGACCTGATGCAGACCCAGAGGGCTGGAAATCATTCCCAGTGACGATTCAAGGGACGCTCTTCAACACTCGGCCCGTGACCGTCAGCAGCACAGTACGTCATCCTTCCCCTCACCCTTCTCACATCTAACCTCGCTCGTACTTCAGCTCGCCATTGCCACCCCAGTACGTTCGTCCCCTTCTCGCTTATACTCACATTTCTCACGGCTATTCCGTAGTTTACCTACGCCCTGAACTCGCCAATACCCCTACACCTAACACTCCGCAGCACCGACACCCAGGCCCTCGATCTGCTCTCCTCCCCGGGCGCGCCACTAGTCCAGCTCACACGCACCGTCGCCCTCGGCTCGGACGCCACCGACGAGCGCGCGGCACGGCGCAGCAACAACACTTTTACGGCCGCCGTGGGGCGCGCGGTATTCTGGCCTGAGGAGCAGCAGCCCGCGGGCGGCATGGAGCGCCGGCTGCGAGGCGAGCTGCATGTACGGCAGGGCACGAAACCTAGCTTTGCGTTCCCGCGCTTCGTCGTGAAGGTCAGTCCTATTTGTAAGTACACGCAATGACAAATTTTATAACGCTACCATGCAGTACGATCTCACACTCCTCGCACCCCGCGTCTCAGGCTTCGCAGTGCAGAACGCTCGTCCGGGCGACGCGCTCATGAGCCAGCGCGTGACAATCACGCTATCAAATGCACCGGGGATCATACCCGTGTCTCGTGCGCCGCCAGGGTACGGCGACGAGGCCGAGGGGGACTACAATGTCGCGACTGGTTTCTTGGAGAACGGGGACCAGAGGTTCTTGTCGCATCGTCTGGGGTAGACGTGCGCTTCTTGCAGAACGGCGGTTGTATGGAGGGTCATATCGGATTTGTATTTTTTAGGGCTTGTTGTATCATATTGGAGGGTAATGAAAGGGGAGGGGCTCATGCGCTGCGGCCTGGTGCTGGGCGCGACGACGAACTACCATGCACTGATATGTGGACAAATAAAGGTAAATAATTGTCGGGTAGTGCCGATGTAACGTCTCTGAGTCGCAGCAGCGGAAGTAAAAGATAGCATCTGTGAGGCAAGGCTTGTCTGTTCTTCCGGAAGGTGGTTATGTGGCTGATGGAATCACGTATACGTAGAGCTTCCAATGGCGCGGGAACAAAACATCAAGATAAAACGTGGGAAGACTTCAGCGATTACAGTACCAAGCGGCATGCTGGCAGGGTGCCGCCTGTCGAGAGATGGGCAAAGTACCATGGTTGGTGTACTCAAGGTTACTCATTATCGCGCATGATCCAAAGCTTGACGCCCGCGACGCCACAATTCCACGATGTCTGCCGTCGGCGTCATGGGTCACACGTGGTGCACCGGGAGACTCATGTATAGAGATCCCCCTGAGCGCAGGTGTGTTTCTTGCACTCAACACGATGTTACACCCAGATACCATCTCCTCGTCCATCGCCGCCCCCTCTCGTTCGTCACACACGACTGCATTCAGCTGCGAACACCACTATCCTCTGGCGAGCCACGGAAAGGAATATGCTGTGGTCATCATACGCAGCCGGTCGACCAGCCCGGACTTGCCCCCGACATATCATCCCGGGGATGCGATATCTGGCCACGTTGCCGTTCCGTTAGCCAACATCCAGAGCATATCTAGTATAGACGTTATGGTGAGTAGCCTCAGCCTCGTCTTCCAGTCCGGAGCTGGACAACGCGTCGCGCGGCTGTATAGGTGCAAGAGTTTATTCCAGGTCAATCGAGCGCCGTCTCAGAGAGCCTGTGTAAATTCCTCCCAGAGGACATCGAGCTGGGGTCTGTAGGGCCGAACGGACACATCGAATGGCCTTTCAAGATGGCGCCGATCCGACAGACCATTTCCGACGGCGATCCTGCGTCGTCGCGCTCCTCCACGTCCTCTGGCCGCCGCCGCTCCTCCTCCTCTATAAGCTCGCGCTTCAGGCGAGACAGTCACCACAACGACACCTGCGTAATCACTGTCACGGCCCACCGGCACGGGCTCGCTCAGAAGTTGGTGTGCGCAGTCTATTCCTACTTGCATCGCCTCGTCTGCCAACTAACTCCCTTCTATGTAGTCTAAGGCAGCCTGTCCTGTTTAGGTCGCCTTCCAGCTCCGGCAGCTCGCCGGTACCGCCGCTGGCTCTGCTGACCCCGAGTCCCGCACGGCGGTCGGCACCGCTTCCGCCAGAGCCTGTAGAACGCACGATGCGCGATTTGGATCCCGTTCTGATCAAGGGGGTTCTTTTCCAGGCTGAAACCGTTGAGGTGGAATGCATGGTGTGTTCTCTATGAGACTGTGTATTCCTATGTAGCTCTAATTGTCGTGGTCTCCGCAGCTCGGGATTGCTGTACCCGTGCGTTCTTGCATCTTTGCGCTCCCTTTCTGCGCTCCCTTCTGATGCGCATGCTGTGGATGCAGCTCACGTACGCTCTCGGCGAGGCCATCCCCTTGAGCATGACGCTCACCACGTCCGACCGGTCCGCGGTGGATCTGCTCGCGACGTCGCAGACGATCGACGTGCGGCTCATCAGGACCATGGCGTTCGGCGAGAACGCACACGACGTGGCACCGAAGACGGCGTCAAAGTACAAGAAGGACCAGTGCGTGGGCGTGGCGCGGTGGGCGGTCGAGGACACGGTGCAGCAGCTGCCGCCGCGTCGGAGTGATGGAGTCAAGCCGTGGCAGGTGCGTCTGCGGGGGTCGTTGCCGACACAAGAAGATTCGCAGGCGAGCCCGGCGTCGTTTGAGTTTCGGGATATGTCGATGATGGTGCGTTATTCTTGGGATCGATCCTTGCCTCGCTGATTATAATGACCGTCGGGATAATGCAACTACAGTATACGGTCCGATTATACCCGTTCAAGGCGAAGGACTTCGCGCCGACTGTACCTCCCAACAAGGAGCTATTGATTCTCAAGGTCTCGATCACAGTTTCATGACACTTTTAGCTGCTTCGTGCTCGCCGACACGAGTGCTTGATATGACTCTTCCTTGCCGCTGGACAGTCCCGGTCTGACTATAGCAGACACTTCAGCACGCCGGCCATCAAGCTTCATTCACCTGTATGGAGGTCAAGTGGATAAACCATCCCGGACACACCACATAACAGAGCTGTGAAGACTGAGATAACTATCACTGCATTTGTGCTTGGAGTTTGGCGGCACATATGTGGACAAATATGGACAAATAACCATCGGACCGGCGCGCTTCCGAGCCATCTTCCCTCCAATCTAATCTCGATCTCCTTCCGTCCCTCCATTCCTCTTCTCCCCTCCTCCTGTCTCCTCCCCTCCAGTTTTTCGATGGCGTCGAATCCAAACTTCCCTAGGGACCTCGATATCCAACCTTCACGCGACCCGAACGCTGCAAATTCAGACGCCGCTGGCTTCGAGTTCGGCGCGGACGCGCAAGCAGAGGCGATCGCGAAGTATGGGATCGCGGGTCGAGTCTGGTACATACCATGTCCTCCGTCCACACGCCATTCGTGAAGGCTCAACCCGTCACCACCATCACCACCATCGCCTCCACGGCTCGTGCCTCACCCGTCTCGCACATGTCTGAGATGCAGGGAAGCCGCGTACGCGATGCTGCGCTACCTCGATCCTCCGGATCCCCACCCCGAATTCGACCCACCCTTCGACCCCAGCTGCGGCGCATCGCCGGAGACCAGCACCGGTTCCGACACTCCACTCACCATTCTCGAGCTCGGCGCCGGCACAGGCATCGTCGGCTTCGCACTCGCGCGCCGGCTGCACGCACGCGACATGGTCGTAGTGACGGACCTTCCGGAGGTATGCCCACTCCTCGAAGACGGGCGCCAACGCACCCTCACCGTCACCCGCGCCCACGATGCCGATGCCGAGATAGGCGAGGTGCGTGTGCGCCCGCTCGCATGGGGCAACGAGGGGCACGCGCGCGCGATCATGGAGGAGCTGCGCAGGGCAGGCCGGCGGCTGACGCACGTTGTATGCAGCGATCTTGTGCGTCCACACTCACCTGCTACTGTGCCCGACACCGCTCATGGGGACTGATGTATCTATCATATCGCTGACTCGGCCTTCGGCTCGGGCTTGGATCTGGATTCGCGCTCGGCCTCGGCAGGTGTACTTCCCTGAGCTGCTTGCGCCGCTGCTGCGTACGCTGCTCCACCTTACATCAGGTGCTGTGGGAGAAGAGACGGTGCAGGTGGTCATCTCGTACAAAATCCGCTCGTTAGCGAAGGAGACGCCGTTTTGGAGCGCGTTTGGGCTGTGGTTCGTATTTGCGCCGGTGCTTGTGCGCGAGCGTGCGGGGGCTGGGTGGAGGCGGTTTGCCGGAGACAAGGAAGGGGAAACATTTGTGTTTGTTGCGCGGAGGCGGGGGGAATCGATGGCATGGAGGGTGCCGATGGATGATGGGGAGCTGTTGGGGGGTGTTGGGGCTGGAGGCACGGACGCGAGGAAGAGTGATGATACATTTGAAGTGTTACTGCTAATGGGGATGGATGACGAGGATGAAGGCGAGTTGTAGCATTTACATATACCGATGGCATAGGGATACCAAGTGTAGTCTAGTGGATCATTAATTTGTTGTCTAGGAACACTTTATTTAGCTTCGAATTGCGAATCACGCGTGAAGACGGTGCCGGTGCAGAAATGAGCCACGATATCTGGGTGACATGGTGTTCTGTGTGGGTCCCTATTGGTGAATAAGACCAGGTGGATGATCTATGGTCAACCTGTTTGGATGACTGGTATGGACTGCGGGGGGATGCGGGGTGAGATCGAGCGACAAGCCATAGCCAGTCCATTACAAACCGCACTCGCGGGATCTTACGAATTGAGATGGCGGAGGTATCGCGAAAAACATAGGGCTTGGAAGAAGGAGAGCCCCAGAGGGTCGGTATATCGAGCGCGGCGCCGGTAACGTGCAGTTGCATGTGACTCTCGCGTAGAGGAAGCCGGAGTCCGCGCCTCCACACCCGCTTTATAACGGCGCACCCCGCCCCCACACTGTGACCCCACAATGCCCGTCCAGTCCAAGCCCCAGCAGCTCACGCCCTTTGGCTATGCTCTCGCAGGCGCGCTCGGCGCCTGCTTCAGCAATGCGTGCGTATCTAGTTCGTCTACTGCAGCCCCTAGCATTGACGTTAATACCCCTCGGATACAGCGTAGTCTACCCGCTCGATACGTGAGTTTTATGCTCAGAACCCTGAATTCACGAATGCGGGCTGAGTGTGCGCCGCAGCATCAAAACGCGAATTCAGGCCGCCAATGTCGACGACGAAGAGGAGGCCGTCGACCCTGCCGAGCTGACTATCTATGCCCAATTCCGCAAGATCTTGCGCGAGGAGGGTCTCGCGGGGTGCTACCGCGGCTTTGCGGCCACCATGCTCAACACCTTCTCCATGCGTACGTATCTCTGCATCCATCTCTCGAAGATCTGCGTCTCACAATCGTACAGAATATGCGTACTTCTTCTTCTACTCGCTCGTCCGAACGTCCTACATCCGCCGCCTCTCTGCACGGCGGCCGGCAGGCTCCAAGGCGCCGCCGCTTTCGACTGCCGCTGAGCTCTTGCTTGGCGCTCTTGCTGGCGCACTCGCGCAGGTCTTCACGATCCCCGTCGCCGTCATCGCGACGCGGCAGCAGATTGGCCACCCGCATGCGCACGCACACGCCCATGCCTCGGCCGCGGAGAAGGGCAAGGCGCCCGCAGCCGCGGACGCAGACGAAGAGCGCGACGACTCGTTCTTCGGCGTCGCGCGGGAGATCATCCGCGAGGAGGGCGTCACGGGCCTCTGGCTCGGGCTGCAGCCGGGGCTCGTGCTGACGGTGAACCCCGCGATCACGTACGGCGCGTACGAGCGCGTCAAGGGCGTGCTCGTGCGCGCGCAGGAGGCCGCGGGCAAGGGCAGCAAGCTCGGCCCGTGGATGTCCTTCCTGCTCGGCGCGCTCAGCAAGTCGCTCGCGACCGTCGTCACGTACCCGTACATCATGGCCAAGGTGCGCATCCAGACGCGCTCCGCGGACCTTGAGACGCTGCGGGAGGAGGGGGATGCGGAGCACCAGGCGGACGTGCCCGAGCCGCTCGAGTACCACCATAAGCATAGCAAGCACGCGGGTGCGCTCGACGTGCTGCTGCGTGCGTGGCGGCACCAGGGGTTCAAGGGGTGGTACCAGGTACGCATCCATTACGCCTTCCCCATCCGGATCTGGGCGCACGCTGACTGACGACCCGCACGCTTGCAGGGTATGAGCGCGCAGATCACGAAGGCCGTCATCTCGCAGGCGCTGCTGTTCATGTCGAAGGAGAAGTTCGAGCACTGGGCACTCGCGATCATGATCCTGCTCTACAGACTGCGCGCGCGCGCCATTCGGTGAGCGACCGGTAGCTGGACTGGGCTGGGCTGGGAGCAGTCCGTCATGGGACTGATGCATGGTGCCGGGATTGGATATACTTACTGTCAGACTGTTGTATATGTATTTTATAGGGGTGCTGCTTGTCGCTAGCTTCGAGTGCATCCTAATGCCACTAGACGTTACGATCGTCAACGGGATTGTACATGTCTGCCTAACCAGGACACAACTTTGAGGGGTTACTGTTGTCGAAGTCCTTCAAGGCCTCGTCACGTTAAATGCTTTTTCGCGAGCCTTATGCAGGGACAGAGAAGAGCTGCGATATTATCTGTCGATTTTAGATCGGGTGCAAACTCAGTATCAATTTACGTAGCCCTGGGATGCTGAAAATCTGAATTAACCTTGCTTGTGCGGTACCTAAACTGCTTCAAAACATTACGCGTAGATGTAAGTATGCAGGTATAGTCACAATACCATAAGGCCCAGTACGTCGCGAGCTGAATCGGTCGGTGAACGCATCTAGGTGGTGAGGACTGGATTAATGTTGGGTGCGCGAATTCCAAATTCTTCTATACGCTTGAGGAGGTAACTGACGGGCGTAGCGTAGGCGAGGTCCAAGCCCGTTGCTTTACCGGCGCCACCAGTGAGGAGGCCACCCATGCGCCCATTAAAGTCGACGACGACAGCGCCAGAATCACCCGTCTCGGAGAACGCGTGGTTCTTGGAGTCCAGCGGGAGAATGGCCCATTCCTTGGAGGTCCCGGCTCTCAAGTTATCCTCGTCGTAGTGACGAGTGTAGGAGAAGACATCATTGGCGCGGCCGACGGACATGCCGGTCGTGCTGCTGCGTTTGATCACCCTGGTGTACGGACCATCGTCCTGGTGGAAAACAGGGGGGTGTCGCATCTCCTCATCCGGGATGGTTCCATTGAACCGTATAAGATGGTCAAGTGGATATTCGAATGGGTATTTCGCCCGGTAAGTGGGCTTGATCTCTCGAGCGAACCTCGTGATGTCGAATTGTGTACCGAGGTCGATCGCGTTGCCGTCGAAATTGCTCGCGTCGATCTTGGAGGCGTCGAGCTCGATGACGGCCCAATCCTCTGTGTAACCTTCGCTGCTGCTGCCGACGCCGAAGCTGATAGGGGGAGAGAGGACGACGTGGCCCAGGATGCGGCTCTCGTGGGTGGCCCAGTCTCTTGACATATCCTGAGAGAGTGCGTTGAGACGTTCGATCGCCCTCCTCGCCCGTTCTAAATCGCGTTGGGCGACCTTCAGCGCCGATCTCGCTTCTGGGCTGTCCACGAGCTCGAGCCTCTTTATGCGGTCCTCATGAGAGCGGACCTTGAAGCCCTGACCTCTGATCTCGGACTTGATGAAGTCGAGATGATTGTTGAACGCTGCATCTCCAAAAAGGACGACGTTATGACGGCGCTGGCCATCGTTGTTGCGCACGAAGGGCTTGTTCTCGTTGTCTTCCGGCGGGAAAACGACGTGGCGAGCAGTAACAAGGAGAAGTCTTTCGGTGTTGTCACCTTCGGTGATGAAGAAGCCTCCGGTACCCTCGACCCACGGCGTAGACTGGGAACAAATAGGGAGGCCAAGTGTAGATGTGAAAGGTACGGACTCCTCTGGGGTGGGCTTGAAGTAACGTCTGTCTGTGCAGAGGAGCTTGAGGCCTGCCGATCGAGCAACGACAGATTGGCGAATCTCGACGTCAACATCGGTGATATTATACTCAGCGACCAGAATCTCCTTGCACTTCGAAGCCACCTCGACGCCATCAGCACCAGAGAGAGACGCGGGGATCACACCGATCCAAAGGATCACAGGGGCGGAATGATAGGGCTCATCCTCGTTTCCGATACGGACGACGTCGGTGCTAGTCCACTTGACCTCCATCGCATCGAGCAAGGCATGGAGCTTGAGAGCTAAATTGTCTTCCCAAACGTCCTTGATTGCGTGCTCGCCGACGGGGTGGAGCATTCTGATCACCCGGTAGGCCTCTGGGCCAGTGGGCTTGCTCCAAGGAACAGCCCCAGACCGAGCGACCAAGCGCGGGCCAGAAGGTAAGCCTGCGTAGTAGAATATGGACTCCTTTTCAGACGGGGGGGATAGGGGCATAGGGAAGGCGTTGTGACGAGGATACAAATGTCTTTTGTAGTCGAAATGCCTCTGTGAAGCACTGGAAAGGTCGATGAGGGAACGAGATGGGAATTGAAGACAGAAGGGCAGAAGAGGAATATTTGCGGCCGTATCTTGGTACTAAGAATAGGGCAGTACCCCTATGCCCACAGAGTTACTACAGCTTTCACAACTTTGAGGTTGACTACTCTTGATGAGGCTTCGTGTTGTCTGGTCTAGCAGTACGTGGCGTTTGAGAATGGATCGGTTTGAATCAGATCACTTGAGAACGACGGCCAGGACGACTCACCGCCCCGACAGGCTTGCAGGCAAAGATCACGACACGGTCAGGTGACCACGATATGCTGGATCACCCCATGCAACTTTGCAAGGCTAAGACCCAGCATAGCGCGCGTGCTCTATCCCGATGCCTACAACTAAGAAGGAAGCTTCATCCACCGAAGCCCTCCATACTGCGAACATTGCATGCCGGCGCCGCGCACTTCATAAAGGGTATTATACGTGACGAGGTGTGCGTATACACAGTCCGGATCCACTGCACCTGCAAAAAAGCCACCATCGACCTGTCTCAGCTACGCACCAACCGCCACCTGCCCGCCTCCATTGACGCCGACGCCCGGTGCCTCTTCCGATCCCGCACCCGCACCTGCTCGCGCACTCGGCGCCCCAACGGGCAGCGGCGTCCTCGTCCAGTCCGGAATCACACTCCGCGCGGCAGCTTCCTCCACGTCCTGCAGCACCTGCGCCTGTGCCTGCGCGCCCTGCTGTTGCAGCTCCAGCAGCTGCATCGACTGCTGCTGCTCCGCGTGCGCCTCGTCCCAGCGCTCGCGTGCGACCTCCACGCCGCCCGTTTTCAGCGATCTGTTGGGGGGTGTCAGTGGGCGTTAGTCGAGGATGAATGAAAATGTAGAGGCGGCGTACCCGGCCAGCGAGCCCCCGACCCACGCCAGTGTTGCAGGCGTGAAAGCTGGGGCCTTCCCAGCATACCTCGCGCCAGTTCCTGCAGCCGCTGGTGGCGGCGACGGATCGTTGAGCACGGCGATGTGTGGGACAAGTGGCCGCAGGGGCGCATAGCGGTCGTACACGCGCCTCGATCCGCGATACCGAGAGGGAGTAGGCCGGCGCGCTGGAGAAGACGATGCCTCGGGGTATGGAGAAGATGAAGGGAATGGCGAGGAGGGCGGATGCGAGGAGGATCGATGGAGTAGTCCGGAGGAGGAGGAAGAGGATGGGAGCGGGGGTGAGGTGCCGATGGCACGGATGAGCTCTGCGCGTAGACGCGGAATAAAGCCAGGGAGCATGGCGGTACCGCCAGTGACGAGGATGGAGGATGCGAGCGTCTTGCGGAGGTCGACCGGGACCTGGTTTTCGTCGAGACATCGTCAGCATTCCGAGAGCATATAAAGCATATTTGAAATGAGGGAGCGAAATGCGCACCTTTAGCAGAGCGTCCAATACCGTCTCCGCTACACTGCCCTCATCGACATCCCCTCCCTCGAACAGAACCTCTGCTCCGCGCTCCCTGATCCACCCAGGCACGACCAGAGTCCCACGACCCGTACCCGTCTGCTGCGCGACAGGCGGCTCGACTTTTAGATGCAGGTCCGTCGCGGTCGAGTGCCGCGTGTACAGCGTTGCGAGCGCCTGCAGGTGCGTCTCCGTGCGGTGCGCAGGAGCGCGCGTGAGGACGGGTGCGGCGTCGAAGTCGGACGCTGCGGTGAACTGGGACGGCAAAGTGTCGCGAGAAAAGTCCGATTCCGATGGCGCGGTTGAGCTCCCGGGTGGGGGTGGGGACGTGGTCGTGCTACTGGGGTCGACATCCATGCCGTCGTGCTCCCCTTCGGGGTCAGGCGACGCGTCCATGGGTGTGCCGACGAAGCAGCAGCGCGTCTTTACCTCATCCAAGACACTGTCTGTGAGAATCTCCTGCGGAACACGGGTAGAGCGAGTCGCGGCAGGGATATTAGCTGCTTGGCTAAGCGAGGAGGGTGGAGGGAGATAGGTGCCAAAGAGGAGCAGGAGAGCACGGAGATGAGCAGTCAGGCGGGAGCCTGCCAGAGGAGTAGTGCGCATTTGCGGGAAGAGAGGACGGGCGGAGAATATCTGCGCTGCTATCAGCATAGAATGGGCAAGGGTGAACAGTACACACAGGCAGGGCGGTAGATTCGAGGCTACCGCAGTCCAGAACAAGGCCTGTAATGCGGCCAACTGCAAGGAGTGCGAGAAGGTGGCTAGAAGCGAAGGATATCGAGGGAACCTGGGCGGGCTTGAGAATGTATGCATAGGCATCGAGATGTCTAGCGCACCTGCAGATTCCCAAAGAGTATCCTAGCTATCATGTCTTTGATGTATACAGGCATAAGTGGATGCTCAACCAGGATAACCTTCCTGGACTTTGGATCCGTCAACAAAGAACTAGACGACGCTGTCAATGCACGCCTAGATAGGAGATACCTACTGACTTACTCGTGAAAGACCCGACGCAGGTGGTGCTGCAATGTAACCTCCAAAAGACGGTCCTCCTCTTCGCGATCAGAAAGCACTGCCGCCCGATGCAGCGACCATAAACTACCAACGTGAAAAACATCGCGAGGACGTCCTTCACCACTGAAGCCAACCTTCCAGATGGTCGATCCAGTGTCGATCACGACGCGGTCCTCAGTTCCATAGAGCGAGTGCCTCCGCGTCGTCTGATAGTGCGGCGATGCCTGCGCGGCTTGTGCGGTTTGTATGCGGCTTGTCGAGGGCGTGGTGGTGTGGGTAGCATGAACGGGCCTGCGCGGGGTGGCGGGAACGGTGGACATGAGCAAGACGCGCGCGTCGGTGGCGCTCCCACATCTTTTCATCTGCATCCCACACATCGACGATGGCAGCGACCGCGACGACCACAGTACACGATTCATCGTCGGGCCTGCGCCTCGCTATGCTCAACGATGATGTGCTCATCCTCATTCTTTACGCTCTACCCGTGCGCGATATCCTCAGCATGAGGAAGGTACGCTGCCCCCCGCGCCGGCGGCGCCCAGCGACCGACCGGGGCTCCTTTATTCGCATTGATCACGCCGTGTAACAGACTTGCAGACGCTTCGCCTTGCTGTCTCGCCAACACGCCCTCTGGACACACGCATGCCTTAGCGAGGTGCTCACCCACAACCTCCCATTTCCCCGCCATCGCGCACTCGCATCTCTCTCCCAAGACCAACTCGAACGTCTCACCGTCCGCGCTATACACTTTCAGACTATCTGGGATCCCGTTCCTAAGGCAACCCGTCGGGCGTTCACCTTCGAAGCGACGCGCAGCTATGCGGTCGGACAGATTCAATTCATACCCGGGCATGATGAACGCTACTTGGCCGTTGTGACACACGGGATCTGGTCTGCGATTAACATTTGGGACATCGGCCCGACGAGTACTGGCCCCGCACGTCGAGTTGTGGAATGGAGCCCGCAGGGCGCGACGCTCAGCGGGCTGGTGGTCAACTCTGAACCCGACTGCGACGGCACCCTCGCTGTGACCCTGCATCCCACGGGCAGGTGAGTACCTTGCCCACTTGCCAGTCTACAACCGCAAACCGGACGCAGGCCTCCAAGGATAGAGGTACTCTCTCTCCGGCCTGACCCCGAGGGTCCTCCGGAGTCTATGAAGATGAAGCTAGAAACAATAGCTTCGATGGAGTCGGCAAGCAATACCGCCCTATTAGAGGGTGAACTGATTGCCTTCAGCAAAGACGACATGCTCATCGAGCTGAGAAACTACAAGACAAAGTACTTCGCACTCCTCGGCAGCTCCTCAGCCTCACGCGTCAGTACTCACCCTACAGCTTTGCCGTCCCCAATTTGACCATGCAATCCTCCCACAGGCAAACCACCTATTATACATCGTGCTTTCACATCATACCAACACAGTCGAGGTCTTTCGCACATATAACATCGACGAATATACCCTCCCTTCCCTCCTCCCACCCACCACTAGCCCACCAGACCCACACCTACCCTTCTGCGACCCGTGGTACATGAACTGGGCGGACGCGCTCGCCGTCACGCCGCAGATGCACACAGGAAACATCGGCTTCCTGCGGCGCATGACACAGGACAACCCCTGGTCAGAGGCCACAGGGACCATCGAGCTGCAGGAATTCCGCCCGGGCGCCCTGCCACGCGGCACCTCTCCCGCGACGACCTACGAGCTCCCCGTCCCGCGCGGCTCCCTGCGCTGCCGCACCGTCTGCCTCGGGCCGTGTGGCACGCTCGCGTATGTCGTGCCCCGGCCGCACGACGCGCAGGGGCTTACTGCACTGGATGTGCATGCACAGGACACCGCGCTGGATGTCGCGCCGCCGGCGAGGGAGCGGCTTGTGTTGGCGAGGGCAGGTGCGGGCGAATGCGCGGTGTGGGCGAATGCGGAGGCGGACGATCGCTGGACGGCTCTTGATTATGACGAGGCGAGCGGGCGAGTCGCGCTGGGATCTGGGTATGGACGTTTGACGGTGCTGCTTTTGTAATTCAGTTGGACGGCGGGGTGTGTCTGTGTTCGTGGAAGTTTCGGGTAATGCATGATCATGATCAATGCCCCCCGCACTGTCGATGCATCCTAAAAGCAGACATAAGATAGTTGGCTTCAAACAAAGAATTAAACAGTTATTGAAACCAAGCTGGCCGCTGTCCGAGTACAAGTCCGTCGGATGAATGGGCGGAAAGAAACGATCCTAGTATATTCATGATGGAGGAAGTAGTCGTTATGCTCTCATGCAGGAGACAGTAGATCTAGGCTCATAGCACAGATGTATCAATACAAAATCCGAGAATTAAAGATAGCAAGTATATACGAGAACGAAAGCACGAATGAACGACAACGCACTGCAGCTACGGGTCCATACACCAGGACCGACGCGCAGAAGGTGAACGACTCAATCAAAACAACAAAGCCATCCCCCAAATCCAGCTTCAAAAGAAAACTTCCGCACACATATTTCACACATGGCTATGCCTTACCTCACGAGCTCTCCCCGCCCTCAAAGATCCTCAGCACCACCTTCGCGCCGACCCCCACACTGCCCACCGCCTCCTCCCACTCCGCCTCTGTCCTCACCTCGCGCCCCGCGCCAACCGTCGCCACCGAGCTCACCGTCACCATCGTGCCCACCGAGCCCGCCCGCGGCCTCCCCGTGCCACCCGCCGGCGGGACAAACGCGACCCTGAACTCGCGCCCGAGCATGAGCCCCTCCTCCCGCACGAGCCGGTCGTACAGCCGCGCGCGCACATCCGCGAGCGCCGCGCCGCGCGGGACGCGGAACACGACGATCGCGTCGTTGAAGGCCGCCTTGATAACCAGCGCGGGCGCACCGGCGTCCCCGTCGGCCTGTGGCGCGGACGGCGACGTGAGCGGCGACGAGGGGAGGTGGAACGCGCGCAGCGAGTCGGTCATGGACAGCTGGCGGCGGCGGGGCTGCGGGGCGGCCTGGTCTGGAGTCTCCGGGCGCGATGCTGTCGCGGGGCTGGCTGTCAGCAAGCAAGCACGCACGCAAACGCAGGAGAACAGTGTAGGATGCGTACCGTAGAACTGACCCTCCTCAGGATCCGCAGGCATCGGCTGGCTCTGGCTCCGCGGCCGCCTCGAGCCCGCCGACAACGACCGGCGCACCTCGGCGCCCACGCCATTACCCGCACCCGCGCCGACGCCCGTGCCCGACGACGGACTGAGCGGCGGCGGCGACATCGAGCGGCGCGCAGGCTTCGCCAGCACGGGCGGCTGCAGGAGGTCGTCCAGCGCGAACGAGTCCGGGCGGCCCTGCGCGGGGTCGTGCGCGAGGAACCAGAGCTCGTCCGCGCCCGCGGAGGTCGGCGTGAACGGGAGGTCGAGCTCGCCGTACGACGACTCGGACGAGCGCGACGAGCGCCAGGAGATGCGCGACGGCGGCGCGCCGAGCTGGAACGAGATCGTCGACAGCGCGATCGACGCCGGGCGCGGCGCGTCGGCTGCCGTGCGCGCGCGCTCGAGGTCCGGGGTGTCGACGTACATGCTTGCGGCGCGCGAGGGCGGCTCTGCGGCGGAGTTGGAGCGGCTGCGGCCCGCGGCGGGCGGGGCGAGGCGGCGGTCCTGCGGGGGCGGGACGCCGAGTTCGTGGTCCTCGGGGAGAGATTCGAGCCCGCCGACGCCGACGCCTGCGCCGACGGGCGGGTTGGGGCGAGTGGGTGGTGGGCGTACAGTGGGCGGGAGGCCTTCGCGCGTGGCGGAGGAGAGGAACAGCGGGAAGTCTTCTTCCATGTCGAACGAGGGCTTGTCGCGCGGAGAGCGGGGTTTGGACGGGCGCGAGGAAGTCGAGGAAGTCGAAGGCGCGCCTGGAGAACGTGGGACGCCTAGAGACGAGCCAGAGGCCTTGTTCGCGACGTGGTGCGCATGCTCGTCCCGGGAATGGAAACCGGGAGCACGTGCTGGTGCGGACGCTGGCGGCGAGCGTGGCTGGTGCATAGCGATGTCGACGTCTGAGAGTGAGAGACTTGAGTTGGATTCGTTGCTGTCACCGGCTTGGGGTGTTGTAGTGCTCGAGAGCGAGGAACGATTGGATGGAAGCCGGGGTGAGGATGGAACGTCGGGGTAGTCGGGCAGAGACAGTGAGATATTGGACGCCGAGAAATACGTCGAGAATGTGTTGGTAGAGATGGTGGATATCTTGCCTTTTGACTTCCGCGCAATATCGTGGTCCCGTCTCCAATGGCCAAAGAAGTCTCGAACGACGCGCTCTTCCCGGAGCTCCCGGATGAGCGCAGGGACCTCCTCTTTGAACAGATAATGTATGAGATTCGCGAACTCTCGGTGTCGCTGGCCGATAGTCCCTTGGCTCGGACGAAACAGTGTACCTTTCTTGGAGAGCTTCGGCAAGAAATCATGGACGTCTTTAGCAACAGACTTTGGGTCTGGACCCGGGGGGAGAGACTCGAAGGATGCTGCGCGGTCATGGATGTAGATTCCGTTCTTCTTCACACCCTTACCAGCATGGAGCCTCTGGCGTTTTTCTCGTGATTTTATCGAGTATTCCTGTTCGAGCACGTCTTGAAACCACAAGCAGTCTTCCCATCGGCGCCAGATGACGTAGTCAGTCAGAGCTGTGCTGGCCCTCGACCTCATGGAGGCTGCCGAGGAACGTATGGGGAGAATGCGCATGCCATAGCAGAAAGCACCACCTGGTCAGTACGAAGGGCGTCCATGAGTTTCACGTGTGTTATGGAAGCATGCGATACATTTCTCACCTATCTTGGTCGGCGCAAGCACTTCGACCTCGAACTCCGGAGGAGCTGCGCGATAGACAGCGCGTTTATAATACTGACCTGCTCGTCAGACTCCGTTCAACAGGCTACGTAGATGGACTCACGTCTGGCATCGGTGGTCCAGGTTCATGGTTTCCCGGCACAAGGACCTACAATGAATGAGTGATCCCATCAGGAAGACGACAAAGCGCGAGTGCATACGGGCATGCCATCGTTCATCGACATTGCTGCACAGAGGTAGGATTGTGTGACGGTCTAAAGGGTACGTTCGAATGCGAAGGTGAGAGCGATAACTACAGCGCCCGGACGCTACGATGGGGCTTTATGGAGATTGGGGATTGATGGGAGCGCGAGAGCGTTAAGACGGACGGTGTCGACGGGGGCGCTAGGAACGGACAAGCACTGGATACCGTCGTCTGGATCGACACAGCGATCAGGACATTGCATGCATCCACACTCAGACTGCGCGAGCGAGGGACCCACCAGTCTACCAAATATGCAATCTACACCTCTCTACGGCCAACCACACTGCTTATCCAAACGAAAATAGCACGAGGGGATGACAGAAAGCGTAGGGATGCGGTATGGGCGTACGGCAGGATGGGAGGGAGGGAAGAAAGAGATCACGGAGCATGTCTCGCACTGGTTATTGTTTAATTGTGTAGCACACTTCGAGGTCTGAGGTCGAGGGGCCCGGCGTGCCGGCGCAGCGGCCTATCGGGGCGCTTGGAGCAGGCGATAGCCGGTCAGCTGGTTCCGGTTCCGTCCTCTGCATGCTGCTCTCTGTCTCCCCCACATGCTCTTCCTGCTCTCATGCCTACCCGACTCATCACTCCATGCACTCACGCCCCCACTTATCTCCCGACTCTTCCACTATAAGTATGCCGATGCTTACCGTTTCCGGCATAATTTTAGGGCTCTCCACCATGTTCCTTCGGCCACCGAGCTCGTCCGCAGATACCCGCTCACATGGGCACCGCTCGATGCTGTGCGAGCGACGCAGCGCTCTCTGTCTGCTTAGAGATTGCGTGAGATTACGTCGTATCGTTCGTTTTTCCGTCTTGAGAGATGCTCTGACTATGCAGGTCGAGACATAGTTCCTCCGTGCCTCGCGGCAAGAGGTACGAGCCAATTATATATATCTGATTTTGCAAATACACAGGGTCATGCGAATGCATTCGTTGGTGGCATTGATGCAGTCTCAGAGGACACCACACGTCCTCATCAAACAAGGTGAAGCGTCTACTGAGTCTTTCTTGCCGCAAGAATTATATGCTCACTTCCTCCTTTTGCCTATTTGCGCTGTCAGGCCGCCCCGATAATGACTGATTGATCCGCTTTGGCACCCCTGGTGTACCTTGGCCTCCTCGTCGAAAGAATCACGACTGAGCCCAGCTGCGCCCTGGCCCGCCTAGCGTCATCGATCCAGGTTCATCACGCGGCAATTTACGAGTGCTGGTCGAAATCGCACCGAATTTATTCCTTGGGGTGTCCTACACTATGATAAAACTGGACTGCTCTTGCATCGATGCGTTTCAGGGAAGGCTACCGCCCAAATGCATATGTTGAAAATATTTAGCTCGTGTTACTCGTGTCACATGCCAGGCAACCTCCGAGGTGGGCCTCGGTGACTCGGGTGAGGATCATAGTCGTTCTTTACGAGGAACGACAGATATCCCCAAAAGATCTGACAGCGAACGTGTCACAATGTCCTTGAAACCCGTGGACTTACGCACCTCGTCATTGTGCCCCGATGCGGGACCTGACGTGGGATTTCGCATAGGCTCGTTCCATCCGAGGCAATTCCTTCAACAGGACGAAACTCTACATATCCTGCCCACTCGGAGTTTTACCCCAGACACGCGGCATGCTTCAACCCCTTCCTCCACTGCGCGCGCCGAAAGGCGCTACTATCTTCTCACCGCCCATCGAGCGCAGACCAGCAATCTACCACGGACGACGCACGATAGATCTTCTGCGCATCGGGCACCCGGCAGCCCCTGCCCCCACACCTGACCCGGATGGCCACCGGCTTCGCATCGCGCCTCCCGCGGTCATATGTCGCGCAAATGCCAGATCAGCCCTCACATGACCCGTCCCTGTCGAGAATGCAGGACGGTAGAGTGCCAGATCGCGACGACTCCACTCGCTCGGGCCGCCCGTGCAGATCTCGTATATGTGGGTGAGATCGGACGCCCTTCCTACTGGGAAGTCTGTTGCGTATTTGGCGTGGGGGCGAAGCGCCCGTTGCGGTTTAGGCCTGGAGGGTGCGGCTTCTGTGTCGCGGGCGTGGCTTCTTCGCTTCGCTGCTTGCCACTTCTCCGTGTTTCCCTTGGATCTGTTCATTGCAATCGTTTCATGAAATTGTATAAAATGAAGTTGTCTTCATAGACGTTGCCTTCGTTTGAAGCCTTCGCTACAAGTAAACTTGAAGAAGCTTTCCCAGTAACCCAGAAAAGAAAAATAAAGTATTATACTGCTAGTGTCCATCTGGCAAGTCAGAAACAGGAAACAATCTTCAATCGGTCGAAGACGGCCAGTTTTTACATCGTACACACGATAAGCTCCCTGCCAGCCTCGAGTGTGAGGGTTCCGAAATTGAGGCTCATACCACGAGTCGATGCCTGAACGACAGATAGAGGCTACCCGCACTTCGTTCGGAGGCGATCCGCCGAGATGATCAATAAAACTACGCACCCATGTACTATACAATATGTCCGTACAAGAAAATCTCCTTTAAATACAGATGTCAAACGTGCTGCGAAACAATAAATACAATGCACACCGCTACCAGCCGAATGACAAGAATTTCGGGGACTCAAAAACCTACGAAGCGCCGATGTTACGCTCCCCGTTCCGCCGCACAACCCGATCCGTGATATCCTCCTCCCGCTGCTGCGCCCGGACGCGCCTATCCTGCAGCCTGTCGAGCCCAGCCCGGATACTGCGCATGTGGACCTCAACGGGTATATGCGTCCCAACCAGCTCCGGGGCCGCGACGCGGGCGCGGAGCTCCTCCATGTCGCTCGACATGCCTTGCAAGGTCTGCAGCGCCGCGACGACGTGCGCCAGTGCGCGTTCGCGGTACCCTCCGACATTGGCAAGCAGCGACAGGTGGTGTTCGAAGCGTTTGAGCTCGCGCCTGTTCCCGCCGAGGATGGTCCATAACGACGCGAGCAGGTCCTCCTTTGCGGTCGAGAGCGTCTTGTCTTCCCGCGCGACGAGCTCGTGGATCGTCGAGAGCCGCTGCTCGAGCTTCTCGAGGTTCGACAGGCTCACTTCTGCTTCGAGGATGAGCCGCTCCATGTTGACAGACAGCGTGTCCATCGCGTCGCTGAAGGTCTTCGTCACGATCTGCGCGGTCGCGGCTTCGTCGGGGGCGAACGGCCAGAGCTTGCGCAAAGAGAGCGCGGAAGACTTTGAGTTGGCGGCTTCGATCGCATGCAGAGCGTAATCGTTGACGGCCATGATGCTGAAAGGACCAACTTCAGTCTCAAGTCAAGCGAGGCTCAAGGTATTCACTCACTTGTCCACCGCCCCGCCGACCTTGGAGCTAAACTGATGGAGCCCGCGGCCAACCTTGCGCGAATCGCTCACAAAGTCCGTGAGGGCCTCTGCGAGGCGGTCCCGGCTCGTGAGCTCGCTGACGCGGACGAGCGTCGCCAGGTCGCTCGTCGCCATCTCCGCCTGCTTGATCTCCAGCGCGAGCCCCGGGCCGTCCACGGCCTCCTCGAGCAGCGTCTCGAGCGTCTGGCTCTGCACGTTCATCAGCTGGGGGTAGTCCGCCCACTGCGGGCCCTCTGCCACGGGCGCTGCAGGAAGCGCGCAGAGGCGCGAGATGCCCGGCACGATGCAAAGCGGGGAGAGGGTGTTGCGGATGGCGGCGGACATACGCGAGAGGATGAGCGCGAGCAGCCAGAAGAAGAGGAACATCGCGATGGGCATTTTGAGGAAGCGCACGGCGATGCGGAAGACGTCGAGCACGTAGCGCGTCGTGTGAAATACGCCGTTGAACAATGCCTCCTGGATCTCTTCATTGCTTGGGCCCACCGGTGGCCTGCGGGGCGGCTCATTGACCTCATTGGCCTGAGATGTTTCAGGGATCACGTAGGGCCTTTGTGCCACAGCGATGCGGCGAACGTTGGACTGTGGCTTGCGCGCCGTGATGACGGTGGTGGTGGTTCTTTGTTTCGCGACGCGACGCTTTCGCGAGGCGTTGGTGGATTGGAAAGATTCTACGGATGGAGATGCAGAGGGAGGTTGTTTCTCGAATTCGAAGATGTCGCTGGCGCTCTCGTGAGCGTTGTCGACATCCTCCCAATCCGCCTCGTCGTCGCCGAGGGTGCGTCCGCGGATAGGGATGCTCATATCTGCCGTATAACGACAATCTGGCTTCGTGCTGTTGCTGCCGGGGGGTGGGTATGTGCAATCGAGGATTATGCGAGTTGAATGCAAGAGGAAGAGGACAAAGCACTTCAGCGGTTCGGACAAGAGCCACTTTTGACGTACCGCAAACACGCGAACGGCGTTCTGATAGAGCGCGTCGGACACGCGTCATCGATAATATTGTATAGCCAGTCTCATGCAGGCGCACGCCGTTGTATGAAGGCAGTGACTAGTGAGATGTGTTGCAGAGAATCACTAGTCAAGCTAGTCGAGGTTGGGGTCGGGATGGAAGAGCGGGCTCTTTCGCCTGACCGCACGCCGCTCCGGACCGCGCCGTGAATTTATTATACAACAAGTTTGAATACTGCCATATTGACTCTACACCCCGTACAACAAAGAAAGAGAGAAATGCGAGCTGCTCTAGTGCGTGATATGTACGGAATGATACCGTGGACCGACAAGCGGCGAGATACCACGATCCAATTTTTTTAAAATGACGACCATCTACAACCATTCGACAGTCTGATAAAAGCGCTGTCAGTGCTGGCTTGCACAGGAATATTTCAAGCTAAACTCACGCCTGGAGGTTTTGACGAGATATCGTATGTGACGCGGTTGATGCCAGCTACCTCATTCGTGATGCGAGAGGATATACGCCTGAGGACCTCAGGAGGGAAGACGAACCTGGACGTAGATCATAAGTACAATGTCAAGGAATCGAGACGGGCCGATACTCACCAGTCGGCCGTCATAAAGTCTTCCGACTGCACTGCACGGAGAGCAATAACCTGAATATACTGTCAGCAGACGAATACGAGATGACATTGAGCCAATGCTTGCCTGTTCGTATGTGCGCTTGTCGCCCATGACACCCACAGCCCTCACAGGCAGCAGAACAGCGAAGGCCTGGCTGATCTGATCGTACAAGCCAGCAGCACGGATCTCCTCAATGTAGATGCTATCCGCGTGCTGTAGGATTTTGACCTGCTCGCGGGTCACGGGCCCAAGAATACGGATCGCGAGACCGGGTCCAGGGAAGGGATGGCGCTGAACAAGTGGTGCCGGGATGGAGAGCAAACGCCCGAGAGCCCTGACTTCGTCTGAAAGGGGTTCATTTCGTCACACACGACCTAAGATATCGGGATGGATTTGACTGACCCTTAAAAAGCTCGCGGAGAGGCTCGATCAGCTTGAGCTTCATGTCCTTCAGCAGACCGCCGACATTATGATGCGTCTTGATCGTCGCACTGGGACCCTTGAAGCTGATGCTTTCAATGACATCGGGGTAGAGCGTTCCCTGAAGCAGCCACTCGATCTTGCCCTTCTTCTCCGCACCCTTCTTCTCTTCCTCCTCGGCCTCAGCCTCGATCTTCGCAGCCTCCGCCTCGAAGACGTTGATGAACGTATTGCCGATGATCTTGCGCTTTTGCTCAGGATCTTCGACACCTTCAAGTCGCGAGAGGAAGAGGTCGGATGCGTCGACAACGGTGAGGTTGACGCCGAGGTCTTTGTTCAGCATATCGTTGACTTGACGGGCTTCATCCTTGCGAAGCACGCCATTGTCGACCATGATGGCATGGAACCTAGAAACGAATGAGAACACGTGAAAGCGTCGATACAGAGAGACTGACCTATCGCCGATAGCTTCATGCATGAGCTTCGCGGCAACCGTACTATCCACACCGCCGCTCACAGCACCAATGACACGGCCTTTAGGTCCGCAGATGTCCCGGATGCGCGCAATCTCCTTTCCAATGAACTCTTCCTAGGGACCGAAAAACGTCAATCAGAAGAGGAAAGTCGTCGTGCGTTACAGTACGAACCATAGTCCAGTTTGGCTTGCACCCGCAGATGTCGAGAACAAACCGTCCAATAACCTCCCGTCCGCGAGGGGAGTGAGTTACTTCAGGGTGGAATTGGATGCCGTAGATAGGCTTCGAGTTGTGCGCGATCGCAGCAAATGGTGCAGTCTTGGTGTGCCCGACGACATGGAAGTCGGGCGGGAGTTCGGACAGCTGGTCTCCGTGCGACATCCACACCTACAGATCTCGGACCGCGTGAGCCGCAGAAAAGAGAAGGCACACAGACGAGACAGACCTGCAGCTCATCGCCCAAATCCTTGAACAGCGCAGACACCGACCCGCCATCGCTCTTGTCGACGTGAACCTGAGCGAAGCCGTATTCACGATGATCGCACTTCGCGACTTTACCCTTCAGGTTCCATGCTATCTCCTGATGAAAGGAAGAGATGCCGTTCAGTGAACATATCGACAGACATAATCTGCGAGGCGTACCTGCAGACCATAGCAGATGCCCAAGATTGGGACTCCAAGCTCAAACACCCCCGGGTCGACATGTGGTGAATCAGGGTCGTACACAGAGTAAGGAGATCCAGACAGGATGATGCCTAACAGAGGTCGGACGGCTCGTAAGATAATAGGGGAGGACACGGTCGACGTCCTTACCTTTCGGCTTCCACTTCAAATCCTTGAGTTTTTGCGTGCATGGCATCAACTCAGCATAGACATTGAGTTCACGACATCTCCGGGTGATCAGATGGCTGTACTGAAATGGTGTTCAGTGTTCAGAGCTATACGCCTGACAAGACGATAGATCGGGATATCTAACCTGGGATCCAAAGTCAAGGATGAGGATGGTCTCAAACTGGTCGTGTATTTCAGCCATCGTAAATCAGACCAGGGGTAGAAGGGTGCAGCGCCGGTGAAGGTGCAGAGATAACTGTTTTCCAAAATTTAGAGTCGGCAGACATGGTGTTGCCCGATTTGGACATGACTCGAGTATATTGACGCGACGCGACGCGCTCAACACGCGTCTGAAGAGCACAAGAACACAAGTGGGGAGATATAGATTTATCCTAGTCTAGCGATAGCGAAGACAATACAGAGCATTAGACTTCAGATAATCTAGAGAAATACAACGAGTGGTAGCCACACAAAACTTCCGCAACAACAGTCACTGAGCCGATTATGACGGCAATGGTGGTGCGAAACCACCCCTTCCTCGTCCCCGCATTCCCCTACCAGGACCACCACGGCCTCTATCGATACCCGGCACAAACCCACCACGCCCTCCGCGGAAGCCGCCAATGAAGCCGCCTCGTGGGGGCATAGGCGGTCCATGATTTTGATAACCACCCCTAGGAGGGCCAAACCCACCTCGCCCTGGGGGCGAAACGTGCTTAGCCGGCCCATTGCCGTTGGTAGTGACCTCGTCCTGGTGCCCTGCGCTATCGTCATTCGACGACCTTGCGGCCGCGTTGCCATTGCCATTGATGTGTTTTGCTGGTGGGCCACCTCGTCCGTTGACGAACCCGCCGCGGCCGCGGTTGGGATTCGTCATGATATGGACAGGTCCTTGGTTACTATCGAAAAAGGTAAGCACATGTCGCCGCTCTCTGTTACACAGTCACACGTACTTGGCAGGCTGCGGCGCGGGTCGGAAGCCAGACGCGGCCTGTTGGCCCGGAGCAGGGCGAATTGCAGGGTAAGGTCCAGTGCGAGGGTTGAACGGCGGGAGAGGAGCCTGGGGTGGCGCTTTTGGATTGACAGACGTGATGAACTGAGGTTGAGTCAAGTTCAAACACGTATTAAACTCCACCGTGGATCCGCGATATTGCGAGCATCGGTCGCCGAGGGTTGTGCCCGACATGAAGGCGACGTCCCAAACCACATCCATGTTCTTGGTGTTGAGACCAATGACGACACCTTTCGCCGCGAGCGGCACACCTCCAGAGTCTTGCACCATGATGACACGGTCGCCAACGGCAAATCTCTGGTTTTGCAAACGGTAGACGGCGTGCGCTGGTTTCAGCACGGCGCGACGAGGGATGTTCCGTACGATGGCACGCTTGATCGCAGTAGGTGAGCGACTATTGTTGAAGGACTCCGCAAGTTGCTCGATCTCCGCCACCGTTGACTGGAGCATGCAAGTTTAGTTGAGCGACATCGAATAAGAAAGACCACTATGCACCTTCTTGAGCTGATCACAGAACAGCGATACAGGTTCGAAGTCCCGCACACCCTTAGTAGCCAGCCAGCTACGGACCTCCTTCGCTCTTGCGTCCGCGCCGTCAGCAGAGAAGACGTCTGACGCCTTGGCCATGCCTGGAGCGTACATGAGTAAGAACATCAACGAACAAGGACAGCTGCCACTCACCATCACCGTCCGAGTCGAGCGACCTGAAGACCTCCGGGTACTTGTCCTGCAGGATAGCGTGTGAGCGTCAGAACCACCGTATGCGGCCGAGAACCATACCCGATATTCCTCCAACAAGTCGATGGCCTTGTCACTGAATTCCCAATATCTACCCTCCTTCCGAGAATAGTCCAGGACCTTCATGCCTTTTCCTTCGAACTTCAGACTGAGACCAAGGTTAATCTTCTGATTGTCTGAAGTCAAGACCATTAAGCTCGAGGTGATGCGAGCAAGAGCACGGTTCGAAAGGCCGAGCATGCTCGCGACTTTGTACGAGGTCTCATATCTGGTAGGCACGCGGCTGGTGACGACTGCCTTGAGCTTGTCATTTTCTGCTTTGTCGGAAGGGAAGAACTGAAAAAGTGACAGTCAAACACCGTTTCCATTCCCTGTCGTAATGTAAAATAGGACTTACAGCAAGAACGACGGACAATGAGTCTTTCTCAGTCGCAGATACCTGCGCGGCGACACCGTAGGCGTGCTCGCCGAGGAAAAATACCCTACTGCCTTCCGGGAACTCTTCAGAAAGTGGCGGGGGTTCCTTCTCCATGAAGCGAGGATCCTCCGAGACGACCTCCGAGACAGAGAGCTGGACGGCGTTCTCCACCTCCTTCCTTGCATCCTCGTAATCTTTGACGAGGGCACCGCTCTCCAACCGCGTCAGGCCCTTCAACGGCCGCACATGAAGGAGGATCTCCACGTTGCCCGTGACCACCGCAGTCTTCTTTGAATACACCTGCTCGATCCTCTCTGCCTTCTGCCGCCAGATCCCGAGCATGTTCTGCGAGTGCGGGTTGCTGATGATCTTCGGCGGGCTGCCAGGGACAACGGAGATCTTCTCGTACTTGAACAAAGAGTCCGAGATAGCAACGACCATGCCCTCGTGGAGGAACGGCCATCCGATGAACGTGCGCTTCCCGATGAAATCGCGCGCGATGTCCTCTGCCTTCTTACCCTCGTATGGATTCTCGATATGAATGACAATCGATTTGTTCCTGCTTTCAGAGCCGTGTACGTTAACTCCATGGAAGCCGAGGGTTGCATGGTGCGGAAGAGTTTGGAGCGAGGGGAAGCCCGCGAGAGCCTCCGTACCAAGGAACACGCCGTCGCACAAGCCCTGGATGAGGTGCAGTCCATCGAGGACTGGCAGATCGAAAGGTTCCATGACACAGGTGCAGTGATGCAGATCGGGGAAGAACCCGGGGAGAGAGGATGGGTACGTGGTCGTCTCGCCTGGATTGTACCTGAACTGGTAGCTTGTCCCAAACGAATTGCGCTGTTTCTCTTCTTTAGTAAGACGATGCTCCCGCGCTAGATCTGCTGTCAATGCAAAAATTTAGGAGGGTTTGATAACAATACTTGCCAGCCATAGCCCGCAGCAGCCTTTCTTCATCGATGAAGGGGATCTTCACGATAGCCTCCCATTCTGCCTTCTTACCGTTCAGATCTTGATCAAATTCTGTAGGGTAGAAGTCAAGGATGGGGGAGTTGGCATCGTACATCAAGTCCTATAACGGAATGGTGAGTAGTGGTCTCACAAACTGATCCGTGTATCATACCTGGAATGCCAAAGGGACAAGTTCCTTGCTAGCCGCCGGTAACACACCCATCAATTGTTCGAAAGGCCTGAATGGCTTGGCCAAGTTGAAGTTGAATGACATATTGTCCACGCCCTTCAGATCTGTCAACGGCGACAATATAAGCAGCCGAGACGAGGATGATACAGAAGCATTTCCGTACCAGATACGCGAGGCGCGTAATGATAGTCATAGAACCAACTCCACGACGCAACACCACTGTAGTAATAATGCATGACCCACTGAAGACCCTCAACGTATCTGTAAACCAGCTTCCCAAGCTGCTCTGAATCGTGATAGTCAAATTCGAGTTTTCCCTGTGCGCGCCATCCCAGTGAGCCACGTCATCCCGACTGCGGAGAAGGCATGCTTCACCTTATAATATCCCTGCTTCCATTCGTCCATCTTCTCGAGTATCGCCCTCTCATACCTCGCATCGAAATCGCCATCCACGCCATCGTTCATAACTTTAGCCTTCTCATACTTCTTCAACACCCTGTCGACGGCTTCCCTGCCTTCTTCATCCTCGTCTTCCCACTCATCATCTGCGCCATCTTCATCTTTCTCGTCGCTTCCGCTGACCGGTAAGGGCTCGTCCAACGCACCCGGGAAACGGAGCGTCACCAAATTCTGGTCCTGTTCGTCATACTCATCCCACGCCAACTCCAGATGTAAATCATTCCCCAGGTCAGTGATAAACTTGCGGTCCCCAGCCGAGAAGGTATTCGGCATGGAAAGCTGCGCATCACGAAGGTGCTTGGGGGACAGCGATCCCCTGTGTTCCAACACGAACCCTTTCACTTTGTCGAAAATCTCCCGCTGCGAAGCGGTCAGCACTTAAGCGAACGTCTCAGTAAGATCGCTGGCGTAAACGAGAAGGTAGACATACCAAAATTCTTCTTCTTCGCCTGCTCGATCCGCTTCACGTGCTTCGACTGCTTCCCCTTATACCAGTTCAGATCCGCATACTCCTTCTCAAACACTTCTTTCTCCCAATCCGCCATCTCATTCAAGATGACCTGCAACCTCTGCGTGTTGATGGTGCCGCTGTCGTTCAAATAACCGCCTACATGATCGAGTCAGCCGATACAGAAACCCACGGAAACAAATTACTGACCTAACGAAGGTAGAACTTTCATATACACATCAAACAGCCTTTCAAGACCATTCTCGTGGATATGTAGATCGGGAAGGTTGGGTAGGAAGTCATTGCCGATGAACACCGCCAGCAGGATGAAATCATCGATGACTCTCTCTAGATTGTAATCGAACGGGAGCACCCGCGAGACATCCCGAAATTCGAGATCGAGGTACTCGCGCATCAAAGACAGATGCAACAAGTAGAAATTGATAGATTCAAGGCTATTCGGAGACGGGTGAGGACATCCGCAAGACATCGAGGATGCAAATTGCGCACCTTCCACTGCTCTTCTTCCTCGAGGCAGGTCCAAACTTGACCTCCTCACGAAGCAAGCAGAAATGAGGGTCGTGACTCAAGAGACCCAACATGATCAAGTCTGCGTCCAAACCGTACAGACAGTGCCGTACGTTCGGGTTATAGTTCGGCTGAGCCTTGGACAGCCGGATGTACTCCATGATCTTGTGCTCTCCCTCTCCCGGAACCTCGTGTCCGGAGAGAACTACCTGGATATCCCGCCAGTTCGAGTCTTCGGTAATCTTCTTGTTGACAAAGTAACGCAGCTGCTCCGAGAGCCTCGCCATGAAAGGCGTGCCTACAATCCGTTCACGCTACCGGCGGAGTCTGACAACAAAGGTTGCTTACCCGGAGTGATACAGTTACTGTCGAACGCCTTCTCGTCGGGCAGCTTCTCGCCCTTCCGCTCTGCCTTCTCGCGCACCTCACGCGCCTCCTTCGCCGTCCTGAACCGCCGGCTCCGCTGCTGGTTCATCTTGGCACGCGGCGCAACTCCGTCCACGGCCATGAAGAACAGCTTCTTCGGCCTGATCTTTCCAAACAGATGGTCGACGTACGCAAAGATGGACGTGAAGATCTGTTCCTCGGATAATCGGAAATGGGCATCGTTGTCGTTCGGGTGCGAACCTGTCCGGACGATCAGCATAAGCTGAGTTGAAGAAAGAAGGGGACGCACATGAATGGATAATGCCATTGAAGTCGAGATATAGATTGTCTGTTATTACGGTAAGAGTACGGTCATTGGGATTTAAGGAGGGAACTTGCCGAACTCCGGTATCTTGTTCTCTTCGATGATTTGCGAAGTCAGGGGGTACCGTTCCCTGTTCAAAGCACATAAGCACCCGGTGTTCCGAAACTGAGAGCATACGCACGAAATGTATCTAAAGAACTGCGATCCCCGCCGTCAGAACTGAGCTCATGGGGCATAGTAATACACAGACCTTAGGGATACCTGGAGCAGGGCAAGGGGTGAGCACGAGCGCGACCAAAGTCAGAGTGACGCATGCCTACCCATGATGATACAAGTTATAGATGTCCAAGTATTACAGCAATTAAGTTCGATGTAATAGTGGCGGTACTGTGCAACCTTGATGCTAAAGGAGCGTGAACGTGCAGGAGTTGGGGTGTATACCCTGGCTGTGGACGGTTTCAATGCGGATTGTGAAGCTCGTGGTGGCTTCCCCACGCGGACAACCAAACGTGGCGCGCCGCTACGGCCGACGCGCTCAGCTCCAACCAGTGCCACATCCCCCTTTACTCAACACCGCTGTCGTCGTCGTCTGCGGCGACGCCTTTTCACCTCTGCTAAAAGCTACACATGGTTCTCGCGCATGAACCCAATTTTTGGTACTCATCTCATCTAGCGCAGTAGGGTTCCAGCACGGAAAGGGATTATTTGGCAACGGAAGCCTAGTCTGTCATTCCGCAAACTTACACCACGACAACAATTTATATCTTTAGCGTCTTTGGTAACTTCTTTCTCTCACTCTATTTCCCCAGCCACAAAAACCACAGATGATTTAGATGTGCTGTCGAGCCTGACACGGTTGTGGCGCCGTGGAGTTAGTCCTCCATTCTCCACCAGTGCCGCTGCAAGAATAACTCAGCTGCATCGGCGGTGCCTCACGTCGTGCCTGTCTGTGCGATCGCAAATTTTCGGTCGAATCGGCGGCATAATTGCAGATATCTGTATTGTCCATCGTCTAAGATACTGAGTACGCAATGGTGCAAGTCTTTCGTGATCCAGGTACTGGATCTGCCTGGATGCTAACCGTCACTTCTGCAGGACCCAGGATATACTAGACGTCGAGTCGATACATTTTTTGTTCCTGACGCTCCTGCATATCTCGCTAGCGTCGCGGATAGCTAGAAGACTTATCCCTCGTCTTTCGCCATCGTGCGTCTTCCCCTGCATAATCTCTCTCATGTCTCTAGACTCCATCAGCCCGGATCGGACGCCCGTGCTCAATGCGGCCCGCATCTCTTTCCAGTTCCAGGCTGCCTCACGCGATTGTCATGCCCGACATAGACAAGTCTCTGAGTCATCACGTGACTCTGTCGCCATACCTGCTTCGCCTTGCGCGAATGTGTGCGTAGATGACATGGGGCCGGTGGGAGCAATAAAGCCAGTGAAGTCAGCGGATAGAAACCAGAGCATCTCAGCGCCCGTACTTCCCTCTTCACCTTCACCAGACTTCTGCGTCTGTCCTATCATCGACCATGGCACCCGTAGCGACATCCGAAGCACCCTCGCAATCCACCCAGCCGAAGAAGGAACAAGTCTTCAACCCATTTTACTCGCCAGCCATCGCCGATGATGGAGATAACAACTACAAGTGGGCGCAATACAAGGTACGCGCACACTTGCCCCACCTCGCTAGCCGAAGTGCGTCCGAAGTACGCGGTATCATACTCACATGACTGCCCGTGTACGTAGCCAACCTTCCCGAACGTCTCTTGGCCTCCACTGGGCCCCATCGAGGTCAGCGACCGCGGCCTGCGCGCTGACCCTGAGAAGCGCGATCTCCTGTCTGCAGCGACGAAGGTCGTCACTTTGACCCCTGCAATCGGGACGGAGATTCATGGGCTTGACTTGCGTCAGCTGACGGATGCGCAGAAGGACCAGCTGTGAGTTCGTTTTGAATCTTACAGTGAGAGCTACGAGATTGAACGTTGCTTGTGCGCATCAGGGCATTACTTGCAGCGGAGCGCGGCGTAGTGTGTAAGTGTCTACTATAGGTACGAGTATCGCACATCACTGACAAACCTATCCAGTCTTCCGCGACCAGGAGATCAATATTTATGAGCAGCTCGACTTGGCCCGTCACTGGGGTCCCCTGCACAAGCACGCAACCACACCCGTCCCCAGAGAGCCCGGACTCGAAGAAGTCCATGGTACGCCAATCTCTGGCTGCACCCTGAACCATAATTTCTTACATCAATGAGCAGTGGTCTACAACGACGCCTCCCGCCGCCCGGATCCCTCCGCCTTCTCGAAGCTGGAGCTGTGGCACTCCGACGTCTCGTACGAAGCCCAGCCGCCCAGCACGACCTCCCTGAAGATCTACTCGGGCCCCGAGACCGGAGGGGACACCCTCTGGAGCTCGGGCTACGCGCTGTACTCGTCGCTCAGCCCCGGGCTGCAGACGTACCTCGAGGGCCTGACCGCAATCCACAGCGCCGTGGCGCAGGCAGACGGCGCGCGGGGCGCCGGGCTTCCCGTCCGCCGTGAGCCCGTCGAGTCTGAGCACCCGATAGTGCGCGTCCACCCCGCGACGGGATGGAAGAGCATCTACGTCAACCCAGGTACGTCCCCCGTCCAGCCTCATGGATGCGCGTGCTGAGTTTATGGGTCCCCAGGCTTCACCCGCCGCATCGTCGGCGTCCCCAAGGCCGAATCCGACGCGATCCTCGCCTTCCTCTTCCACCAAATCAGCGAGAACCACGACTTCCACGTGCGCTTCAAGTGGGAGCCCAACTCCATCGCCATCTGGGACAACCGGGTACGTCCCTCTCCCGTTCCCTCGCTACCCCTTTTCCGTGACTGACACCTCCCCAGGTCGTCACGCACACCGCGACGTTCGACTTCTGGCCCGCCACCCGGCACGCGCTGCGCGCGACGCCGCACGGCGAGCGGCCGACCTCCGTCGCGGACTACGAGCGCGCGACGGGCAAGGTGGCGAAGGACCGGCAGCTCGAGATCTGGAAGAAGCTGGGTGTCGACGTGCCGCTGCAGAAGAAGGCGTCCGCCAAGCCGCGCGGGTACAACGACTGAGCAGGGATTGGTTCTCTGTCCGCGGCACGCCGGGGGATGTTGGATACAAAATGTGAAGAGGAAGCTTCGGAAGCTCGAATGCTCGGAAGTGATTGGTGTAATATTACGCATGTATTCAAATCAGATGTTTTGTTAGCCTTTATGCTCAGATGGTCATATAGACTCCAGATGCCAGATGCGATCGATTGAGGGTCGTCAACATGTGCAGACGTCTACGTTGGTATTTGGTGCGCATGAACTTGAACCCCGACGACGTTGAGACGATGCTTGACCCAGTCCTTCCAAGTGGACGTTCGCATCTATTGTAGAATACCGCACGCATAGCAAGTATTGCAAAGTAATAACCGTAGGCGGCCAAAAAGCTGGACGACGAGCTCGAGGTCGCAAGTCGAGGCGCCACGCTGCAGGTATCGACACCACGACCGTGATAAAGGCTACGCGCTACGGCTCATCGCCAGCCTGTTCTCCGGAATCCTCAGCAGCGCCACGTACAAAGTACATCCGATCCCGAGTTCAAATTACAGAAGCCAAGATTCCAGCTTCCGCTGCACACTCGTCACATCGACCCGTAAGTACAGGCTTGGCTCGGCCATTGACACGGAACCAACGTAACGCGCAATAAACACCAAATCCAAGGTCTCGTGGCCACCGCGCACCGCAGCTGCTGCAATTGCCATTTCACCGTGACTGTTGACAGCGACTCTGACAGCGGCTGGGCACCGACGCGCTCCGTTTAACGTTTAGCCTCCTCCCGATCCGCCGCAGTCGCGGATAAGCGTGCCCTGAACGTGGTTGCCATAGCCATAAATGCATATCGGGGCGCGGTGGGCCAGTTCGGCCTCCGAGAGGGAGTAAGAACGCGTACGTGTATGCATACTTATGCTTCCGAGAGAAGGAAAGGAGAGACGCCATGGCCAGCCGTCGATGTATCAGGAAAGGATTCGTTGGTGCGATCGACGGCGTCGTTGTATACAGAATCGGTGCTGATCATATTTGTAGTGCGTGTTGTACGGCCTGCAGCGTGCATGGTGTGTTCGCGGTCAACTTGCCACTGTCATTGCTGATGCGCCATACTTATATATAGTGACCATGTCAAACGGAAGAAGAAAGCGGGCGTAACCTAGCGTAAGCACCTTCGAGCTGCGGGTTCTAATTACGACAGAATGAAACGCACCGTTGAAGAGCCTCGGGACACGACAATTTATGATTCTGGTGCCGACCCCTCCAGCATCGTGAACGAATGGCCTATAGCTACCTTTCTGCACCACGCCTCCCTCGAGGCTCGCAAAAGTACGCAAGGCCCCAAATCTCCTGTCATTCACCTGCATCACGTGCGAGCTCACGCTGACACCGCGCAACCAAGATCCCGACCGCCCCGCCCTCCATCCTCCCGCTCCAAAATTCGAACTCACCCAACAGCCTCCGACCCTCCCGTCCCCAACTTTTCTCCAACCCACCCCCGACTCTCACCGACTAGCGCCAACTGAAAAAAAAATAAAATCCCAGCCTAACCACCCACACCACCCTCCCGCACTAACCCGCGACGACACCCGCCCGCCCGCGCGCTGCCCGAGCCCGACGCCGACGCCGACGCCCGCCCCGCCCGCGCGCTCGGCCCACGTTTAATCTCGCTAAATCGGGATATGGATTCGGATTCGGGACAGGGCGCGAAGTGATCATGAAGATTCGATGCCATATATCGGCCGATCGGGTGCAATTACGTAAGCGGTGACTAGTAAGTGGTATTTCGTCTAGTTTCGATCTTTGGCCATGGACATCGTTGATTGATTCTGGTTCGTTCGTTCGCCTTGGGCTTGTCCCTCGTCTTCCTCTTCTTCGACCAGCACCAGCTCTATGTAATACCCAGCGCCCACCCGCACAAACTCTCTTTCACGCAAACCACGCGGCAGGGTTTGAAGCGAAGCCAGAGCACCCGCATCCGCACCCGCACCCGCACCCGATTGGGCTTCGGATTCGGATTCAGATTCACGCAGATTCCGGTCCCGCGACGTCCCGATCCCGACCCGATATATCACGCCACCCTCACCCGACGCCGATGCCGACGCCGAAGCATGAATTTTCACTTTGCGCTTTGAGTTTTCTTCACTTTGCGCTTTGAGTTTTGAGATTTTATCTTTTTCCGCACCAATGCCACCAAGTACGTAGGCGTGAGCCAATCGGGTGCCCCGCCCGCGCTTGCGATCGGGCTAGCCTAAGCAGGATGGCAGGATCGAGCTCGAGCTCGAGCGTGTGTTGGATCGAGGTCGCGCGTCGCGTGGCGCGCGCGTGGCAGGGGAGGGGGGGGCGTGGTGATCCTGATGGCGTCGGTGTTGAATTTGGATTTGCGGCTGGGAGATTGGGAGATTGGACATCTAGCTGTATCGGAGTACTCAGAGAAGTGTTTCGAATTCTGAAGTGGTACTTAGTACTTATCCCGTATGCGGCCGTGAGTACGAGCTAGTCGGGGGTGACTCGACGCAACCAAGCTGACAGCCCAGGACCGATCTGGAAACACACCCTAGCTATGGTACCGGTGCGACTTTCTGCATCGACTATAGGCTACTGTCGTACAGTACATGGAGCTCGAGTTTCCTATCCCATCCATCCGGATCCATCTTGTTTTCGTTTCTGGAGATCTGCATCCGGAACGAACGAACGAACGAACGAACGGGCTATGACATTGACACGCCTTACTTACCAACCATCTTCGCGAGCCCACCGGTACCTACCGACACGGACGATGCGCATAGGACACAACGAACGAATGCTCAACGCTCAATGCTCGGATTAACCACCTCTGACTATGACTATCTGTACTCTGAATCGTACGCGTACTCGATACGTATACTCGACCTGTAAACTGTAAACTGTAACGTTGACCGGGACTAGAAAGAACTAGAACTAACACTAACACCATAACCGTAACCGTAACCATAACCGTAACCGTAACTCTGATTGTAATTGTAACTGTAATTGTAGCCGTACCCACCCACCAAATCTCAGACAACTTTCACCCCACCTCCCAACAAGAATTACCCCATTACACCTTTCATCTTTTGACCTCCTCTCCACCAGCTGCAGCCCAACACGAGCACCTACCTCGGCGACCCCCTCACCCCACCCTGCCCCGGCGCGGGCCCCGCATACTCATGCGCATACCGCGCCCCCCACCCGCCCATCTCCTGCGGCTGCGGGGGCGGCGGCATCATCCCGCCCGGGTGGTGATGCTGCAGCGGCGGGGGCGGGGGCGGCGCGTGGTGGTGGTGCATGCCGTGGAACGACGGCGAGGGCGACGGCGGCGGCTGCGCCTTGATGCTGATCGCGGGGCTCGGCGTCTCGCTCGCGCCGCCGCCGCCGCCGTTGACGTGCGGGTGCGGATGCTGATGTGGGTGCGGGTGCGGGTGGGCGTTGGACGCGGAGGCGTTGGCGTTCGAGTTGGGGTTGTTGGCATTGGCGCTGGCGTTGGCGTTCTCGGCCATGCGCGTCGACGCGCGCAGCGTCTCGAGGTCGATGCGCGCCGCTTTGCCGTCCGGCCCCGCCGTCTTGTCGCGCTTGCGCATCAGCTTCGCATAGTCTGCCCATCCCACCGCCGCACCATCCCACCACCGCACCCATTCACGCCGTCAGCCCTAGCCCAAACATGCGAGAAGGTGATGGGGAGCACTCACGCAGCCCACACGCATTGCACAGCGTCCGCGCGCCGTCCGGTCCGCGGCGCCACTCGGGCGTCTCGCGGATGTTGCACGAGTGGCACTTGCCCGGCGGCGTCGCGCGCTAGAAGGAGAGGCACCGGGGTCAGCCACCGTCGCTCGAAAACAGGAAAACGCCGACGCGGAGTGCGTGCTGATGCGGGCGCAATATGATATAATATGTGAACGCATCTCGCGCGACGACGCATCACGGAGCGTGCGCCGCGCAGTATGGAAAAGTGATATTGGAGAAGGAGGGCGAAAAAGAACGACGGGCGGGGGAGCAAAAAGACCGAAAACAGAAGACAACGCGACACTCACGCTCCGCTTGCGATACTTGCTCTTCGGCTGGCCAGGGCCGCCATTCTGGCCGGACGTCGTCGCGCGCTTCGTCCGGATGAGCGCCATGTCCGCCTCCGCCGTGTCCTCCGCGACGTGCTCCGCCGCGTCGTCCTCCCACGGGCGCTTCGGCGGGCGGTGGTCCTCCGCCGCGGGCGCAGGCACAGACACCGACGCGGGCACGGGCGCAGGTGCGGGTGCGGGCGGCGGGAGTGCGAGCGCGGGCGGCGCAGCGGGCGGGCCGGGCTCCTTCAGCTCTGCGTCCGACACGGACAGGCGGCGCAGGTCCTCGAGCAGGCGCACGACCTGGCTCGCGCGGTGGCCCATCTCGAGGAGCTCCGCGGGCGGCGGCTGCACGTGCGGGAGCGACGCCTGCATTTGCGCTGGTGCGGGTGCGGGCGATCAGCCGATGCACGACGGGGTCAGGCAGGGAACGAGACGAGACGCACCGTAGCGGCTCGCGAACGCGTAGAGCGCGTGGCAGTGCTTCGTGATCTGCAGCATGGCCCGTGGTCAGCCACACGCACGCACTCCCGAGCAGATGGAAAAGACGCCGATGCCGGTAGTGGAGGGAGACAAAGGGCCGCACGCACCTCCTCAATCGTGAACTGCCGCTGGTTCGCTTTTTCTGCGTCGTACCTCACGTCGCCCGGGGGCTTGCCGTACGCCTGCGGGGGCGGCGGCGGCGGCTGGGCCTGCCAGTGGTGCTCCACCTGCGCCTGGGGCTGGGCGGGCGGGAACGGGTTGCCCTGGGGTGCGCCCTGCTGCTGCTGGTAGGCGCCGCCCGACGGCGCGGCTGGGGGCGGCGGAGCACGCTGCGGCATGTAGTGGTGGTACCCGGCGTTGTTGTACCCTTGGGGCGGCGGGGCGAATGAACCGGGGCCGGGATGCTGCTGCTGCTGCTGTTGCTGCTGTTGGTGCTGGTGGGGGTGCTGCGGCTGCTCGTGCTGATGCTGGTGTTGCTGCTGCTGCACGGGGTACGAGGGCGGGGGCGGCTGCGCATACGGCGCGGTGTGGGTATGGTTGTTGTGGTTGTGGTGTTGAGGGTGCGGGTGGTGCGGGTGCGCAAACGCAGTCTGCGGCGCGCGGCGACAACGTGAGTATGACGTCGATCAGCGTGCGTGCGCTAGTAATTGATGCGCACGACAGGGGGCAAGGACGGGGGCGTGGCACTTACGTGAGCGGGAGGACCAGCGCGGGGCGAGGCGGGCGGGGGCGAGCGTGCGCGCTTCGGGTGCGGCGGCGGGCCCTCGTCGCGGGGGGCAGGCGCGGGGGCGGGCTGCTGCGGATGCGCGTAGGGCGGCGGGTCGTGGCGCTGGTGGTGCGGGTGATGATGGGGGTGGGCCCCGCTGGCAGGAGAATGTTGCTGGGAGGGGAGCATGTGGGACGGGGCGGGGGGCGGGTTGGCGCGCGGGCCCCAGTCGTGACGGGCGGCATGGTTCGGGGCCGGGCCGGGATGGTCGGGAGCTGGGGCGGGCGCTGGCGGAGGGGGGGCGGGAGGCTCCTGGGCGGGGGGCGGACGGTATGGAAAGTTGAGGTCCTTGAGGGACGGGAGGCGGAAGTCGTTCTGCATGGGGGCGTACGGGTGCTGGGCAGAGGCCATTGAGCGGGAATTTGAAGCGATCTTGGGGAGAAAGGGGATAGATCAGGCAGGGTGGCCCGATGGGACGGATCAAGCGGGACGGACAGACACGGGGCTCGGTATGGAGGAGGGGGTGAGGAGGGCAGGAGGACGCAGGAGGAAAAGACACGGAGGAGGGCAGAACAGGCAGAGCAGAGAGGGGGACGCTCTTTTGCGCCGGTGACGAGCGTCCCTTGTAAGATCTCGCCTCCTCAGCGGACTCCCAATTCCCACAACAACTGATCTCCCTCTCTCTTATCGAGATCCAGCCCATCGTCCGTCCCCCTCCTTCTTCCCTCCCTCCCTCTCTCCTCCCCTCCTCTCCTCCTCTCCCCCGTCCCCTCTGCGTCCTCCAGAATGCACCTTCATCCTCCTACTCTCCCGTCCAACCGCAGGACACCGCCCGATTCACACGTCGCCAGCGCCAGATCCAGCGGAATCTGACCAATCGGGAACAGCGAATCTGCCCGATATGGATCCCAGATCCCCCACCAGCAGCCCACCTCGGCTAATCGGCGCACGCGGCCCCACCCGCTCGGCGCGCGCTCCACTCAAGCGCGCACTGCGTCCCCGTCCCCTCCCTCCCTTCGCCCCTCCACTCCCTCCTCCACCACCCTTCCCCGCCCCGACGCTCTCTATGACACTCACGCCTTGACGCTCGTGGTGCCCGTGCACGTGCCGCACCACAGGGCCGCGCCGCCACCCAGGCGGCCTCTCAGGGCCCGCACACACAGGCGCCGGAGATCCAGGCGCACCCAAGCGCCCGCGTCTTCCGAGTCCGAGTCCGCTCGGCCACCGCCAGCTGCAGTACTGCAGACATCAGGGCAGAGCTCAGTACAGCTGCATACCAATTCAATCATATATCCACTATCACGCTCAGGGTGTGAGGCTTCAAATTCAAACGCAGGGTGCCCGGCGCTCGACGCTAGTACATACCGTCTCGCTGCCTGATCGCCATCGGGCTGCGCAAGGGCTCGGTGTGAGCCCCGCGCTCTTAGCCCTGCTGTGTCTACCAATTCCTCCCCTTCGCGCCGTCCGACCGCTGCATCACCCCGGTGGACCGCTCGCCCGTACACGTATCCACCACCCCTCGCATTCGTCCTGGCACGGCGACCACGCGCACCTCGTATAATTACATATTCTCACTTATACCCCGCCGCGATCATCGCGCACGCACTAGTCACTCTGACCCAAGGCGCCCAGCCGACCCACCACGGCCAGCATCCGTGTCGGGATGCCCCACACCGCGACCGCGCCCGCGGCCCTGCGTTGAATTCCCTTCCGCCCAACACCAAATGGATGGTCAACGCAATACAATCCAATATGATACAGTACAGTACCGCACGAGCCCCATCGCCGATCTGCCCGATCCAATTCCGCATCTCCAGATGCTGATCAGCCAATGCGCAACGACACTGACACATCCGTAACGGTACGCTACCCCATACATACATACATACCTGGCCCATTGATCACGCTTCATAATAATAATTATTGTAATAACGCATATGCACGAATTCGCCGCTGCGCGATACGATACGATGCGCTCAGTGGTCTGTGGTCTGTGGTCAGGCTCCGCGCGCGTCGGGACGGCGATGGCGATGGCGTGCTCTTCGACTCTCGCCTTGCCTGCAGTCCTGAGTCCTGGGTCCGTGGCCTTGGGCGCGCGAGGGGTTTAATACAAATTGCACATGCGGCGTATAGACTATAGCCATCATACTTATACTTCCGCGTCCGCCGTCGAGAGAGCTCTAGAGACGCAGATCCAGCGAGCCAAAACCAAACCAGGTACTAGGAGCTAGGACGGCGGCTGTCAGACAGACAGACAGGCCGCGCGCGGAGCCGAGCTCGAGCGTACGATTGTAGTGCATTTAGATATTGGGTAGCAGAAACGAGCGCATGTGTCGCGTACCGTGCATGCATGCGGGTATCGCGGGCCGTGCATTGAATTCGAAAGTGCCAACTGGGTGTCGTCTGAATCCACTTGCGCTAGAGAGTATGTAGCAGTAGCAGTGGCAACAGCCGGATGGTCGATGGGCGGGATTTCAGATTGTACCGTCCCAGCCTAGCCTTGCCTAGCCTAGTCGAGGAAACGAGTGCAGCGTCTCGAGAGCATGCGTAGAGGCGCAGAGTGCATATAGGAGCACGCGAAGTCCGCAGCACGCAGCAATATACAACATGCACGAAGTTCGAACGCGGCGCTTACACTCTGCGCGGGCTCGCCGGGCGCGAGCATACGCATGAATAGTAATGCATGGAGCACCGTTGAGCCCGAGTGAGATTGGCATTGGGAAGATAGATCCGCGACAGGTACGTCGAGATTTGGATTTGGCGCGATGTCGTGTTGGCGCGCATACACATCTGCATGTGGTGGTGTGAGAGGCGATAGAGCCCTGCGCCGGAGTTCGTGAGCGGTGCGCGGGAGCTGGAGACAGCACCATTGTCTGTGTTGGCAGCATTCAGAAGGAGTCCAGTACCAAAAATACCGACGTCCACCCAGCTGAGCTATTCGAGCCACGCCTATAGCAGCACCAGATCAAATCGCTGCTCCAGCAGGACCACCCGCACCCGCACCCGTTACTGCAGCCGCGATCAACACCGTAGTACACAACGTTGCACCTGTACGTGTACGTACGCGTGTAAGCCTGAGTACACGCGCTCGAGATCCATCGAAACAGACCAGAGAAGCCAGAGAAGCAGCGCGGCGTCCAGTCCCACTCCCGCATCCCGCATCCCGCACCCTGCAAAGGCTCCCGGGCGGAAGAGCCGCGCCGTCGTGGGTGGGTGGGCTTCGTCCGCTGAATTGTCTAGTGCGCGGCCCGAGTGTCGATTCCATGTGGACGGCTCCAGATCCACAGCTCAAGGAGCGCCGGGGCGAGCATTCCAGAATCTAGGATCCAGCGTGAGGGCACGGGAACGGGAACGGGTACGGGTACGGGAACGGCGACAAGCGGGAGTGGTGGTCTCTAGTGAGAGCGAGAGTGTATGTGAGAGCGAGTGAACGCCGCGGCCGCATGACTCGAGGCCCGCTGCGCGCTGTACCGCGCAACCCGGCGGCCCACCCAGCCGCCAATTCAAACCTCCTTGCCTCGAAAAAAAGGGAAAATAAACCGTAACACCGGACTGTAGATGCAGATGTAAATAACGCAACGTCGGGTACGTATCTGCTGCCCTGTCGCGCTTGACCAACGCAACGCGGGCGAGGCGGCCTGCAATCGAATCGGAACATCGAACTCGAACGCGATGCGGATGACACCGGCCGCGGAGATGGCACGGTGTCGGTGCTGGTGCTGGCGTTGAGTTTGCCACCCGGCGAGCGCTCGAGCGCTCGATGCTCGGCCATCGACGGTGACGGGTGGACGCGCAGGATCTCTGGCGCTTCCGTCAGTAGTAAGTAACGATACCTGTAACCTGTAACCTGTACACCCCGGTCACGATGCACGATGCACGATGCGCGATGCGCGATCTGTCGAGACTCGACGGCGGGCGCCTGTGAGTGTCAAATTGTATGTTTGCCGACCCCGACCCCAACCCCGATCCTTGCATGCGACCAGGCCTCACTCGGAACTCGGTGAGCGGAGGCATCTGGCAACGTTAACCAGCGCTAACCGACTCACGAACCTGCACCTGCACCTCTTGTCGGCCTGGTACTGGTCGATGGTGCCATCCAGATCCGTTGTGCACTATGTGCACTGGCTATGGCGTCCCTGCACCTCGCCAGACGAATTTCAGCGATGTGAAATGGAAATGGGCGAGGACGTATACGGTATACCGATGTCGGGAATTACTAGTACTAGCTAGGTAGGTGCTCGGCGTCGGGACTCGGGACTCGGGACTCGGGACTCGGGATTCGGGTGTCGGGTGTCGGGACTCGGGCGTGGTGGATGGTGGATGGTGAACGGTGAGTGGATGAAATTGGCACATCGCACATGGCATGCATGCACAGTTGCTGCGCAGCTTAGACTAGCGAGGCCCGGAAAAGGTATTCTGCTCGTGGTAACTGCAAACTGGTAACTGGTAACTGGTAAGTAAGTATGTGATATGCCGGCGGGCCGCGGCCGCGGACGGGCTGGCGGGTCTAAGATGAAGCTGAGGCCTGACTGTATTCAGAAGATGCGCTTGCGGTCTGCGGTCTGCGGTCTGCGGTGTCGCCGAGATGGTTGTCCCGCCGGCACGCCTCGAATAGATTCAGAGTGGATAGATATCTATAGCTACCGTGATGCGAAGTCGTGCGTGGATGTTTAGTTCGGCACTTCCGCTCGGGATATGGGTGCTATGGTGTTGGGTACGGACCATGTTGCACGACGCACGATGCAGATGCGTAACATGTCATGATCATGACCACGCACCTGCGCGAGCCCGAGGCGCGTCTCGCTTCGTGGCGGTGGGCGGGGCAGCTCGAGGTGCACGTCGAAATCGCCAACGTCGCAGGCAGGTACAGTACGGCTGAGCACTGAGCACTGCGCCCCTAGCCTGCGGCCCATCGGGCAGCACTGCCAATGCCTCCCTGAGAACGTGGCAGCGCGAGCGACCCTGCCGCGGCCGGTCTTCTGCGGCGAGCAAGTGCAAGTGCCATGGCGTCATGCCAGTGCGCGCGGTCCACCCCCCCGCCCTGCCCCCGCACGGACGTCACTCAGTGTCTATTTGCAGCCCATGGCCAGCTGCTCGTACGTCGCGAGAGTTGCGAGGGCCCGATGTCGGCAGTACTCCACCGTCGAGCGTTCGTGGTGCGTAGCCGCCGCCCCGGTGCGTGTGGGAGTTGTGCATTATGCCAGCGGTTGCGCGGGAGCAGATCTGGTACGGTGCGATTTGCGGTGCGCGTGCCTCATACAGCCTGGGTACCTGTTGCAATCGCGGCCAGGCGTCGATATACTGTAGGACTTGATCGTGGTCCTCCAGCTTTGTAACTCCTGAAAAAACTCGGCCGAGCCGCACAGGAATAGTGTGTTGGAGTTGGCTGCTGCACGGGTCGCGATGCAGGCGCGCGGTGCTGCTGACTGACACGGAGGAGACGCAGGGAGCCAAGCCAAGACCAGTTGCACACGTTCTCCGAGAACCAACACAACCCGCGCCCGCGCCCGCAGCCCCGACCCGACTCGGATGTGCGTGCAGCGGCGGCGCACTGGCAGAGCGCCCGGAGATCCACGGGAACGGCAGATGCACCGCGGCATCACGTACTCGCGCACAGGCAGGTCCTCGGGTGCAGCGTCGCGCTGCGAGTTCGAGCAGATCCCCGCACGCAGTTGCAACTCAAAAGAACGCCGGGAGGCGCGCGCGCACACGGAAGGAGTAGCGAGGCTGCGCCCCCCGCGCCGCGAAGATCGCCAAAGTGCGGCCGCGCCGTCCCAATCAGCGTCTGCATCAATCACTGGCACGGCGCGCAAAATGAAATGGGTTACGGAGGGCGGTTTGGAGCCCGCGCGGTGGCGGTGGCTGGTGTGGGCAGTACGTACGCATGCGTGTGCATGTCCCAGCCGCAGGCCTGTTGCGTCGGGCCCGGCGTATCAGGTCCTGATCTGCGTTCGAGGGAAAGAACGTCAAGGGATCCGGACAGCCGCTGTTCTGACGAGCCCTGCACGGTGTGCGCGGTGCGACCACCTGTCTCCGCCGGAACCTGGCGGGGCGTGGGCGCAGGGGTGTGTGAATCTGCGTACTCATTAGCGACCCATCAAGACGTCCACGGCAGCAGACGCACCGTTCCCTGCTGGAGGCGCCGGCGACGTGAAATATCATGTCACCGGGCACAGTGTCTGCACGTACTCACGAGCAATACACCGACAGCGACTGATACTGTGAGCGCCGTGATCACAACACGGGCGCATGGATGGGCATGTCTCCCGGCGCTGGAACTGAAGGTGGAAGCGTGCTCGGGCCCGATCCGGGCTATCTCGATGGCACGGCTAGGCGATCGGTCGCTTAGGCGCGCGTGGGCAAGCACATCGGATGCCAGATCCCATCGCCATCGCGCCACACAGGCCCAAGATAGGCGCGAGATAGACTTTGCGTCATCGCACTCATGCAATCTGCCCGCGTGACCCCCCAGATCCCGATGCGCACGGACTTCTCCAGTTCTCTTTCTCAGAGCACGACGAGATACCCTCAGGGCTTGTACGACCTAGAGCTAGCTGGTCAGCAGTCTGATCGCCATCGATGCACCGTGACACGACGTCGAGGGAGATGGCTAAACGCTTACTTACCGACGCGCCCAGCGCCGCCAGCCAGCCCGCCTCCCGCCAGGGCGCGGTCTTAGTCCTAGATATCGATGCCAATTATATTACAGTATTAGCACCGATCTTGCATGGAGCCCAGCTGCCCGCGGCGACCTGCGCGTCAGCGATGCATACACACTACTCCGGGCGTACACCTTGCATTCAGAGCGCTGTCCTAAGAGTGCAAGACCCTGCGTATGCGCGCGGTCGTGGGCGCTGCGCCGGCCTCGTCAGAATGTTCGCTGGTGCCCAGGACGACATGTACAGTTCTTATTAGCGTGCGAAGATGCAAATGGGCCAGAACACTGGGAGAAGGACGTGCCTACAGTACTTACGGGCTTCGATTGGCGACCATATGGATGCTGGCATGCGCACGAAGCGCCCTCCGATTCCTCGTGGACAGACGAAATCCGCACAATCCCCAGGGCGTCTGCAGCTATGGCTAGTTCAAGTTACCGTTACCGTTACCGTCACCATGGTCGACTATTTTCCAGCGGGTCTGCCGACGGACGGCGACGCTGTGCCTCTGCTCACCAATCCGCCATCTGCAATGACATGCAGAAATGAGCATATGCGCGCGCGGCTTACCCATCGCGGTCCAGTCGTCGGGTCCGGGTACAATAAGGATAGTGGTGGACACGGCGCCCTGCGATGGCCACTTTGCATTCAACTTCATCCATAACGGCCTGCTGATGATAGTGCTAGCGTCCGGTCGACGCTCGGAATATAGGCGGAACACCCGTAGGAGGTGGTTGAACGACGGTGCGCTGCCAAGCGGAATATTAATAAAGACAGTTGCTGGACTCGAAAGTCGAGAGGGTGTCCTAGACGCTGATGACATCAATAGCCTTACGTGCTTACTGAGGAGTTCCTGAAGGCTGACCCTAACCACCGTGGCTGGGAATTGGCACACGACATCGATGCCACCGCGCGCCAGAAACAAATTTAAACTGTCGAGCAGGAGATCTAGACGTAGACGCAGCCTGAAAGTCGTGAGTTGGGTGGATGTGTGAAATATCTAAAATACAGGAATTGCTATTTCAAAGCATAAGCATTACTCTATAGTATGCGTGCGTGGGGGGGCTCGACGGGCACCAGCCAGCCAGCCCGTCGCGGGCGGTGGTCGGTATTGCAGGTGGAGGTGGAGGCGTGGGGGGGAGGGGAGAATTGCGGTAGCGGTAGCGGATAGCGATAGATATTACATCCAGAAATAAGTAAATGTGCCGGGCTCACAGCGGCAGCGTGTCCTTCCAGCGCTCGGCGATGGGCGTGCCCTTGAACACCTCGTGCAGGACCTCCTTCACGTCCTCGACGTACACGAAGTGGATCCCCGTCTTGACGCTCTCGGGCACATTCTCCTCGATGTCCGCGCGGTTCGCCGCCGGCGCGAGGATCGTCTTGATCCCTGCGCGGTGTGCGGCCAGGATCTTCTCCTTCAGCCCGCCCACGGGGAGGACCTGGCCTACGAGCGAGATCTCGCCGGTCATCGCTGTGAAAAGCACAATCAGCTCCTCGAATTTTACTTCTGTGAGAAAGGCAAACGACGTACCGATGTCAGGGCTGATCTGCGTCTTCGTGCCCAGCGACACGAAAGCGGACAGCAGCGCCGTGCCCGCACTGGGGCCCTCCTTCCCGATGCTGCCCTCCGGCATGTGCACATGGATGTCGCGGTCCGCGAGGAACTGCTCGTCCTCCGTCTTCGTGATGCCGAGCTCGAACGCGTGCGCCTTGGTCCAGCTGAGCGCGATCTGCGCGCTCTCGCGGATGACCTCGCCGAGCTTGCCCGTCAGCTGCAGGTTGCCCTTGCCCGGCATCGTCTGCAGTACGCGGGTCAATTCATGACTTCTCGCGCGTGAAGAAAGAAAGGGGACGACGTACCGTAGCCTCGACCGGCATGACAGCGCCCGACCCGTTCCCGAGGTATCCCAGCCCAGTGCTGACACCCGGCGGCGGTGGGCGCACGTACATCCTGTCCTTGTGGTAGATCGGGGGGCCGACATACTCCTTCAGATTCTCGGGCGTGATCCTGACGTGCACCGACTCGGGCACGCTCAGCGGCTTGCGATCCTCGGTAGTGACGGTCTTGCGCGGCTCCTCTGCCGCGGCCGCGGCGTCGCCCGCCTCGGTCGCTAAAGACTCGTTCGGAGGCGCATCTTGGCTCTCCACCGTCTTCTCATGTCCCTGCGCGTCGGTCGGGTGTTCCGGGAGGGCCTTGGCCTCGGGGAAGGCGTCTTCACCGAGGTCCTGGACGATCTTGAGCGCCGCCTTGCGGTAGATCTGCATACAGCAACAGCGATTCCCGAAAGCGTCAGCGGTGCGATAACGATCGGTTTCGCATGCGAAAAAAAAAGAAAAAAAAAGCGTACCTTGTCGATGTGCTTCTTGAGGTTGCGCACGCCGCTCTCCCTGCAATAGTACTTGATGAGCACGTCGACGGACGCCGGGTCGAGCGTCACGTCTGCGTTCTTGAGGCCGGAGGCTTCCTTCGCCTGCGGGCCGAGGTACTTCTCGGCGATGACCGCTTTCTCCTCCGACACGTAGCCGCTCACTTCGAGGACCTCCATCCGATCGAGCAGTGGAGCCGGGATGGTGTCAAGAACGTTCGCTGGAGCCGCCGCACGTCAGTCGTGCTCCTACTCCCGACGCCACAATGCATGCCGTAACCACTCACCGGTGCAGACGAACAGAACGCGCGACAGATCGACGGGCACGTCCATGCTGATTCGTGCGGTCAGGCTCGGTGCTCGAGGATATGCCGACAGACACCGGACTTACTAGTGGTCCAAGAACGCGTTGTTCTGCTCCGGGTCCAGCATTTCCAACAGGGCGCTGGCGGGATCGCCGTTGATGCCTCGGCCAATCTTGTCTACTTCATCGATCAGGACGAGGGGGTTCTCCGTGCCGACGCGCTTTAAAGCCTGGATGATCTTTCCCGGGAGCGCTCTACGACCCCGCGTTAGCTGGTGAGACACGCCGATCGTGCGCAACAAAACAACAGACGACGCACCCGACGTAGGTCCGCCGGTGACCCTTGATTTCGGCGACATCGGTCAGCCCACCGACAGAGAACCGGAAGAACTGCCTGTTGAGTGCGCGCGCGATCGACTTGCCAATGGACGTCTTGCCGACACCGGGCGGGCCTGCGAGGCAAATGATCTTGCCCTGGACCGTTCCACGAAGCTTCCCGACGGCGAGGAACTCAAGAATGCGTTCCTTGACGTCCTTCAGGCCATAGTGGTCCTCGTTTAGCACCTGCTTCGCATGCGAGATCGAGTAGTTCTCCGGCGAGTGTTGTCCCCATGGGATCTGATTGGCTGGTCAGCATCGGGCGAAGTATGACAAATGGTGGTGTTAGAACGTACTTGGGTGAGCCAGTCGAGATAGTTCCGGGTAACGTTGGCCTCGGACGCCGCGGGCTCGAGGTGCATGAGCTTGTTGAGTTCTTCATCGAACACTTTCTTCACAGGCTCAGGCATCTTGAGTGATGCGGCGCGCTCCTTGAATTTCTCGATCAGCTTGTCCTTTCCGTCCGACTCCATGCCGAGCTCCTTCTTAATGCCTTTCAGCTGCTCCATGAGGTAATACTCGCGCTGGCGCTTCGCGATCTTGCTATCCACATCGCGCGAGAGCTTGCTCTGCAGCTGCGCGTTGATGAGCTCCTTCTTCAGCACGAGCAGCGCCTTGCGGAGACGGTCTTCGACAACGAGTGACTCGAGGACATCCTGCAGCTCCCGAACCTCGCCGGTGGAAACCGCTGCGGCAAAGTCCGCGAGCTTGTCCGGCTCGTCGAAGACGTTGGACGCGACTTGGTTAATGGAGAAGTTCGTGATCTGGTCGCGGAAAAGCGGGTTCAATTGGGCGATATCCTTGAATACCGAGACGATCTCAGACATGAAGGCCCGGATATATTGATCATCCTTGTTGTAGGGCTGCGTCACTAGGTTCTCGATGTTGACGATGGAAATGTCGTAATTCTGAAGGAAAGACGTTTGCAACGGTGCTAAAAAAATGAAATCAGCGTGAGTGAACACATCGTCTGGAATGCAGACTTACTTGGATGCAGCTTTGCGACCTCTTCAGGCGAGAGTTCCGATTCGGCAGGTGTCGGAGAGGGCGGGGGCGTCGGGAGTTGCTCCTCAGTAGCAGTGACGGGCTTTTCTTCCACGTTCTCGACGGCGACAGTCGATGGCTGTTGACCACCGGCCTTGACGAGGTCCGTGATTTTGATCCGTCGATGAGGGTACAGTACAGCCGTTAGACCTTCTTCCTTGTCGTCCTCTTTGCCACCAGGTCCGCTGTTCGCAGCAAACACGCTAGTGATCTGCGCGAACACACCGACATCGTGTACTGAGTTGACATCCGTGATAACATCCGAATCAGCCTGTTCATCTTTGAGGAGGAAAGCACCGAGATAGGGCTGGCCGCGCTTCATCATGTCCTTGATAGCAGCGACAACCTGGGGATTTCGAACGACGACAGCCTTGTAGAAACCGGGGAAGAGTGGACGGCGCGCGATGGGGAGCGCGAGGACCTGGGGGTAGACTTCCGGGATAGATTGGCGGGAGATGGAGGTGGGTGGATGGGGAGGCGCATCGGGTGGAGGCGGAGGTGGGGTGTCAGCGTTGTCTGGGTTGTCGCCATTCGACGATGACGAGGAAGACGGGGGCGCCGACGATGAGGACGAGCCGCCAGGACTGTCTTGCGAGCTGTCCAGCAGAACTGGCGCGTGTTTGCTGTCCTGAGAGACCGCAGCTTCCATCCATCTCGCACGATTAGCGGCCTCCGCTGGCGCGAAGTAGTCGACAACGGTAGAGTAGCTTGCGCCGCGCTGTACGAGAGATAGCGCAGACCATCGTGAGACGTGTGCCAACGAGGAGAGCGTGCGCTGACTCGGCGCGCAGGCTCGTCGCGTCGCAGCCGCGCGAACGCTGGCAAGGATGTTCATGGACCACTCGCCTGTGGTTCGCTACGTGTATGAAGAGAAACGAGGGAAAAGAAAGGGAGAGAAGGGATGAGGACCGCGTTCGCGGTGGACGAAGCGTGCAAGTCTGAAGAGCACACGCAGCCGTGCCCAAACTCTGGATGACGCAAGCAGCGGATGACAAATGCTTCTCAAAAATTCGGGGAAATTCACTGCACAGTAATCCGACCAGCTCGCCTCATATCGTGTCAGTTATGAGTGCGAGTATACGAGCATAATTTATTCACAAAATACCGAGGCAGCAGCGGGGGCGCAGGCGGGGAAATGGGGCGGACCGGGATGCCGCACGCGGGGATCAGACTCGACGGCGTTATGTCAAGTCGCACGCGTGTAGGTCCCTATGGACATGAACACCTCGTCCAAAGTCCCCGTCGTCCGTCTCTCTCCCCCTCGCCATGATCATCTCCCCCCGTCGCGTAGGCTTATAGACTTGAAATACGACACAGAGATCCATCCACGTTTAACGTCAATACCACAGGCTCGGCGCCATGAGTACGAGCTCCCAGAGCAGCGCGGTGCTAAACAATGACAAGCTATTTCCTACATTTATGAAGAGGTTCTCTACGCTGAACCCCAAGTCTTTTGACCTGGCGGCGGAGAAGTTTGCGACCTGGCTTAATTCGGAGAAGGCGTACTATGCATCTGCCCGGCCGAAGGTGCGTAACCGGCGTGGCTCAGGTTCCTTTATTCTTAATCTCGAGATCTCTTGGCCATGCGCCCACAATCCCCCCTCTTTCATTCATTCTCTCAACCACCACATCGTACCCCCCTTCCTGTACTCTGCCACCGGTTTGCTGATACTTGTTCCAGATCATCGAAATCATCGAGGTACATTGACCCCACCATCGTCTCTCGTTTTGTAACTAAAGAAGCTCGCGCTGCAATCAGACTGCCTTTGCTACCTTGGGGCGGGAGACTTCGCCAGCACTGACGTCTGGTGTGATCGATATATCACAGTGTCCGCCAGAGAAACGCGTCTTCTTCCAAGGTTACTGCAAGTTGCTACGCACTATCGCGCCTTTCTTTCACTTGTTTACCGAAGTGGAGTTACAACGTGAGTTACTTTACCTTTTCCATCTCCGTATACCGAGACACTCGAGGGTGGCTCTCTCTAATTGCTTTCTGTAGAGCGCTTGAGTAGACTTCTCACTGCCGTTGAAATCGACCCCGAGACCATTCCCCGTCACCTTCCCCGGCAGAAGTCCTCTTCGTCCGTGTCGTCTCCATCTCGCAAAGGCTCTAAGAGAGACAGCACCCCATTGCTTCGCTCTGCGTCCACTGCGGAAGGTGAGGCAACACCCAAAGCAAAACCCCGCAAAGACGCTGGTATACGTACCCTAGCGTCCACTCCAGGCTCTTCGAGTAAACTTCACGCTCCGCACAAACCCACATCCCCCGACGCCCCTCTACCTACTGTCCTACCCTTACCTGCGAGTACGGGCTCCGCAACATCGCCTGCAACACAGAGTCGTACTGAAGTCAGCGGCTTACCTGTATCCCCCGCACACGCCCTAGTCTTCCCTCAGAAAACTATACCACATCGCCCGCCCGCAATCATCATCCCCCGCACAGTTCCAGGGGAGCCATCGACCTCGCACGTTAACCGCCAACCCGACCGCTTGACAAACGCAGCCCCCTCCAGCGCCCCCGCCGGCACCGCCAATACCCTTAGCTCACCGTCGGTATCTCCCGTAGCCCGTCCATTGACTATCAGAGATATTTACGATTTGTGGCTTCCACGCCGTGTTTCTTCCGATTCTTCTAGTGTCGTCATCCCAGTCAATCCCCCGTCTCCCACAACTACCGCCCGCATACCCGCCCATTCTGCATCAGTATCCCAAATCGTCACAGCTATATCGTCCCAAGTTCACTCACGCACAAAACCCTCTGCAACCACCGCTGTCGCAGGCCCTTCATCAGCTCCTGCTACCTCATCGCCAGCTCTTCCTATTATTTCTCAGCCCCCAGCGACCTCTCACACCGTCCCGTCCGTTCCTTCCGCGCCTCCAGCCGCCCCTTCCTCGGCTCCTGCGCCATCACAGGAGAATCAGGCTACCATTTTTGACGAACCGGATTTTTTGAAGCTTGACTTACTGTGGTATCAACAGCAGAAACAAAAACAGAAGCAACCCGCCGATAGTACTTCAGTTGCTCGGCCTTCCACTCCGCCCAACTCTCACACCGTATCCGAACGTTCCGCATCTACGTCTACTCTCGACACATCAATTTCCACCGCCGAAGCATCATCATCCACCATGCCCTCTCGGCCCTCACTCAAACCTACATCAACCACCCCCAAAACGCCCCGCATCTCCACCGCACCACCGCGCAAGTCAAAGTCTCCCAAGGACAAAGGCAAAGATGGGCCCGCCGCGAAGCCCAAGACCAGTCCGCCGCGCATCAGGCTGCAGATGGCTCCGCCGGCGGAGCCCGTAGCTTCGTATGACAACGAGTCGGTGGAAGACGTGCTGAAGATGATCATGGGTGACTCCGGTGAAAAGAAGGACTCAGGCTCCTCCAAAGCGGCCTCTGCCTCTGCCTCTGCCTCTGCCTCTGTTCCTCAGCCAGCTTCCGCATCTGCCTCGAAAATCCCTGCGTCCGCTTCCGCCTCCGCATCTGCTCCCCCACCTTCCTCTGTGCCCTCATCTATCTCCGCCCCTCTTACCTCGAGCTCCAAACCCGTCCCTGCCCCTTCAACCGAGCAGCCCTTACCTCGAGCGAGTACCAGTGCCAGCGCTGGTAACAGCACAAGCCCAGACCCAATATCCAGCCCGCACCGCGATCTGCTCGCAGAACAGAAAGCGCGGCGCGACGTCTCGGGCGGGAGCACATCGAAGAAGCGTGCGGAGCTGAAGATCATCGAGCGCCAGTCGGCCGCGCGCGCGAGCGCTCTCCACGTCAAGAAAGAGGAGCATGGGGCCGCGGGCGCTGATGTGAAAGGCAAGGGGCGGGCCTCGTCGGCGTCGGGGATGGACGTGGACGTTGAGAGCGGTGGGCAGGCGGCAGACGTGTTCATGGATGTGGACGAGCTGCCGTCGGTACCGCGGACGCGGGCGTCGCCGGTCGAGGCTGCGAGGTCGTCTTCTGCACCGCGGAGGACCGCATCGCCTGCGGGAGTGCTCGCGGCGGATAAGGTGGCGGCGAAGGCGGGCGGCGCAGCTCCTCGAAGTCGGAGCGCATCCGCTCGTGCGTCGTCTGTCGTTAAATCTGGTCCTCAGGCTGCGCGGGCGAGCCCTGTTCCGATGGACGTGGACGCGGATGGACACATAATGTCGGGGTCAGATATGCAGCTCGAGTCACGAAGCCCGACGAGGACGCCCGCGCGGGACGGGGAATCGGTCTCGTCACAGTCGTCCAAGGAGGTGAGGGACGCGCTTGCCGTTGATGAACCTTTTGTGGAGAACAATGGCGTTGTGAAGCCAGAGGGCGAGGCTGAGAGCACTACTACTCCGGCGGAGCCACAGTCTAGACGGGTAAGGCTATACTACATCGTGCCATCCATATATGCTGATTACAGGCTTTAGTCTTCCGCCCCAGTGCAGCCTCTCCTGCCACCATTCCAGCTCCCGCTTCCATCCAACGGCACGCGTGCCTCGCCTGTGCCCGCCACTCCGACCTCACCGACTCCGAACCCCCGCAAGCGCTCGGCCTCTGCGATTGCTCAGGAGCAGGACGTCAAGTCTGCGCGCCAGCGTAGTGACGGATCTTCGACGGCAACACCAGAGCCCAAGAGTGCGTCCGAGAAGCACACAGTTGCGTTCCCTACCTCGAGGCCCGCGACTCCTCGTTTGTCCTCTCCCGCCACGAACACCTGGACCAAGCGCGTTAGCCCTCTGGCCGCCGACTCGCGGTATTCTAGCTACGAGAACGAGTACTTCGCCGCGGGACGCGACAGCAAGGCCGGCACTCCGTCGTGGCCTGTCAAAGACGAAGCACCGTCCGAAGAAGAGATGTACGACGAGTTGGATTCCGTTTTCGGGCCCGACTTGCGCGTCATCGATGCCGATGTGGGCCACGCCGGTCCTTTCACCTCCACGATGCACTGCAACATACGTCCGGCGGAGTTCTCGCTGATGTCCAAGTTCCTCAACGCGAGATGTACGACTGGGTATGTCATGGTGCCACGCTCATCTGCGGGCATATGGTGTTGATAGCCGGTTGGTTGTTTACAGTGACATCACGAAGACGATGTGCATATCGCTGGTCTGCTACTCCGCGGAAGATCTGGCCAATGCGCGGGGCGCGAAGGAGCAGTCGGGTGCTTGGGAACAAGTGCTTCTTCGATGTCGGCCTGTCGCCTGGCCAAATCGCGGGCCACTGTCCGCATTGGTCAACGATAAAATTCCCGTCCCGTTGTCGGCTCCGATGAAGGTGTGCACTTCCACCAACCATATGCGATTCTATCTTGTTGACGATCGCGCCGTGTGCCAGGTGTTCGACAACGTCATCCCCATCTCTTCGTTCCTCAAGGCAGGCAAGAACAGGATCCAGATCCGGCAGCAGGCCAATCTGTCTGACTTCATCTTCTTCCTCGTCGCGCATCACCCGATCCGCGGGCAGCTGAAGGAGATTGCGGAGGTCCGCAAGCAGGAGATGGAGTGGGCGCGGTACGTGCATGGCGTGTGTCGGCCACCGGAGACTGTCGACGAGGTGTGGGAGCGGTTCAAGATGGATTTGAAGAATTTGTGACTTTCTGTCTTATATTGTCTATGTTGTCTATGCTCTCTTGGTTATATTTTTTTAGTCTCATTAGTTTGAGATTGTATGGTTAACGTGTTAACGAATGTGACGATACCATGATGAAGTTGAATACACCTTACCAGTCCAGGGGGAGGAAGAGAGGTCGTGAGCCTGCATTGAAGGGTTGTAATCATCGGTTCAATGGTCTAATGGTTATGATTTCTGTCTCACATTGAGATACGCACACAGAAGGTTCCCAGTTCGATCCTGGGTTGAACCACTTTTTTTGTCTTCTTTGCTTGTCAAGCTTCGTCGACCCCACCGGCTGTCAGTGCTACTACTGGGTAACCGAGACCGTGACAAAGGAGGTCAGATATCCAAAGAAAATTGTTCCTTGCTTTCCAAATTGGCCGGACTCTTTTCTTCGATAGCTTCGGACTATGACAGACTCGAACCACCTTTTCACCCCTTCAGTCAAGATCACCGATCGAGACTTTGCTTTCGGGGAATAAAGATGTCACTGAAGTCATCTCAGAGACTCTGCGCGATAGTTTCGATGCTACATTAAAGGCATATCTAAAAATTAATCGAATACGTGTAAGCTACTTCTTTGCTGGTTTCGCAAACCAACTCTTCAAGTCCATCTGCCCTGTTGACTTAGCCGCTTTCTTCGGCTTCGGTTTTGGCTCGGCAGCATCAGACGGCGGCTTCGAAATTGCCTTGGCTTCGCCGTTCTCAGCTTTCTTATCCGCAGCCGTCGACTTCCGTTTTCCTTTGGCTTTGACAGGTTCAGGTTCAGGCTCCTCCTCATCGACGGATTCGTACGATGAATAATCCTCAGTAACTGAAATGACGGATTAGACTTTAAGTGATCACCAAGGGAAGGGGATACTCACCAAAATAGCCCTTGTCGTCCATCGTCTGTCGACTCTTGACCACCCGCTTCTTCTTGAGCCCATTACTACCGACAGGCACTACTTTCTTCTTCGTCGCCTTCTTCGCCTTGGGTTTGATGACCGGCTCTGGCTCAGTCTCTTCGACATCTTCCATTTCGACATCCTCGTCTGGCTCGCGTTGACGGGCTTCCGATGCAGATCGTGAGACTTTGATGACTTGGTCTGCAATGAAGGATGCGTTAGGGCGGAGATGGAATGCAATAAAGTGAATGGTATGTGGATGTACCATCATCAAGATCCATCATAGCCTTCAATTCGCTGTCAGACTCCGAGTCCGCGACGACGGCTTTCGCTTTGCCTTTCGCCTTCGGTCGGACCGGCACATCGCTGTCTTCGTTGTCGGACACGATCACATTCCTCTTAGGCTGGGCAGCAGCCTTCTGTGCGGTGGGCTTGCGCTTCGGGGGGCCGAACTTGATTTGCGGTGCTGGTGAGGGTGGTGAGGCATTGTCCTCAGACTCGGAGTCAGAGACTCGGACGGTGTTCTTGCGTTTGATACCGCGCTATTTGACAGTTCTGTGTCAGACTAGTCGAGGTCAGGAGAATGACGTGCTACAGACCTTAGGCTCTTCTTTCTTGTCCTCTGCATTATTGACCTTGCTAGATGACTCGGCAACAGCCAGCTTTGGAACAGCTTTCGGTTTCTTTTCCTCGGCCTTGCTCTCCTTCGGTTTCGCCTTTTCGAAGTTGATCTTTCCCGTAGCTTTTGTTTTTGGTTTGTCTTCCTTGGAATCCGGCTTTACCTCACCCTTCGTAGCATCCTTCTTCTCGTCCTTGACATCCTTGACGGTCGCTGCCTTTGCGAGTCGTGGGGCCTTGGCCTTCGACGTGGAAGCTACAGCGGGCCCCAGAGTTTTCGTCTTTCCCAGGCCGGATCGTCGCTACAGAAACGGCAAGCTGTAGATGAGGAAGTTCCAGTGAGATGAGACGTACCTTCACATGGGGACCACTAATCCTTCCCACGAGCTCTGCAAGCTGCTGACCCTTCTCTGCTTCTACTTTCCGAAGATGTATCGTTGGCTCGCAGACGAGAGCTGATTCCTGCCGTTGTCGAATTAAAAGATGTCGAGTGCAACAGTACTCGTGGGGCTTACTCGAAGCGGCGCCGGTGATAAGCTGTAGACATAGATAGCGCTTATGTTGATAAAGTTCCCTTTTGCCTCTATGAATACGAGTACCCTCAGCGAGTAAGCCTCAAGGGGTCAAAGCGTTGGCTTACCTTCGAGATCGGACTCCTCCACCAGCATAACAGTGGTCTCCGCCACCTCCTCTCCCTCCTCATCCTCATCAACATCCATGCCATTATCGGCTTTCGTATTTGTCTCGCCAGAGATCCAATAGGTCGCGTAGGCCACCTCAGTGAACTGGTGGTCGGCGTGATACTTCGCAAGTTCACTACAACCGGCCGTTTAGCAACTCTCGCGCGTAGAAATTGGGGTCAGATGTACAGACTTCTTCGCCTTGTTCACGTGGATCTCTAAATCACGGCTAAGTGAACGAAATGTGACCTGCGCGTTCGCGAAACCCAGCAGCTGTCAGTATGAGCGAGGAGCCTACGCGCTCGGCCTACGCACCAGCGTTTGCTCTACCACAAGCTTCTTTGTCAAGTAATCTAGGATCTTGGTTTCCGACGCCATATTAGAATTCGAGGAACGTTGACTGAGGAATCGTTGAGATATGTCCTACAGGAGGTTGTGCGCCTGCGGGATTGGTGACACGGTGACGCGCTCACGAGTCGAAGACGCGTCGGTGGCTGAGAAATGTGGCGGTCGGTCATCTCCGTACCACAATGGTCTTCCCCTCACGCATGGTCATGTCATCTACAGAATGGGCTTATCTGAGCCTACAACAACGATAAATTAATAGGACTACAAGTGATCCAGAATGACACATCTGCAATGCGTCCGTTATAGGCTCTCGTGAGACGGTATGACAGAACATTAACTCCAGCACACGTTCCGGAGGGAGCCTTCCCAAGCAACAAAGTTCTGCCCGAACGTTGCAAACCAACGCCACTTCTCACCACCAAACAGCGCCCTTCATCAGCCGCCGCCCGGTCCGTATGACCTGCGCGCTCAGAACGCTTCCATTCTCCTCTAGCTTGGCCCCCACTTCGACCACACCACCTGGATGCCTTATCCTGAGAAACTCGCCCCCCGTATCCCCGCTGCCATCGCGCTGACGGGCCAATATGTTCCATGGGACAGTGCCCCTGACGCGTGCGGCGACGCCCAGACACAGGCCGACAGTCATGGGGACAGCCTTGTGAAGGACACCCATCGAAAGGGCACGGATGACGACATCGGCGTCTTTATCACCGGGAGAAGGTGGACTGAGTACAGCGATTTTGGGCTGCGCTTGCGCTGGCTCCAGTCCCATCCGTTGTGCTGCCGACTGCCGGATACGTTCCAGCGCGTCCAGTGTGGGTCCGTGTGCGAAGTCGATGGCGGAGCCAGCTTGTATATCGAGGAAGTCTGTGAGTGTATCCGAAGATAGGAAGACGGTAGGATTTGTCGCATCAACAAGAGAAGCTTCTACAGTCTTGATGGATTCTCCGTTCGACAACGGGATGGCATCTGTAGGATTCCCCGATGGCAATAACCGGCCCGTTCGGGCACCACCTGGACGGACGAAGTCCAGAGTGATCTGGGAGGCTTTTCCAGGTACACCAGCAATAAATGTTTGTTGTAGGTCGAGAACGGGGAGGAAGCGATCAGTAACTTTGGCTACTGGAAATGTGTTGTCCACAAGCTTCCTAGTGTTCGTGTTCCAGGTGCGGACTTTTCCTAAGGAGGGATTGCCGTCAATAATATGCGCATCGCAGAGACCTTCATCGACCGCGAACGCTCCTATCATGCTGGAGAGATTGCCGCAGTTCCCGGAGTAATCAATGACGCCGTCGCGAATCCCAACTTGCACGAAGGTGTACTCGACGTCGATGCCTTGGGCTCTCCGCACGTCCGACGGGACACCTACGACACATATTTTCGACAAGCTGGATACACCACCACCCATACCGTTCAACTGGCGCCCGTAGTGGGGATCTGGTGACCCCATAATGCCGAGAAATATACGGTCCCATTGCGAGCGGTCGCCAGGAAGATGGGCACGGTTCAAAAAGACACCTTTAGATGTCCCTCCGCGGAGAAACGTAGCTGGGATAGGGTTCAGAACATCTGATAATGATGAGAGCAGCCTATTGCGTTGACAGCTAGGCACCGTTGCGGTTTTCGGCCAGCGTGTCAGGTTTCGTAGAGACAACCTATGCCCAGTACGACAGACCTTGCGAACGTATATAACGAGCTTTATGAGTATGTGAACGACGCATATAAGTATCGTAACGCACCATCCTTTCGTATGCAGATGACAGCTGGATGTGCACTATGCAGAGCTTCCAGGTTGCAAGGCCTCTGAGTCAAAGAATGATGAATTACTGTCCGGCTGGATCGCACCAGTCAATGCTGAACGGTCAGTGCTGTGAAGTGTGAGAGGTTCACTTACCGGGTCCTCGTAGAACAAGCCTTGCTATCAGCTCCGAGTCTGCTTGAAACTGATTGATCCAAAGCTCTTGAGCGCCTTCGATGAGGAAGGAAGGAGTTCAACCAAGATATTCCTTCCGGGGAATTCGGAAATTCCCGTAAACACCATATCTGGCAGTGCAGTGGTTATCTCATACCGAATGAACGACTATCTTCCTTATCGAGGTCAGCTACGGAGACTAATACCGAATCGCTTTCAGCGCCGCTCAAGCCGCTCGAGGACTTGTCTCCGCGCTGGCGAAAACGCTCGCAAGTGGATCTATTCAAGAAGGGGGCCTCTTCGCCACTGCTTACACGATTAATTTTACTTGTAACAGGTATGTATACCGTTGATCTCCAGGCTAAGCTTCCAGAGCTTTTCGCGCGCGTTCACGGCAGTTTCCTCAGGGTTCCATTGAAGTCTGAATCTAGCCCACGATAGTCATAGGTCCGAGGCTCCAACGGAGCAGACAGAATATTAGCGAGTCCTCCGAACAGTTCAGCAGTAAGCATCAATCTTTGTTCAGCACCATTCTGCGCTGACGGGAGTCGCGCTAGCCATCCAGTACACATCTTTCGGGGTCGACGAGCTACATGTGCCCGCTGTCTCTATCTACATACCCTGTGCAACTCAGTCGCATGCACTAGAAACCCATGCGCACGGGCAAACAATCTAACGATGTTCCAGTCTCCATATATCTCAAACTTGCGGGTTGCCTAATGCCGTAACGAAGACCTCCATTGACATGCTTCGACGCCTTCCTACGCGATCATGCATCATCGAAGACCATCGGGTACTGCTACATGCACCATCGCGGATGAGCTCACACCTTCAATGCAAGCGAGCTTCACAAACCAAGAGATGCTAATCACGACCACAATTCAGTCTCGTGCGTTGTTTTGAGCACTTCTGCAGATCGTGTCAGGTTTAGGATATGCCTCCCATAGCCTCCCATGGCCTCCGCGCCCCGTCCGATGTACTATATTAAGACGAGCTCCCACCAGCGTTCTGCAGACAGACACCTCTACTGGCCTCTCCCGGACCGTTCGCGGCTGGCGTAGGCCCATCCACACAACGACACCGACGGTTGACGGCGAAATTTTGATAGCGCGCATCGCTTTGTAAGTGTTCGTTACTTTGTTAGACATCACCTGCAATCAAGAATGCAGGGTCGTGCGGATCCCACGGTCTGCGTGTCTCCAGAGAAGCACGTCCTTCTGATGCCCAACCCACGCGGAATCTTCTGTCATCGTCCATGTTGGGAAAGTGAATCGGCCTTCTTTTTCGGGATCTCGTGGCTCCATACGGTGTCCTGTGGTCTCCGAAGCCCCCGCACCGGGAAATCATGGACACTCCATCATACTGCATCCAGTATGTGTGAATATAAGACAGTCCTGCGCTCACAGCTATGCTGGTGCTGCTGCTAGGCTCCCTGACCACCTTCACGCCGGGCGCTCGACGCATGTTTCGCTGGCAAACATGGGTATTTCCATGGATAAAGCCCAGTTTATCTCTCTGTATCTAGAGAGTATTATGTATGGTACGTAATCCCTTTCGTACGTGGCTTGAGCGGTTAACTCACCTACCGTACAGGTGGCGCACTCATTATGTGCTGTATAACGGTCATGGTCTTGTTTCGCGTACGGGCAGAGGGCGGTCTGGCAGATACTCGGCTGATGACCGTCTTGTCATCCATGATGATTGTCGCGACTGTGGTAGGTAAAATCTCACCCGTGTTAGCATTTCTACTCATTCGACATTCAACAGCATATTATTGTGTCCTTTGTTCGAGCGATAGACGCGTTCCTTTTCTTGGCGGGCAGCCCTAAGGGAGGAACGGTATACTTCGAAAACTTCAAGAACGCCCTTTATATTGTTAAGGATTCTTGCTTCATCATTCAAACAGCATTGGGTGACGCCGTGAATGTGACTAGCGTTCCTTTTTTCTGGACGGACTTGCATGCTCAGTCAGCTATTCATAGGTTTGGCGTTGCTTCGTTGTGTGGGGAAGAAGACTCCCAGTCATCGTTGCGCCGGTGATCATGATGATTGGTGGTGTCGGTATGTTGCAATATTGCTTCCGAATCCTTAGGGCCATCGCTCAAGTTCCCTACATGACAGTGTCCGCCTCGCTATCACTGGCCACAGCGGCGACACTGAGCCCGGGAACTACAATATTCACACTACCGAAGCGATGGATCACGGCTGGTGCTGTTCTTATGATGTGTACTAACGTCTATTGCACCGGTACGTCCGACCCGCAACTTAAAACCGAATATTATCTTGACTGTATCCATATTTTCCTGCAGCGGCGATCTGCTTCAAGATATACAAATCGGGTCACTATCAAGCATCTTTCAGCAATCTCCTTCCTGTGCTTGTTGTCATCGTAGAAACGGGTTCGATCTACACTGCCGCTCTCCTTGCATTCCTTGGGACATATTTATCTGGGTCTAACGGACAGTATGTTGCACTTGACCTCATCACACCGCTCGTTGTATGTCCTCTGTCCGACTCATATATCGAGAGCCCGCTAACGCTATTTCTGTCAGCCGTCGATATTCTGTTTAATCATTCTTCAAATCAAGTTCCACCGAAGCGATCTTTCATCCCACGAACGAAGCTCCGATGGTCGACGAGTCTCCCGGTTCTTCTCCAACATGCGCCGTACGCAGGCCGACCGCAGAACCGAGATTTCTCTGGGGACATATCCAAATCCTGTCGCTGTCCAGATTACGACAGAGGCGGAGGAACACTTCCCCGGGGAACCTAGCTTCCGGACGGGGTCACAGAAGAACAGTTATGTCGAGGATAGTAAGCTAGTGGTGGATGGGGGTGTGTAAAACTTGGTCTCCCATACGACTCGATGTGGGCGCATGTACTCGATGATACCTATACCTATCGTTATTGTAGCCTATTTGTATTCCCTGCACCCTTCGGCCTCCTGTATTCCCGCTTATGCCAGCACCAACCGGCTGGGGGTATAATTTTGACTATATTTCGCCGACGCTCGTTACCATTGTTGTGAGATACCTCTCGAGACGAAGCATTTTTTTTTTGACCCTTGTGAGCTCCTACCCCAGCGTTTCGTCTAGTCAGCCCCTCTGCCTAGTCGCGCGGTCTTACCTTTTAATTTCCTATACATTTACAAGTTTTTAAAATTCATGCATTTATGCATATTTATGGCTTGTCAAGTCGTTAATACTCTAAAACACAGCAGCAGCTCGGACGCGTCGACTGCGACTTCGCCATTCTACTCTACTCCAAAAACGCTGGTTCAGGTTCTTTACATGTCGTGGCCACTCGGATGAATCCAAAGATGGTGTGTCTGTTTTACTCTTACCTTTTTGAAAGGGGCAGAATCAAGACACTGTGCAAGCACGTATGCTTGGCGCAGCGCGGTTGTGAACCGTGATCGGTCTTCCGAAGTGCCTGCGCCAGGATGGACGAATCTACTAAGAAGCTGGCTGCTATTCACTTGAAGGACATATCTAACCTCCAATAAAATCTCTGGGTCATTCATCCCACGGAATGTGGCGGTATCGTGGTCAATATCATTTCGAGGTTTTTGGCAAATGCCCAAAAGTAACGTGTCTTCGCTGTCGCTGGAAATGGGACCCTTGCTGATGCTTGGCTAAGATTAGGTAGCAGCGCCCATGTATGGCACGCTGGTGCGTTGGTGAGGCACTCCAATACAGCGATTTGGGAAGGTTAGAGAATCGATCAGAACTCGACCGTCTGATCAGTCTTCCAAGCAAATCAACATCACCCATCCACCCCTATTCCGTCCGTTCCCAGGATGCGCGGTGAATATAGTGAGCACATGATAATGTTCTGCGCGAACTGCGTCGGTCAAGATGTCTGGAAACTTCGGACATGGGCACCATATTCACCCTCAACTTACAGCATTCCCGTATCCTGACATCGCCACTCTGACAGCCTTACGAACTGCCCTTTACACGGACAGGTTCATCTCACCTAGTGAATCACCTGGTCACATAGTCCTCTTTCGGTGATTGGTCGACGCGCCGCCGTCATATAACCTGGGAGATAGCTATTGGAATCATCACCCCCACCCAAACACGACCTCCACCCACTTTACTCTATCCGTCACGACGATGGTACAACAAACCCTTGCACAATATGTACCACCGTCGCTGGATCCCATCAGTCCCTTTCCTGAGTACCTACTCCGAGTGGCAAGGCTCAACCCCGACCGAGCGACAGGTTACATCCTCGACGATCCGTCTCCGCAGCCCATCTCTCTGAAGGGCTTTACTTGGCGGAAGCTTCTGGCAGACGTTCGCTATCGTGCGGATGAACTGGTGGCAGCTGTCGGCAGAGGTCCGCGCAGCTTTGCGGAGGATGAATTCGTGGTAGGGCTCCTCGTCAGGACAGGATACGGATATTTTGTCTCGCTCCTGGCGACTATGATGCTGCGCTGGACTGTAGGTGACGTGTTGCTGCTATTATTATCGCTTGTCTGACGTGCTGCGTGCTGTTGGACGACTAGCCTCTCCTTATATCCCCTCGTAACTCCCCGGAGGGCATGATTCATCTCATGCATTCCATGAAGTCGATCCACCTCATCGTGGATGACAACTTTGCTCCTTTAGCCAAGAGCTTGAATGAGCCCAGTTTCCATATCGTTCGAACGGCTGAGCACGACTTTTTATCAGACTATCACGGAGAGGGGGACGTCATATTACAGTGGGAAAAGTTCATCAATGCAGGACAAGGCGTGGACAGCGAGCTGCAGCGTGAAGTCCAGCGAAAGCTGGTGGTCCTGCATACGTCGGGCTCGACAGGTGCGGCCCAACCTCCAAGCGCTCGACTACGACCGTACTAACTTTGACGCGAAGGACATCCTAAAACCGTTTCATGGACCCACAAGTTCCTCTTGACTAACTGTTACACCGCTTACCGCTGGCGTCCCAATTCAATCGACATAACGTACTATACTGTGATGCCGTTGTTCCATGTAAGTCTATTATTGTATAACCTTGATGCAAGCGCGCCAATTGACTTGATGCGAACTCGCAAGCCCATAGGCGTAGTCATTTCGCTATTGACGATCCTCAGTCTGGGAAGCCGATATGTCTTCGTTGAGCCTCGCCAACCACCTTCTTTGGAAATGGTCATGAGACACCTTGCCTTACTTGACAAGACAAGTTTAGAATCGCTTCTGCCACCGAGCATTCTGGAGGACCTAGTCGATGGCCCCCAACGCGACGAGAACATCGAGGTCCGCCGCATCAATGTCGACCATCCGTTTCAACCGCCTATAACTGACAATATCAATGTTGTATAGGTACTGAAGCAAGTTGGAGTTGTCGGCTTTGGAGGTGGGCCTATCCGACATGATGTGGGCCAATATCTACGTCAGAGTGGAGTTCGTATATTGGCTGCGTTTGGGACGTGCGTCATCGTATGACTTGGAAACCCCGCCCCGCTCAACGCGTTGTGTTACAGGACGGAAATTGGTCCAGTCTCTACATTTTCTTTCAGACCGGAATGGGACGTCTCAGACTGGCCTTATTTCGAGTTTAACGACCAATATGAGTTGTACTTCAAGCCCATCGACGGCGATGATGCTATGAAAGAACTCATCATAGTGGTGCGGGTCGCCCTACTCTGGGAGTCTTCCGCGCTCATTGTCCTTTACTAGCCTGCCACAAACCGTCCAGCAGTGATCAACCATGACAATCCCGAAGGATATGCCACCAACGACATGTGGATACGCCACCCTGATCCCTCTAAATCCCATCTATGGAGACACATGGGTAGGAGGGACGAAGTGGTCTGTAGCTCTGGCTTTCGTTTCTGGCATAGGCATTGACGATATCCGTAGACGGTTCTTAGCAATGGAGAGAAGACCGATAATAAACAGCTCGGTAAGTTGCCTCACCATCGCTCGTCAGGGTGTTTCTCATGCACACGATCCAGTGAACTTGCTGTGCGGTTCGCCTTTAATAGCAAACGCCGTCATTTTTGGAACCGGACGTTTCATGAACGGCGTCATCCTCGTGCCTAGCATCCAGCCTCTGCCTCAGACTCCCGAGGATATCTCTGCCTATCTCGATAGTATCTGGCCTCATATCACACAAAATGTCAATCCCGTCGTCCCTCAACACTCTCGTCTGGTCCGATCCCTTGTTCTTGTGGCAAGACCTGACAAAGCCTTCGCTGTGACCGATAAAGGGACCGTGAAGACGAAGATGACTCTCCTCACTTACAAAGAGGACATAGACGTCGCTTATCAGGAAGTCGAGGAGGGTGGGTACGAAGAGGCTGATCTACCGCCTTCTGGATTTTCGACTGAAGACACCGAGGGGATCACCAAGTATCTCCGGACTGTCACAACCAATGTGCTGCGGTATCCTGTCGAAGACGAACAGGATCTGTTTGCGGTTGGCCTTGACTCCCTGTCGGCCTTACGCATACGTTCGGCTGTCATCACTGCTCTCAAGAAATCAGAACGAACGGCAGACGTTCCGAGGAACATAGTCTACTCCTTCCCGACCATCGCTTCCTTAGCTTCTTATCTCCAGACTCATCTGAAAGCAGACGGGTCCCATGCGTTGTCATTCTTTTCGGACGTCAAGGCCGCCGTCGACCGTGCCATCAAGGAGCACACTCAGGACTTCCCTAGACATCAGCCTTCGAAGTCTCCCGAAGGCAAAGTGTACGCTGTCACGGGCACAACGGGTTCGCTGGGATCGTTTTTCGTGTCTCAGCTTCTTGACAAGAAAGATGTCCGCCGTATTTACTTGCTCAATCGTCACAGTGACTCGGCATCTCTCGAACAACGCCACAAGTCCTCGTTCACAGACCGAGGTCTCGATTTCGACAAGCTAGATGGAGCCGTCAAATCTGGACGAGCTGTATTTGTCGAAGTCAACTTGGGACAGACTCGATTAGGATTGGATAGAGACACTTACGAACAGGTGCGTGCTTATCGTGTCAATATTTTTCTATACTGATCAAAGCCGCACCTACAGCTGAGGTCCGAAGTCACGCATATCGTGCACATCGCATGGCTGCTGAACTTCAATCTCATCCTGCATTCACTTCGCGGTCATATTGCCGGCGTTCGTAACCTGGTTGACCTGGCATTAACCTCGCCTCATCAGACACCTCCGCACCTGACCTTCGTCTCATCTGTAGCTGTCGTCGCCCATTGGCCTGGCCCGGAGCCAGCGCCTGAGGCTTCTGTCGAACATGTGGACTTATGTCTCAACCAAGGCTACTCTTATTCGAAGTTTGTTGCGGAGAAGATAGTAGAGACTGCGGTCAAGGCGCGTCCAGAACTACGGGCAACAATCGTGCGCAGCGGGCAGCTCGCAGGCGCGGAGGGTACAGGCGCTTGGTCTAGGACCGAATTCATACCAATTCTCATGAAGTCAAGCCTTCTGCTGGGAGTCGTTCCAGAGGATCTTCCGGTGCGTAAGATGTTTCCAGTCTACCTGCTGAGCTAAAGTCCGGTCAGAACGTGCGATGGCTGCCGGTGAATATCGCTGCTCGAATCCTAGACTCTATGGTACACACGGAACCGCCTTCTCCCGGGAGTACCTCCTATTACAATCTCGAGACTTCCGTCTCTCTTCCTTGGACGAAGGTCGTAGACGTCATCTCTAAATTCCCCTCTGAGGGTGCCCTGGACAAAATCCCTGCAAGCAACTGGCTGGACAAAGTGAAGGCGGCTCCTAGCGACAACCCGGCGAAACGCTTGTTGGAGTTCTTTGAAGGCTTCGTGCAGAACGAGACCATGCCACCCCTGGACGTACGGAAGGCGCGGAGCGTTGCTGGAGCGCTCGTGGACTACGAAGTCACTGATGACCTTATCAGAGCTTACGTCGGGTATGCTTGTGCATAAGGTCGGGGATCTTCTGTATCTGGAGTACGGAGGCGGACCTCGAGGTAGGAATGGGCGTCTTTCAACAAGAGCCCATACAATTACGTTGACATGCTCCTGGCGCACTACACAATTCTGAATGCAATATACATCTCATCACCGACACTCGGGGACAATCACAGCTTGGCCTTCCGATAGCGAACATCGACTTCCCTCCACTGTTGCGATGGTGGACCGAATTGAGTAACGTTCGTTCCAAAGCGAGGAGGGACTTACCCAAGGAATCCACGATCCTAGGTTTCGGGAAAGCGTGTCTGTAAACTTTGCTGCGCGTCGCTCCTTGAAAGCCTTTGCGCCTTCCCCTGCGTCCTCCGCAGCAGCTAGCTCTCGAAGAGCCCTAGAGTCCAGAATGTGCTGCGCCTCCATGCTGTCTCCCCCGCGCCACAGCAGCAGCTTCGTCACAGCAATTGCTGTCTGCGAGGTGTTCTCTGCAAGCTCCTTCCCGAAGGCCAGTGCAGTTGGCAGGACGTCCTCGCGCGATGCAATCACCTGTTGGAAAACGCCTTGGAAAACAGGTGCGTCTGGGGAGAATGTGCCTCCACTCAAAAGTATAGTAGATGCGCGTGCGTGTCCGACGAGGCGCGGAAGCAGATACGTCGATGCAGCTTTTTGAATGGTTTGAACCCTTTAGGCAACCTGATATAACGGCAGTGCGCACCTTCAGGACTAATACCGCGCCGCACGAAAGGCAGGGATATCTTGGCGCCCCCCCAGATGAAACGGAAGTCGAACGGCAGTGTCAAGCCAGTGACGCCGACCCCAGCAACGTGCCCGTTGACAGCAGCAATGGTGATTTTGCGACATCGAAGAATCGCAATGCTGACCTTGCCTCCTGTATCTCGGTGGGCTTGGAAGGGCGGATAAACTCAATGCGTCATTTCAAACGTGCGAAGACAGACCTTGGGGACCCTCTTGCATTTCATCCTCCGTGAATAGGCCTCCCCAGCCTGACGATATGTCTGCCTGCAGGTGCGTGTCTTAGCTCCTTTGGTTAGCGCGTTAGGATACACTGCGGAACTTACTCCCGCGCAATATGCAGGTGCCTCAGGGTCTGCCGTCAGAATAACAACCCGTACGCGGTCATCGCGGTCAAATAGGTCAAATGCAGCGATAAGATCCTGAGGAAGCGTCCCTCCGAAACTATTCCGCCTGTTTGAGAATAAGGTTAGCTCGGAATTGCACGGAAAATGTTGCATCATACTCCTTAGCTCTGTTTATAGTTACAAGGGCCACCGGTCCTTCCAGTGAAACCAGAATGCTCTTATATCCTTGGGTGTTATAGTTCACCTGAGCGGTCATGGTGGCTCGGAGCTAGAATGATGCGGAACTGTAGCTGGTGGGCTTTCCTATTTATCGTCCTCATACAACAAAAGAACGTCCGGCTATCGAGGAAGCCGGTTGATTCGGGCTGCTAACTGAGCCCGACTCGGAGTCGCTGAGCAAGCAAGAGAGGGTACTTAGCCCCGTGAACTGCGTCCGCAGACCCGGGTGTCAACGAAATATTACAATCGTAGCACACATGTAAAAGGCATCTCTGTAAATACACTATAGAAAGAGCAAGGTGGGTGGTGAAGGAGACGAAGGTATATGGCAATATCAGTACATAATTACGCCGTCCGCTGCGACACTCATATAACATACAACGTGCACCATCCTGCCTCATGCAGAGAACGAGAATGCACCTACTTGGGCTCTGGTGTTCTCGAGGAGATCAGACAGCCCCAAAACGTGTTCCGACGCCATATCCGTCCCGCGGAGCTGCCGCGCTGACGGCTCTGCAACATGTATGGCGAAAACGTACTCGGATAGATCAGCCAGCTGAACTATCTGAAGGACGTTGATGTTGGGCTGCACCGCGCCGGAGATGTCGAGTGGCATATGGTCCACCTAGAGATAACTAAAGTTAGGTGACGGCGCTAACCCAACTAGCTGTATCACACGCACAAGTTCTTCTGGGAGCCAGGTCCGTCCGTTGGGCGCGTTCTCGTTCATGACAAGCACGGCTGTTCCGCGCGCAGGCCATTCCGTTTTAACTTGCCATACCGCATCCGCGATGGCTGCGGGAGTTGGCAACGTGCCGTTCTGCGCCCGTTCGAAGATGTCGGAAAGCTGGCGCGCGGGAATACAAAGCAGGTGTACCGCAACATGGCGGTCCATGGGACTGGAAGGGAAGGCACAAGATCAGGGGGCGATGAAAGGTAAAATGAAAGTCAGCGCATATTCCCCGCGCGGAACGTGAAAACTCACTCGAAGTGCGTCTCTCGGACGCTCCAACGTTGAATTGCGGCGGCGGTCTTCGGGTCCACTTCAAAGCGAATGGACGCCACATCCGTAGAGGGATGGCCGAACTTGACACGCCATAGGGCAGGTATGGGAGGCCCTAGCTCCGGAGGCGGTAGTGGTGGTTGATCGGCTGGGTGTACTTCGCGAACACCGTCACGGTCGCGAGTGAAGACTACGATGCCCATGTCAGAAGGCTTCGTCTGTTCAGCCATTACGCCTGGAGTACTTGTATGTGCGCGCTCGGCGTCTGCGGCTGCGGATACATGTTTGGTAGGAGTTCCTACCATGCCTGCAGGTGTCCTAGAATAGGTATATGACGGGTGTTGTACTGTATGGTCGTGCGGAGAAAGTGAACGGCCACTTCTAGAGGGTATTGTCGGAGTGTTTGTGGCCTCATTGTCATCATAGCCCTCGTGGCCTTTGTTTGATGTACGGCTAGTGGTACGAGCCACTCGTACTGCGTGCTGACCGGGTCCGTCGCCTTTGTAGTTTTTGTCGGGAGACTGAGGAAGGACCCGACGTGATGTTACGGCAGATTCTCGATTTGAGTCCGTCCCTGCTGTATCGACTGGCTCTTCCCCGAGTCGTGTTGGCTGCGCACGCGAATCCGCCTGCGATCGCGCAGCACGGAATGGCTTCTCGACTAGCTTCAAGAACTCTTCCACGGCAGCGACTTTGGGATCAAACCTCATGGCTCTCGGAGCTGTGGGCGGAGGTTTTGTGGTCTTCACGCCTCCCTTGTCCGCACGACTAGAAGTATCGTCGACCGCGATTTGTGGTCTATCCCTCGAGAGGTCGGGAGAATTTCTCATTGGAGAATCCAGGTCGCCGTGGTCGAGACGTGGCCGCTTGGAAGGTACACTCGGTGACAAAGGACCATCATGCACTCGCTTGCCCCGTAAAAGATCCCCGCTTCGGTCCTTTTCAGGATAATTCGGCGTTTCAAGATTACGATCCTCGAGTTGTTGACAAACCAGCCTGGTCAAAACATTGAATTCTTGGCAGCGCTCGTCGGTGAAAAGCTTCGCCATGTTTGCACGCGTCGTGTCCTGAGGATAACTACTACGATTGCCTCTCTTCTCCAGGTTCATTATGAAGGGCTGAATCAGTGAGTCGCGAAGGCCATTATGGGGAGATAAGGGCTGCCTGGACCCTTGTTTGAAGTCGTGTGTATCGACGGGATGAGAGGAAGACTGTGGTTGCATCATGGTAGGGGGTATCGCAGACGTTGATGATGTTGTCGAAGGTAAGGCCGAAGAGAATCCAACTACAGGACTGGCAAGACCTTCTTCATCTTCATCACCGCCGTGAGACCTCGGTCCCTCAGTGCTATCGTCGTCCAACTCGCCCTCCTCCCTCTCCGCGTCGGGCTGGAGTTTGTTAGCTTCTACCTTGAAATGATGGCAATGGCTGTGAGACGTAGCGAATCAGAAGAATTGACAAGGTACTCACTGAGTGGTCAGTATCCACAGGTATAGAAACAGATTGGACTGGTGAACTAGTTCCGCGTGCAAGGTTACTGAAGTCACCTGAAGCCCCGTCCTTCCCCTGATCTGATCCCTCCCCGCTGCAGTTCCCTGGGACAACAGACGGTTCATTCGACTGAACGCGCCCTATTGTGTCGTTGTCGCCCGAGGAATTTGGGTTATCGCCATGCTTGTCTGGGTTGGCATCGAGGATCTTCAATGTGTCGGCCCGAGAGGCGTCGTGGGCGGGTATCGATGCACGGTCTGTTGACAGAAACACAGAATTCGGGTCCTGAGACTGTAAAGCGTTCGTATTGACTGGGAACGCGAGCTCTACGGACATGAGAATAGAGATACTAAGCCTGACATATAGCGAGCCGTGAAAATGACAATCATTGGTCCTCTAGTAGAATATCCCAATACGGCAACTCCTGCCTTTTAGGTCCACTCAAGCCACCGTCAAATGTCGCCCAACCGTACTGACTATGAAGATCGCGTGGTCGTGGTATAGGGCATCGAATAGGCGCAAGGAACACGCAACAGTGTGCTATGATAATCCTGCGTTACAGACAACACTGTGATCACTGCAACATATATCACTCAAATTAGTGGGTACAGGAAATATTCTAGACCGCGAGTCAGATAGCTGTCCTGTAGAGTGGGTATCATCACAGATCGTGAAGTCTAGGGAAAATAATACGGCGTAACTGAAGATCCTCTTGTCCGTCTACGCAGTCACATACAGGACTAGTGAGGTTCCGAAACTAAAAATCCGACGAGGCACGCATCAAGCATGAAGTCGACATTGACCCATGCGTGCGTGAGAGCTAGTAAACAAGTTTCATTAGATCGAATAACCTGATTCCGGAAGAGACGGTACCAAATAACTTGGTTCCATCGCGTCCCGCAACGCGCATAAGCTCCCGCTCGCCACCAGGATGGAAGGCCAAGTATGGCGTGATGTTGTACACCTTTCCGTTGAACGCTGACCATGCGTCGTCCCGCTTATTGTGCATTTTCAATACCGATGGAGGAATTCGCATCAACTGCTCGGCTCCACCCTAAGAAAATGACGTGAGATAGGGAACGACTATGTCCGGTCGACCATTATTGAACGCACCCTGAGATCTGTGCCAGACGACTTCAAGTTCGCCCAGTCTAGTGGACTGTGGCCCGGGGTGAGAGCCACCTTCTCGCGCCTTGCGGATTTCTTCGGAGGTAGAAGGGTTGTAGGCGGAGGTTGCAATGAAGCACCCAGGGACGAAGAAGGCACCCCCAGGCCTCCAGCTCCGCGGCGATTCAGGGAAGGATTAGGGGGCGGAGGCATAAGGGCGGCATCAGTCAGAATCTGAGGAACTCCTAGGGAGCTTGTAGAGGGCGCCTGCAGACGCTGCGCGCTATTTGGAGCCGGAAATGCAGGAGGAGCATCCGTATCTGCGTCTTCTTCTTCGTCCTTCGCAGTAAACCCGTCATCGTCGTCAGAGTGCGGGGGGGAAACCGATATTAGTGCGTCTGGTGGTGGTATACTATTTGAATCTGATGCAAGAGGGAGAGATGATGCTGGTGTAGAAAACCAAGAGCGAAGATAGGATGACATTATTCCGGTCGTTCGGAGGAACCGAAAGCCTCTGAGTGCGTTTGACGAAGCTTGTTATAAGACGCTGATCTAATAGAAGTGAAAGAGTCAATCACCACGAATGAGATTTGAGTGAAGGGCGCAGAGAGGGCTACTTGCAGGAGGCGTGTCTGAGTCGTGGTCTTAAGAGTGTTTGTATGGGCGTCTATTAGAACATTAGCGTATAGGCGCCCAATTATTACAAACTCTGTCGGCGCTCCGGAGGGACTTGGGGCTCCTCCGTCACTCTAGCCTTTGAAACCAGTGTGTACATCCCCCGTAAGACATCTTCTGCATAATTATGCAACCATGTCATAACCCATAATTCTGACAAGAACAATTAGCGTGTACATCTAGACTTGTCTTGGACTCTTGGTCAAACCCACCGTTACTATGAGTTCTAGAAAGCGTTCAATATCGGACCTTCTGGACGGAGATGGACAGAGTTCGCAGCCCAGTACCAAACCGCGCCTTTCGTCACCTTCACAACAAGGTGTAGAAGAAGTGCCTCCAAACTCGACATTGGCATACCCATCTACATCTCAGCCATCTGCACGCTCCGTGCCTTTCCAACAACCACTGCCCCTTCTTACATTCTCATATACCCCTGCTCGCGAACTGGAATTCACAAATTCTGCCATGCGGTACTACGTTGACCCTCCGCGAGCTGCTGAGTTAGGCAGCGGATACGAACGTTGGGTGCGACGGCCTGAGGAGAAGGGGCGGCTGGATGGGCTGCTTCGCGCGTACTCGAAACTACGCAAACAGGCGCAGGGAAGTGCTGGAGCAATTGGAGTGGTCAGTTGGCGCGGAGTCATGACGAAGTGAGTTCGCTTTTGTTCGTCAAACGTTAGCTGGTGCTGAAGCGCAGGCTGGCGAATTGGTTCTTCCGCGAGTGAGAATATTGACAGCGCCTTATGAAGAGCGCGATGGGTGGGAGCTGAACGTCATGCTTCATGACGGTACACTCTACTTTGAAGAACATCTGACTGACGCTCGTTTACAAGAAAAGTGAGTCCTTCTTGATCTCGCTAAGCAAGTTCTCATGCAAGTGGGGCCTAAGAGCGAACTTGCCTGCCCATCGACTCCGCCAGACATATTACGGATATTCGTTCGAATCTTGGTGCACTGCGTCCGAGCCCACCGCGAAACCAGGATGGGGCGGAGACGTTGATACGAATGTCCAATGGTGCAGTGTCGTCAAGACCAAATTGGGAGACACGCGCATGATAATTGGAGGAGAAGTGGACTGTGTGCGAGGTGAGTCTCTATTGCCAGTTGCAGAACAATCAGTTCACCACTCGAAAGGCAAGTACTCCGGCCGAAATGACACCATGGTCGAGCTGAAGACCTCAATGAATATCCGCGGTGCTCAAGATGAGGTACGATTCGAAAAGTAAGAAAAATATACCAACTTATCATTACGCGTCTGAATCATAATCTCCTCGTAGGAAATTATTGAAATTCTACTTTCAGTCGTTCCTCCTCGGCGTTCCTGTAAGACTTTGCTATTATTCCCGCTCATGCCATTCCTGAACGAATAAACCCCAGGAAATCGTCGTCGGGTTCCGAACACCAAAGGGCCAACTGACGACCCTCCAATCGTTCCAGACGATGCAAATACCCCGTATGGTCCGGGGGAAACCGCACGCTTGGGATCCTCAACTCTCGCTAGAGTGGGGAGACAGGTTCCTTACTTGGCTGCGCGAGTCTATCTCGAATACTGCTGTGGATCCATCCTCGGCACCGCGGGTGTGGCGCGTGAAGTTTGTTCCTCGAGTCGGTGTTGACATCTCACTGCTCGATGAGAATGGCGTTCGTGAGGTAGAAGGGGGCGAGGATCGCTTTGGTTTTCTCCCGAGGTGGTACTGGGAGGAACTTCAGAAGGAGAAGAGTCTGAGGGCGGATGCACAAGCAAGCAAACCCGTGTCGCACGAGATTTCGCAGGAGTCTGCCCATGTACGATCTACACCGCAAGCCAGAGCTCCTTCCGGCTGGCGGATATAATATATCGAGTCTCGGGCGTGCTTGTCGTCCAATGGTGTGAAGGCCTGTGATGGAAATGTTCTGATGACTGCTGTCGTGAGGATAAGGTTGCGAGGATCCGGAAGGGCCCAGCATGGACACTCAAGTTCTCTGTCTTCCTGCGAGGCCTCGGCTTGCAGATGGCCGGTCTCAGATCATAGACGAAGTGGGCAGTGTCGCAAGTGGTATGAGAAGAATTTATCGAAAGGCCACAATTTATATTCGTTTATGATTATGATGACAGTTCCAGTTCCACGACTTGATGCACTTACTCCGATTATACGTACCTGTACGAGGGGTCCATTATACCTGCGACCGTGCTCCACCCACCGGCTGCGGTCCGGCAAGCTGAGCTTCATTCCTCAGCTGCTGCAGCCTCTCATTTCCCATGCCTCCATATCCTGTGATACCGGGATATCGCATCGATCCCATATTGCTGTCAGGTTCTATATCAAAGGATCCCGCTTCTGAGTGAAACATCATGAAAAATGGCAAAAGAACATACCATCTGCAGTCTGCATATACTGGAATATATCAATTCGCTTACTCAGAGGACGGTTCAGTGGATCGGCATCCCAGTTCAGTAGGGCACCCTGTACTTTAATCAGCCAACACCTTTCGACGAAGTAGGAAGAATGGGCCTACATATAGCATCCGCACAAAACGTTCATGAAGGGTGCCGGGTGTCGTCAGCACCCGAGCCTAAGGGTCATTCGCATCAGCCTTCAACAACGTATATGGAATCGAGAAAGCATGGACGTACGCCTGTATAAACGCTCTGATATCTGCATATACCCCATGAATATCTTGTCATTAGATCGAGCGGTGTGACTGCGTGCGTAACTACAGGCTTGGGCGGATCCTTCCTGATCCACTCAAGCACATGCTCATGAAGTGACATGATCGAACTAAAGCATAGCCAGCATAAGCAACACCGTGGAAACAGCGGATTATTTCTTACCGCAAGGTATTCTCGATGAACAGGACAGCTCCGGCGTTGTCCCCGAGGTGCGATAAATCATTGCGGGAGACAACACTCAAGAATTTCTGGAACTCCCGGACCATGAGCGAGGTTTGATGCTGCAGATTGGCTATTTTCTCCTGCGCAGACGCCATACTATAAACAACCACATAGTTCGACGACGGACACCAATCTCACCGTGTGTATGTCCACTTTGGGGATCTCGACCAGCAAAGCATCGAAAACTGCCAATGTTCTCTTGAATAATTCTAGAAAATAAGCCTTGAACTATGTGAGATCATAGGGTACAGCATTGAGAGTACGATTCGATTATTCACCTGCCGAGCATCTAACACAGTCTCGGATGGCATAGTTTCGTCTACTTTTGAATAAAGCATCAGTCATTATGTCCCATTCTGCTAGGAAAATTTGCCGAAATATTTACCCTGCGATCCAATCAGGCTTCCTTCCGGCTGCGATGCATCTGGTATTTCCTACAATACGAGATACATTGAGATGATGAGGCTGTCAAGGGCATGGGACTTGATTTCCCACCGGAAGAAAGCTCTTGAGATCATCCAGTGTCGCAATTCCATGCGTACGGGTCTGGATATTGGGGAATACTTGATTATTTCCGGAGGTCGCTGCTCAGTTGGTATGATTACTCACAGTTGGAGGTCTTATCTCTGCGATGAGCTCCGTCATATCTTCGGGCATTCGACCGTCGTGCAAATATCTGAAGATCTGCAAAGAGCATCAGGTGGCAGAATTTGTAGGTAGTGAATGATCTGAATCACTTTGACCAAGTCGCTGATGTCGTCGTCGGAGGCAATAGCCCGGCGTTCAAACGGGCTTTGATAGTCCAGTAGTTCGCTCTATACGATATCCGTCAATGCTTTAAAACAGAGATGCCAGCCGGCCGACCTTGTAGACATAGCAGAGCAGCTCATCGAGAGGATCAATGTGAGGCTGTGACTAAATTAAAACGGGCTTTCATCGATTATGAGAGCTTGGAAACAAACGTACGGGTTCCTCTTCTTCAATTGTTCCATGACGAGTATTCACCCGTTCAGGGGTACGCGTGGCTAGAGGAACGTTAGCACTCTGGGACGCAGTCGCTGGCGGATCACGGCGGGCGTCGTCCTTCTCCGGTATACTCGACAGCCTCGACCGCGTCGGCTGCAGGTTCTCTGAATACACTGATTCAGAACGACTACTGATTGAGCTCAAGCTTGAGTTGTATGACCCTCCGGCCCTTATCGAGTGCGATAAGCTTCTTGCGGCTGCTAGATGCGGCACGTTCCTGGCAACCGCCGGATGCGAAACGTTCCTTGCAATCCGCGTGTCCAACGAGCCAGATGCACCAGACTGGCTGGATCCCTGGGACCCAGACGCCTGAGCCTCAGATGCGCCATCCAACCTGGCTGCAGTCGGTGTCGCATCAAGTGCGGGGGTTCTACCCCATGACCACAGTGCCAGTATATGGGACAACTTAGCGATTAGTTTAGTATACAACGTCATGTCGCAGCTCCGCAGTCTTCGAATGAACACCGTCTGGTTCTGTTTCAGATTTGCGGTGTCCGTCACGCCTCCCTGGGCTTGCTCTTGAGCTCGCAGACTCCACGGTCCACAATTGTTGAAAGGGGTGGTGGACACAACCATCCCGGGCCGCCGATAGGTCAGCACACTGGAGGCGATGTCGAACACCTTGATGTCGAGAGTAACCCCAGATGACTGCTGGTAGGTGTCGAACGCGACGCACGACCACGCTTTCGTCTTTGTGTGGCCATAGACGAGCACGAGATTATCTGCGCCATGGCTGTGCGCCTCGCAATTCCTCACGAAGGTGCGCCATCTCGACCAAAGGTAGTTGGACTCGTAGATCTTGAAAGTGCCCAATGAGGCTACGCGTGTCTCGCCATCTTCACGCAGGGTCAGCTCCGCACCGCACTGGCTCGAGCAGGAAAGCGACATGTTGGCAGAAATATCAGGCAACCTATGCATGAAGGACATGAGAAACACCAAACAAGTTGGCCATGGCCGCATCTCGGGCTCACCATGCTGTTGACGTTATGCTGGCCTGTGGACTGGCCTCCGTTTCCGAGCAATACTGACTCGCATACAGGCCACTGGTAAGATGCCCATGTATCTCGACTTCTTCTTTCAGGACCAATGGCTTGTGGTATTCAGGCACACCGTATCTGTTCGGATAAGGTTGTTCGTATTCTGCTGGGAAGACAGCGTCCGCAGGACGTTGTATGACCATGCCCTGACGCGTATCGCCATGGAGCACATTGAAGACCCGATGAAACCGGCCTTCCCTGCACGCGAAAGTGTTCATCAATCTCATTAGGTGCCTGTATGAGAGATACTGTGAGGGATGGTACGTACTGCATGTATCCAACGTCTCCCACTTGCACTTCTACTTCGTCTCTTCGCGGATCGGCTTCCCAGATGGGAAGCCCATGTCCAAGCGGGATGAGCTGCCGCTCGTAGATGTCCCAGTAATTGGACATCCAAAGACGGTGGTTGATTGTAAGGTGTACGTTGTGATGCAGCGGAGCATACAAGTATGACGGTTTATAATGTCTTCGAGCCCGCACCGTCTTTGTGCCATACATAGATATTTTGATCATCCGTCGTTATGCCCAGCGCAGCTACGCTCCCAGTCTTTGTGCTTGATTTAGCTATACCACCTATGATTGTGCTGATTCTAGGTTGTGCTGCTTGACACACAGGTGGGGTGTATTGCCACGTTATTCGTGCCCACATACAACGCCATGCGTCCACAAAGAGATGTGCGTTCCTGTGGACTGTTTTAATAGCATATCCCGTCAAACTTGCAGATAATCGCGTAGGCACTGACGGATGGTGAAAAAAGTAGCGACTCAGATGCGGCCGGTGCCAGTGACGGCACTGAGCCTACAAAATCATACATGACCCAAGTTCAGGGAGAATTTACCGCCTGAGGGAGTCTCAAGTATATCCTCTAGAAAGTCGTATGGCGGGGAATGAGCATAGAACCAAATTGTCGTCGTTGTCAAGGACGACGACTCGGTTCCACGAACCGAACGTGTCGTGACTTCACGCGCAGACTGCGCGCTCCCCCGGCCCGGGGGGCCCGCAGTTTCAAGTTGATCTTACACCACCTCCTTCGGACCCTTCCCTCTGTCGTATGCATTCGGTGGATCAGGTGCGCTTCACATGGTTCAGATGTTGAAGTTGAAAATATAAAAGGCAGTGTCTTCCAAATTTTGTAGAGCGGCAACAATCGGGAGGGTCGGGCTGCACGCCGGCTACATGACGCAATAGATTTCATATTTCAGGTCTACTCGTTCAAACGTTCAATATCTACAGTGCTACTGGAGTTACGGCTCAGGGTATTACAGATTCAGACAACACCAAGCAGCTACAGGTGCGAAGTTTTATTGGCGTTCGATCGCCATGAGTCAGTTGACCGAGACAGGATCAAGAATTAGCATACGGCTCGGGGAGTTGCAGACGAGCATTCAATCTTGATGTAATTCCCGGTAAACACTAGAAGGTGAGTGCTTGAACCTCGAGAAGGCCAACCTGCCCAGATATGCGTGGATTCGCAATATCTGATAAACCGTGTCAACAACTTCATGGACAAACAAGCCGACAAAACGCACCACCGGCACCACAGTAGGAGGTCTTTGATCACCAGGCTCCAACACTTGGTCTTGAGCAATGGCCTGAGCGACCCCAAACGCGGTTAGTGCACCTGTAAGTAACGGACGCGACTCGGTGGCCATAAGCTGCATCGACTCCCCAGGTTTGGGGCGATTGAGGTGCGAGGGTATCCCCGCATCTCTCCTCAATTCTAACAATTTACGGCTGTCATTATTCGGGATAATGAGCGCCTCATGTCCTATGAGAAGTAAGGTCGGTTGTGCGCCACCAACATTGAAAAAAAAAAGACTGACTATCAGCGGCCCCTGCTTCGTAGTTCATCTCACGCTCGGAAGGAAGGTTTAGTAGGTCAAATCCACCCTAAACGCGTGTCAGCTAGATACGACGATGGGAACATGTGAACGGTGGGCGAACTATGATCAGAAGCACCCTGATGAATTCGGATGGATCGACAGAAGTCGGGGAGCAGGCCAAACGGACCTAGATGAATCGTAAATTCCTACGCAACCCAGATCATGAAAAGGCATGTACTTTGGTATAGATCATTTGATATCTTTCTATTACTCCAGAGAAATCTCTGATGATCTTGCCAGTCGCAGATGCGCGCATCAGAAACGCTGGGAACCCAAGGAATGCCCAATGTTCAATACGGCGATAAAGCAAGACAACGATGCTGTACAGAGATCAGCACAACTTGTCCGCAGTCCATGCAGGTTATGACATACTTTGCAGTCTGTTCGAGGAATAACATGGTTGGATTCTCTGGGAGGCGCTGCATATCTTCGGGAGAAAGGAGTCCTAGGAATTTCTTCGCTTCGTCCAACATTGACGAGGCTTGTCGCTGCAAGTCGAGTAGTTTCTCCTGGATAATGGATGCTTCTTCACAAAATATTTGACTACAGCGAACGATGAAGCGTACCCGATTAATTGTAAATGTAACGCTGCGAATGAGGAGTTCACAAGAAGCACACAAGGCCGAAGCTTGGTTAAATAACTCGAACCAAAAGAGCTGGAAATGACGTTAGATGATTGGTCATACTAGTGGAGCAACGTCTTCACTCACCTGGTGTCTAGAGGCCGAATGGAGCGACTGCTCCTCGATCTCGGGGTGGTTTTCTGTTGTGAGTGACGTATTCGGAGAGGAGCTCATGTCAATATCCTGAAACTCTTGTATTGTAGAATCGGTGTCCTGGAACGAGAATGGAATTTTCAGAACGAGGTCTAATACGTGTGGCATTCGACGGCAAAGAGCATACCTTTGAAGCCATCCCACTCTCTGAAGGACGAGGTGTAATAGCCTGTGGCGCGGTGTCAAGCGTGGATCGCAGGAGACTTACCGAGGATGACCACGCACCTGAGATTGGTCTAGTCCACACAAATAAGCAATACCATCTTCGTCTGTAGTCTGATTCCGTTTCACGGAAGTGACATTTGACATTTGTTATCAAAAAGATTTTCCATGTACTAAAATCGGCACTTACTGTCTCGGGTCTAAGCTCTTTGACAAGCTCTGTCATATCGGCAGGCAGGCGATTGTCGTGGGAGGACTTGTAGATCTTTGTAGCATTATGAGTTAAATCTTTGACGTTGTATGTGGCGGCCCATGTACTACCTTGGTCAATTTGCTGACATCGTCATCCGAGACTACAGCACTGACTGCCTTTCTCTCGGTCTGCTCTACATGTTAGTTCATGTTCATCAACACGACTCGAGACCGACCTCGAGGACGTAGAGTAACAGTTCTTCGAGCGGATCGACATACTACGGAATCCAATGAGTATGCACGCCACTGACCCGATGAAAGCCAAAAAAGATACTCACATGGTGGCCAGGAGATATGTTGTAGCTATCGTCCGAGCTCCTTGATGCTGTAGCTGAAGAAGAATGACTGTGTCTGTCTGCGTCTGTTGACCCGATTTCAGAATCGGCCGGGCTGTGCTTTTCGTGGTCACGGGAAGACGCGACATCCCCACCCTGGATCGTGGGATGCCCCAGCCGCCTCACCATGTCTCGCGCACGCTCATACAGAGGCCTGCGCACTCCGCCACTTCCGCTTCGCCCCCCGAATCTGTACCTTACCGCCAGCCTCAGCCTCTCCAAAGCGGACATCTCGGAAGCCATGATCCGCCGGATAAACACCGTCTGGTTTTGTTTCAGACCCGGGTTCGCCGTAGACAACGTGGCGACGCTTTCTTCGTCTTCAGTCTCCATCTGCGGCCTCCAGGGACCGTGGTTAGTGTGGGGAGAGGTGGTCGCCTCCCGTCTGTGCTGGACGTCCAGCCCCGTGCTGCCCAATGCCGGCAGATCGACATTGAACTCCAATCGGCCAGAGCTTCGCTGGCCCTCGATCGCCACAGTCGTCCATGCGGTCGTCTTCGTGTACCCGTAAACAAGCATCAGCTTAGTGGCGTGCATATAGTGTGCGTCCTGGTTTGACGTGAAAGCGCGCCACTGCTTCCACCGACGACGGGAATAGGCCTTGAAGATGCCTTCGGGGGCTTTGTAGTGATCGCCGTGCGTGCGCAGCATGAGTGCGGCAAAGCGCTGACTCTCGGACTTGAAAGAGAAACTAACGCTAGATTCTAAAGGTATACTGGCCGTATACAGGTCAGAACGGTCGACACGAGTGCACATGATACTCGACTCACGGAGTTGTCATGTCAATCCCACCCTGCGAACTGACTTCTGTCGACTTGTAATCGCCTCTATAGTGCCACCCCTTAGAGATGCGGCCGTGCAACCTGAACTCCGTCGCCGGCATCTGCAATGGGACGTGGCCATCTGGCACACCATACTCGTTGGGTAACGGCGCCTCATACTGGGCGGGGCGGAAAGTCGCGCGGCTCGAAGGTTGAGGTTGAGGTTCTGTAGAGGGACCCTGCGACTGGTGCCCATTTGAACCAGTGGTTTCTGTGATACGTGTGTCCCCGTAGAATATGTTAAATACTCTACGGAACCGGCCCTCACTGCCGCAGCTGTGTTAGAAGAGCGTATTTGAACAGATACAGAACAAGGAGGGGCGTACTCTACGTAACCGACGTCGCCTACTTGCACTTCGTCTCTCTCGTCGAACGGCTCCGCCTGCCAGATCGGAAGACCGAAGTCCAGCACCTCAAGCTCTCTCTCATAATTTTCCCAGTAGGGCAGCATGGGGATTGACTAGCAAGACCAGGTGCTGTGACAAGGGGGAAGGGGATTGAAAGGTTAATTGTACGTGCTGTGACGCACCACAGCATACAAGTACGTTAGTTTATAACGTCCTCGGGGACATTCATCTTTGTGCTTGGTATGGATATGTTCATCACCAGAAGTTGCACCCAACCCAGCTATGTTCCCGGTCTTTATGCTTGATTTGGCTATACCACCAACGATTGTGCCGATCCTGGTTCTTGGTGCCCGGGATATAGGCGACATTGTCGCCAAGTTAATTGTATCCATATGAGCTTATACGCACCCACACAGAAGCCTAGAGCTCTGAGAACCGTTTCAGCAGCGTACCTTGCAAGACGTCTTGCAAATGCATATCATTGCACTGCGAACAAATTGTGCGGAGTGGTGATATTCCAGCGCGCAAATATATTGGGCTTGAAGAGTCCCATATGTCCCGGGTAGAGAGGAAATCTGAATATTCGAAGGTTGAGAGCATATACAATAGCGAAACCAATGTTTATGGCGGGGTTTAGCCTGTGAAGGGTCCAAATTGTAGTCGTTGTCACAGCCGTTTACAAATCGATAGGCCGCTTCGCGACAAATCATTGCGCATGAGGAATTTAAAATTTGGATCGGAGTTGTTTGGTGCCGAGGTTCCGACAGCCGTAATTGTGGCAACGGTGGCGTTGCTCTTGCCATCAACCGCTACTTGATCAAATCTCCGCATAAATATTGAAAGTCCGCCCTGTGCGGTGATCTCTTCAGAAGCGGCCTATCGATTTGTAAACGGCTACAAGGACGACAACCCGGACTCCACGAACCAAACGCGTGACGTCACGCGTAGACGTGACAGACGCGTATCACTCCAGTTTTGGGCGCTTCTCACCGCCATCCTCCACCTCACACCCTCACAGTTAGCCTTAGACCGACCGATCCACCCATCTACTCTTTCAACATGCTTTGGGTAGATCAGGTGCGCTTTATATGGCTCACATATCGCTGGATGACGCTGAGCGGAACGTCAGTATCGTCCGAAAACCCTAGAGCAGCTGAACTACCATCAAGGTCTATCAGCACGGCTACAGTCGCTCGTGCGTCCCTCCTTTATACATACCTCACATAAAGTTGATTAAGAGACCTCAAGGCCGCATCTGGTGACTTCCCGCACATGCTCTTCTACGGCCCCTCGGGCGCAGGGAAGAAAACACGCATCGCATGCACGCTGCGGCAGCTGTTCGGCGCGGGCGTGGAGAAGCTCAAGATCGACCAGCGCGTGTTCCTGACGCCGTCCAAGCGGAAGCTGGACGTTAACATCGTGCAGAGCAACTACCACATTGAACTTACGCCCAGGTGCGTGCCGCTGCTGTTCAATCACTGGAGCTGTTCGCAGCTAACCGCGCGGCTGCAGCGAAGTCGGGAATTACGACCGGATAGTGATCCAGGAGGTGCTGAAGGAGATTGCGCAGACGCAGCAGGTCGACTTGAACGCGCGGCATCGGTTCAAAGGTGTGTCTTTACCTCATTGTACGGTCTAACCGAGATGCTGAGGCAGCATGGCCGCGTAGTGGTGGTGATCAACGAGGCGGACTCGCTGTCGCGCGACGCGCAGGCGGCGCTGCGCAGGACGATGGAGAAGTACATGTCGAACATGCGCATCATCCTCTGCGCGAACAGCACGAGCCGGCTCATCGCGCCGATCAAGAGCCGTTGTCTCCTGATGCGTGTCGCGGCTCCAAATGCTGCTGAGGTGCGTATTTATACGCTGCATTCCGTAGGGTATGGATCGGTGGCTCAAAATAAATGGTGGCAGATGCGTGAAGTTCTTGACCACGTTGCAAAATGCGCAGGTGCGAGTGCCATACCCGACGAGGCCGCAGAGGAAATCATCAAAGACTCGAACGGGAACATGCGAAAAGCCATCCTTGTCTTCGAGGCACTCAAAATGCAAACGTAGGTGAACCTCTACGAATACGTGCGTCGCCATCGCTCGGAATGATTGACAGTGCCACACCATTCTAGTCCGAACCTGTCGGGCCCGCTGACAATCGCGAAGCCGGACTGGGAGACGTACTGCCACAAGGTTGCAGACATGATTGTGCAGGAACAGACGCCGCAGCGCGTCATGGACGTGCGGGCGAAGTTTTACGAGCTCCTAAGCCACTGTATACCGCCAACGGTCATTCTCAAGGTAAGCTCGTGTCTCCTTTTGGTCGGCATATCTAATTGTGTGCAGACCGTGGCAGCTCGCGTCGTGGAACGCGTGGATGAGGCGCTGAAGGCCGACATCATGCACTGGGCAGCCATATACGTATGTAGTGCTATTGTTGTCCTAGGGGCGTACGTGTACCTGAGCTAACGCGGTTCCTTTAGGAGAACCGGATGCGACTGGGAAGTAAAAAGATATACCACTTGGAGGCATGGGTCGTCAAGGTGATGTCATTGCACAAGGTGAGCCTGACTCGTTCCCTGCTGCTTCCGAGAACGGGGATGTTGATTCCTGTTGTGCAGCATTTTATGTACGACATCGACCTGACAGGCTTCGATGAATAAACACTCGGTCGTATTGCTCTGTGCCCGGAGCCAGACGTGACGCGACGCGACGCTGTATTGTATTTTGGGATCCTAATGTGTACAGATCACCGGGGAGTGGATACGTGTAGCTGTATTATTGTGGGACCCACGCGAGTCAATTCTCCGACGTTACGCGCCGCACTGGGGGCCAGGAAACGTGGTGCACTAGCTGATGCCGCTGCATTCTGGATTTCCGATTTCTCAGCGTCCACCCAATGCCCGTCAGCTGATTTCGCGAGCATGACATCTGCCTTATCGGAGCCATCTGTTCGACCGAGACTTGCGTGCGCGAGCCTATTATGTACGCATGATGCCGATAGCGCCCGGATGCGATGGAGATATGACGGGCGTAGGACGAGGCTTGCGTGGGGGAACGCGAGGCCTGCGCGAGACGGAGAACATACGGACGTGACGCGCACGCGTGGGAGGGGCTGCGAGTGCATGGACAACAGACGCCGGCGACGCGCTGGCGAGCGCCGGGCCGGCGCCGTGGCCGGTGGCGGTGGCTGAAACACCGGCCCAATCCGGCAAGTTCGGGCGGAAGGCCGGGCGGCGGACGCGCGACGCGACATAATGACCCGAACCCGCAAGCCGCGTCTCACTCACGCCCTCCTCCAGCCTCCCGCCTCCGTCTCGACTGCCCCCGCCCAAGTCCCCCGCTCCCCGCTCCCTCGCCGCTCTTGCACACCGACGCTCAACAGCAGGACGCACACGCACACGCAGCACGAACATGACGACTCCGACGTCGTCGGTGACGACGCCCTCGCCCCCCATGGCCTATCTCCAGGCAAGCCCCATCGCGCCCCCGTCCGACGCGGGCGATCTCCCCGACGCTGCTGAGCGCGAGGAGCGTCAGCGAGCAGTACAGAAGTTTCTTGCTCGCGCTGAGATATCCAAGGTGAGCTGGCGCCTACCCTCTCGCACGCCCTCCACGGTGCGCTACGCGTCTCACGCCCGCATCGGCGCGTCTCCCGTTGCACGACCCTTCCCCCTCGTCCCGTGGCGGCATTGCGCCGTGTATTGTGGCTCTTTTAAGGCCACTTTATTTGTCATTCGCGAGCACCAGTGCTGACTTGGATCTGTGTCTACCTTTCCTACCCCTCCGCAGCTCACTCGTGGTCTTCGTGCCCGACTGTCTTACGCCACATACAAGGCGACCCACAACGTATCGAATGTCGCCCTTGACGTCCTTGAAGCCCATGCGCAAGCTGAGAGCCCCTTCGGCGCTCGTGGCCTGTCAGCCAAGAGCACCTACTATGATAACTCGCCCGTTCAGGGGAGCAGTAGTACCATGTCGACCTCTGCCGGGCCGCCCCAACGACGAGGCTCCATGGCCCCGCCCACTGCCATTCCCTCTTCATCCCGCACCCACCATGCCCAACCCAACGGGAAAGAGGGGTCAAGCGCCAACCCATCGCAAAGCCTCTACGCCTCGATCCTCGCGCCTCCTCCTGCAAAACGGGCGCGTACGATCCACAATCCCGAAGACCCGCATGTTCCGGCACCTCCGAAAATGACCAACGGGACGCCCAAGGCGCGCAGGGGTTCCCACCCAACGCAGTCGTCGCGGACTGCGCACAGCCGCACAGGGTCCGGGACACAGATTTTCTCGAGCATTGCGGAGAGCACGCGCGCCCAGGCGCGCCATCGTCACGAGGAGCCCGCGCGCGGGAAGGGATCCAGTCGGCGCGATAAGGGCAAGTCCCGCCGTCGCGGGGCGAACGTGCCTGACGTCGGAGCGACGGATGCGCGCGACGCGGAGCTCGACATGAAGGCCGCTGCGACACTCACATCTCTCCTGCGCAACTCCCGCTCGTCGATCACCGTGGGCACTGCATCGCCGCGCTCGAGCATCTCCGCGGGATCAGATGTCGGATCCTCACAGTCCATAGCCCAGTACGCGCAGAGTTCGACAAGGACCACCACCGCGCCATCCTCTCTCGTGCCTTCGGCTGAATCGTCTTTCGCCATACCCAATGCGAGGCCCACTACTCCGACCATGGGAGGCCGCAGTATTGGCGCCGGGGATGGAAACACGACGCCTAAAATGGGTCACCAAGTGGCTGGTGGAGGAAATGGGACCACACCCGCGACCGCCACAGACCAGGAGGCGATCAACCTGCTCTACTTCCTCCACGAATCGCCCTCGCCGGCACGGCCGTCGACGACACGGAGCAAAGACGCGCATGACGCGGCGGCGTTCCGCGCGCTCGGTGGTGGAGCAGAGCTGCATGCCAAGGGACGCGTGCTCTTTCCTGCTGCAGGTGGCGGCGGCGGGACGCCCGACGGCGCGCTCGCACAGCGCATGCTCGCGCGCGACAACTCGGGGAGCTTCAGCTCGGTGTCGACGGTGCTCAGCGAGAGCCCCGCGCGTAATCAAGTCCCCGGCGGCACGCTGATCCGCGGTGGAAGCTCGGACCCGTTCGTGGCCAAGAACCAGAGCCAGAACCAGAACATGCTTCCGGAGGCAGCGGGGGCTGCTCGGCTCGCGGAGCCGCCGAAGATGATGGTCACGCCCTCGACGCCCACCGACGTGCGTCCGCCCGAGCTACTCCCGCCGCCGGTGTCGCCCTCGCCGCGGCCAGCACAGGTGCAGCGCCGCCCGCCCTCGCCGCCGCCGCCTGCGGAGTCGAAGCCCATGCTCGCGCCTCCCACGACCCCCGGCACGTTCACGTTCAACCTGAATGACTTTATCAACGTCTCGCCGTCGCCTGCTGCGGCGACCACGCGCACGCCCGGCCTCGCGATGCAGGGGCTGACGTCCGGGCTGCGTGCGGACATGGGGCGGAAGCTGTTCGAGGAGGAGCAGGGGGAGCCGATGGGCGGCGTGCAGGAGCAGCAGCAGGTCGTGCAGGGCGGCGGCACGGGCGGCGGCGGCGCGTTGGGCGCGGGGATCCACCTCGCGCACTTCTGATGCGCCGCGTGTCCTGCCTTGTCTGCTTTCCCTGGATCGTGCTCCCCGTCTCGCCGTCTCCCGTGATTATCGTCGCAAGCCCGCCCGTGAGGGCGATAATGAACAGTCAATCTGCAATTGTCATATTTACCAACCGAACGCATCGTGCATGGATAGGAAGGACACTGATGATGTCTGTACAACCACCGCTAACCGCTGCTGCAGCGTATTCTGTATCAACCCACCCAATCAACCCACTCAACCAGCCAAATCAACTTTGCAACCTTCAAGTCTATGTCGCTTGTTGGCTCCTCGACGCTTCACATCTACCCATCTTCCACGTCCCTGCGGCCGTCGTCGACATCTTTGACGTCTTCGGCTCCCGTTCCACCACCGTCACCCGACGTCAGGTATCAACAGCGAGGTGGGCGTATTTATCGTGTCGTGTCTGTGTCAATGGAGCATCTAGCGTTGTATACGTACGTATAGCGGCCGCGAGCACCTACGCTCCGCCATCCATCCACCCATCCAAACTCTCTACCCCACCCAAATCCGAATCTCGCCATCTGCCGTTTATTTATATTATTCTGCCGCGTCTTGCTTTTCTTCTCTTCCCCTTCCTCTTCCACTTCTGCCTGCTCGCTCGTCGTTTGGTTCGCCCCTTGTACAACCACTTCGTAATTGCTTGTCGCTTTCCGTTCCGCTGTATATAGTCTCTATTTGTGCTTGGTTTGGTTCCCTGCCGATGTCGACGTTGGGTCGATGGTCGCGCCTGAGTTCTTTCGTCTTTCGTCATGCCTATAATTTGCTTCGCCCGCCATGCTATTTTCCCACACACGCGGAGGATACATATGTTTCTTTTCTCCATCTCCTTGTTCCCACTTCCCTCTTCGGCGGTAGCTATAGCTCCTTACGCCCGCTTGTCCTTCGACCTTTGTCTTCTTTTTATCCACTTCCTTTTCCTTTTCCTTTTCCTTTTCCTTTTCCTTTTCCCTCTTCGTGATCGCTGATCCCGCTTCTCGTGCCCGTGCTGTTGTTTAACGCGTAACGCCTGTATATCACATATCACCGCCTTGTGCGCATGCCCGTTGGACTATCGATCGAATCCAACTAGACTTTGCAGCTTCCTTGTCAATGACTTCGTCGTATGTGCGCAGACATCCTGAAACCGGTTGCATGGTACTACTAATTATACGCTAAGTACCGACCACTTCTCAGATCTCAACCTCTATCCAACTTCTGCTCACAATCCTTCGCTCATCGTCTCCCGCCGCCATCCTCCAGTACTAGTGCCCGCCGCCCGGCCTTTCCTAAGGTTAAGGTCAGCCCTGCAAACCACCACAAAAATCGCCGGCCCACGGAGCGGGACAGGGTGAAAATATTCCAACGGTGTGTGCGCATGGGCTAGAGCATGTACAAACCATAGATGTCCTTAGTCTCGGTTCCAGACGTTCAGGGAGGCGTCTCGGTATCCCGGCCCGGTATTCGAGCGGAGATCAAAAGCGGAGTCAAAAAAAGCGGTCAAGTTTCGAGTGGGGACGCCTCCTGCGCGCGAACTGACCGATTTTTTTGACTCCGATTTTGAGCTCCGTCTCGGCAACATCCGCCTGCGCCACCCGATATCTCATCCTACCACTCTCCTCGGATACAGAGCGCAAGGATCCCCCCTCTAGAACGGCTGGGAACGAGACTAAGATGTCCTCTGTTCAGGCGGACTGGGTCGCCGTGCTAACCCTTCGATCTGAGTGGGCCGACGTCGGCCCGGCTGAATTCGCTGCGCCACTTGTGACTTCACTCATGGCTTTGGCTATCGCTCTCCTTCGCCAACATCTCTTGCGAGGCGGTATGACTGACCTCGATCTTGGCCCCAGCCTCTATTACTCTGAACCCAATCAACCCTCTTATCATTGGATGGTGCAGTACTCGGAGTGCACAGTATCTACATGCTTTTGGTGTTAGTCGGTACGTAGTCATCGTCGCTTTCATCGTCTCCATAATTACTCGGAGGAACATCTTCCCAAGACTCACGGTCGTTCTCTATATCCCGTGGATGGTACCCACTGGGGAAAACTCTGCCGCGGGGGTGCAGAGCTCGCTCATGATCACGGAATCTTTGGCTGGACGACGCGTGCGGAGTCTGAGCCTGAGTTAAAGCTGCCTGTCTTTTCTTATTTCGCTCTTGCTTCTTCTTCTTTTTCTCTTGTTTCTCTTTCTCTTGTTTCTCTTGCTCTTGTTTCTCTTTCTCTTGTTTCTCTTTCTCTTGTTTCTCCTGTTCTTGTTTCTCCATCGCTTCTCTCGCCGCTCTCTTGACATCAAATATGCGTTGCAAGGAAGAACTGTACCTTTCCCCCCCATTTCTGCAGGTCTCAGGTGCGCCGTGCGTATGTCCCAATGGGATTGTGAGCACCCTGCGGCGTCGCCCGGGAGGGCCAACGAGTACAGTTTCGCATTGGCGTGATGCATCCTGCACCGGAGCACCAGTACTCGAATGCGCAGTGGAACGCCCCGCCGAGGAAGTTGGGTGGCGGTTGTCATAATTTGCGATTGGTCCGTGGCTGCGTGTGTGGTTCGCAATTGTCTTCCGTTCACTTGCGCTTGGAACTTGTGCTGAGCTCTGCAGGTCTTCGAATTCGTAGTTGCCAGCCTGAGGTAGAATGGGCCGTCCATTCTGATCCACTGCGAATCGCACGCGAGTTGCCGAGTGCCTCTGGACGATTGCATACCTGCTGCTGGAGCTACGGTGCCCGCTAGTGCCAGGAAAGTGCGACATAAGCGAGGAAACGTCGAAAGAGACAATTATAAGGCGTGGATGTGGACGAGCTTATAGCAGGGACGTGGAGGGTGTAAGGGTACACAAGGGCGGCCGCGGCCTTTATAAGTCTCCTTGATAACAAGAGACCTGTACGTCCAGCAACGCTTTCAATTGTTCTCTTTATAGGCTCACTGACAGCTATGGTAGTAGCACACGTAGCCTCACATGATCATCGCCCCATTGTACGTCGCAAAGCGCACCAAGAGTCAAACGTTCATCAAGCTATACCTGTGCACTACGTCGGCCATGTTCTGGTCATAAATATGCTCAGAATGCACCCCAAAATTCTCGACGCTTTCGTTGCTTAGGTCCCCAGCGGAACCGTGTCGACAAAGCTGAAGTCTACATCTCGTACGCGCTCACTGCGCTAGCCCTCAACGTGGCCTAGCCGATTTGCCTATTCTCCCATCAGTGCTAACGCCTAGATCTAGGACGCCGCTCAATGGAGTCAGACCACACCGAATAATGTTCCTACCGCCTACGACACTGAACCTGGACTCTTGCCTCCAATACACGAGCTGTTATCATACCAATATAAATATATATACCCCCTCCGTGCGCACTGATCACGCACAGGACATTTTATGTAAGTATTGATACAACTCCCCCCCCCCCCACGACGACGACGTAGGTATGTAAGAAAAGCAGACAGGGAATACGGAATACGGAATGCGGAGTACGGAGCAGGGAATCAGGAACACGGAACAACAGACAAGAAGATTAAGAAGAGGTAAACCGAAAACAACAACGCTACAGCGAATACAGAAGCCGTCTGGTGGTGGTGGGCTTATTTATATACACCAAGCAAGGACGCGGGCAGCTAGACAAACAGACACAGACACGATCATGGACAGATGGACACACATATACAATCGCAAGGCCCGGGGCCTCACGACGACGACGACGACGGCGACAACAACCACACAGAGGCGCGGCGGACCAGACTCACTGCTGCGGGCCGACGTACTGCCTCTTCTCCGCGCGCTGGCCCTGCGCCCAGTCGTCCGACACATTCGCGCCAGAATCGATCAAGAACGAGCGGCCGCGCTTGCGGCCAATAGACGTGCTGAGCGGCGCGACGAAGTAGCGCTCGATAGGCGGGCGTGCGGACGCGTCGGCGCGGCCGGGAGGGCGTTTCTTGTACTGCGCGGTGGAATAAATTCGAAGTTAGCTAAGAGGGCGGTGATAATGCGGCAAGCGGGAGTAAGGAACGTACAGTCTCGAGCTCGGGCTTGCCCCTCCACTTCGCAACGGCCTCGCAGAAGCGCACGGCGGCGCGCTCGACGGGCTCGGCGGGGTACTGCCACGCGAGGTCCTCCATGTGCGTCGACAGGTCGGGCGTGCCGGGCGGGACGTCGAAGAACTGCACTCCACCGCCGGCGTCAGCACGCTCGACAAACACCGGAAAAACCGAGTCAGAAGCGGACTCACCCTCGCGAGCCGGTTCATCATCTCGCGCTCGTACTCGGCCTCCGCGCCCTCGCGCACGACACGCGCACTGCCGTCCCCGCCCTGGCCCCACTCCTCGCGGCTGCGCACCTCCCTCAGCGCGGGGAACAGCACGCCCGCGGCCTCCTTCAGATCCGGCATCTCGTCGGGGTCGAACTCCGCCCACGGGTCGCCCAGCGCGCCCGCACCCTCCTCGCCCTCGTCTTCCTCGCCGCCATCCTCCTCCCTTCCCCGGTTCATGCTCATGCCCACAACTGCGCGGTCCGCAAGCCCCAGCCCGACGCCGAGCAGCGTCTGCACGGGCGCGAGCCCGCGCCACGACGCGCTAAGGTAGCCCTCGAGCACCGCGCGCGTGAGCAGGCCCGCGAGGAGGAGGTACCACTCGCGCGCGGGGCGCAGCGCGCCGCGCTCCTTGGGCACGGGCCCGTCGCCCTCGGCGTCGCTCGCATCGAGCCCCGCCTCGCGCCCGAGCTCGAGCGCGACGAGCGCGGAGAGCCGCATGAAGCGCGTGATGAGCTCCGCGAGGCGCGTGTTGCCCGCGCCGAGGCGCGGCGCAGCGGACGCGCTGCTCTCGTCCGTGCCCGTACCTGTTCCCGTGCCCGCGCTCGCGCTGGCAGCGGACGGCGCGGGCGCTGGCGGCGCGACGTGTGCGTCAGTGTGCTCGCTCACGCGCCTGCGCAGCATCGTGCCGCGCGGCCCCGGGTGCGAGAGGCCCGCGCCGACGCCGCTGCCCTCGACGAAGCCGGTGAGCCCGCCGCCCTGCGGGACGGGCACGCGGCCGCCGCGCTCGCGCTCGAGCGTCGCGCCGCGGGGGCGCGCGGAGTACTTCTCCTTCGCCTCGACGCAGATCTCGCAGCCGGTGTGGAGGTGGCGCGGGCAGCGGAGCGACGGGGGCGAGTTGGCGGTGGTCGGGTCCGCGCCCGCGAGGAACATGTCGCGCGTGCGCGCGGACGGCACAGGTGGCGGATACGATGTGTACTGCACGTGCGTGCGCGGGGTCGGCGGGGAGTGCGTCGGCGGCGGCGCGTGCGGGGACGACGGGGACGAGGCGGACGGCGTGCGGCGGTGCCGCGGGGGGCGCACGGGGTACGGCGAGCCGACGCTGGTGGGCAGCGTGGGTGCGCCGCTCGAGATGGTTGCGAGCGGGAGCAGACCCGAGGGCAGCCCGAGGTGCGCGCCGGGGCTGCCCGGGTGCGCATGTGCGTACTCATTCGGTGTGTCCGCGGTGCTCGCCGCGGACGAGCTGCTCCTGCTTGCGCGCGGGGGGCCTCCGCCGCTTGCCTTGACGGTGTGCAGATGGCGCGGGACGGGCGCCTGGCGCGCAAAGAGGTCGTTCACAACTGTCGCGAGCGCAAGGCGCAGCCGGACGCCGTTCGGGAGCGTGTGCGGGTGCGGGGAGACGGGGACCACGGGGGCCGCGGCCGCGAGCGCAGGGCGCACGGCGGGCGACGCAGGGGCGCGCAGGACGGGCTCGTCGGCGGGGAAGGGGTGGTCCATGGGCGGCTGGTCGAGCATACCTGTTACGACCTTCTCGAGACCCTCCGCGCGGAGACGCAGCGCCCGCGCACGGCGGAGGTCCTGGCGCGCGATGCGCGCGTCCTCCTCCTCGTCGTGCGGGTGTCCGGGCCCGCCGGCGCGCGCGAGCAGCGCGGCGGCGTCTTCGCCGTCGGAGCGCGCCTCGTCCTCCTCGTCGAGTGTCTCGGGCCGCTCGCGCGCAGCGGGCACGGCGGCGGTGCGATCTGTCATCGCGAGCTCTGCGCGCGCCTGTGCGAAGCGCGTGCGGGCGTGCGCCCAGAGGAGATGGTCGATGATCAGCGTCCGAGTGGACTTCTCGCGGGGCGGGATGGAGTGCAGATGGTGGGCATGGCGGTGTGCGGGTGCGCGGAAGGGCTGCACGGCGGCGCTGGGGTGAGCGGGGGTGGGCGTCGGGGGCGGCGGGGGCGCTGTGAAGCCGTTGGCATGGTGGGGCGGGGTGGGAGGGGGAATGGTGGTTGCGTGGTGGTGGTGTGGAGGCGGTGGTGGTCGCGGTGGGTCGGGGCGGGGCGGGAGGACGGGGACGGAGAAGGCGGGGCGGGAGCGGTGAGTGGGCGGGGCAAGGGCAGGGGCGGGGTATTGGTATGCCATGGCGAGGCGGCGGGGCTACTTAAACACGATGGCAGGACGACGGCAGCGACGTTCTCTCCCCTGCCGCCCCGCCCAAGCCGTCTTTCTCCGATCTCGTCCCGTCCGACATTCTCCTGCCTTTCCGTCTGTCGGCGCACCATCCTCTGCGATTATATGTCTCCCATCGTCCGTGTCTTCAGGTCAACGTTGTCGGTGCTCAGACTCTCTGATACCAGTCGACCTCGTTATTACGCCACATGCACACCCGTCGGTCGGTCGAGCCTCGTAATTTAGTATCATGTCATCTGCTCCTTTCTGCGGCCCATCCGTAAAGGCCTGGCTCCCGACGTCACTAGACTCTGCTATCGCATGTAATATATATCTCTCCCTATCCGTAATTACAATAAATACCAGCACCACCTCCACGCACGTCTACGGGCCAGATATAAGCTACAGTCTCGGGGTACGGGGTACGGGCGTCCAGGAACGAAGCGGAAGCAAGCGAAACACGAACACAAACACGAACGCGAACACGAAAGCCGGAAAGATTCACATCCAATAGATATCGATATCGACGCGGACGGGCAGGCAGCAAGAACAAGTACGGTAAACGGTAAACGGTAAGTAACCACGGCGCATCAGTCGTAAAGTACGTGTACGTATACGTATACGGAGAGCATAAGCATTGTCCGGTGTATGATATTGCGACGAGCACGAGCGGGCGGGGAAGCAAGCAGGCGGCACGGCCGCGCTCGCGGAGGCAGAGGCCAAAGTGAAACATTGGAACAACGAATGGGAATGGAAAGGGGAGCAGGAATGGAATCGATGGGAATGGGGTGGTGGTGGTGATACAGTCTTGGCGGGGCTTCATTTCCTTCAGCTTTGGATCATGATCGTGATGGGCGGGCAGGTCCGAGGGGTTTGGGGATCGACAGATGGCGGATGGCGGATGGGGACGGCGGATGGGCGACAGGCGAAAAGTGATGCCCGGCGAGGCAGAGATGGGAATAGACGCGGGCGGACGGACGGACGGACGAGGCTCAGTCTCGTACTCGCTCAGACATCCTGCTACATCACAAGCCCCGCGAACCCGCTGTTGCCCCAGCCACCGGCGTCGGGCTCCATCTTCGTCTGCGGCGCCTGCGGCAGCGACAGCTCGGGCTGCTGCTGCATGTCTGCGTCCATCTGCAGGTCGCCGCCTACTGCATCCTGCATCTTCGCGCACCCAGCGCCACCTTCCGACCGCACTGCAGAAAAAATCCAAAATCCACTAAGCAACTGCTTTTCTGAGAGTAAGACGAGGGAACAAGGAACGCACAATGCCTATTCAGCGCATCTAGCCGCGCGAACGGCTTCTTGCACCCTTCGCACGTAAATGGCCGGTGATTCGAGTGCAGCTGCTCGTGGCGCTTGCAATCGTGTTGCCGCGCAAAGCCCTTCCCACACCCGGGCCACTTGCACTGGAACGGCTTCTCGTCATTATGCGACCGCATGTGCCCTACAAGCCCACCACACAATCAGCAACTGCTCCTTCCAAACAAAACACACCACGAAATGCAGCGGAAAACGCACCTTTGAGGTTAAAATGCCTCGTAAACGTGCTCCCACACCCAGGTACGGGGCACACAAACTTCGCATCGTTGATCCGGCGCTTCATGCTCGCGTCCGCCGTCGCCGTCGTCGTCACATTCGGCTTGGGCACATGCGCGGGCGTACCTGCGCGGCTCGCCGCCGCGCTCAGATGGTGCGCATGCATCCCCGGCACGGGCAGCGCGTCCTGCACAAGATGGTGGCGGCCCATGCCCATACCGACGCCCATGCCCATGCCGCCGCCCATGCCCACATTCGGGAGCGGCTCGACCATGCGCGCGGGGCTCGCGCTCGGACTCGGGTACGGCGACGCGCGCGCGCTGTGCGGGTGGCTCCCGCCGGCCCAGTCGCGGCGCTCGCGGCTGCCGGACGACGCGCGGCGGTGGTGGCCCTGCACGCCGGGCGCGCTGCGCGCGAGGTTCGGCACGGCCTCGACGGGCTGCAGGTACTGCGTCTGCGTCTGGCGGATGAAGTCCTGGTGCTGCGACGGCGGGAAGCCGCCGAGCCCCGCGCTGCCCTGGCTGAAGTCCTCCGAGCGCGCCTGCCGGTGGCCCATCGAGCGCACGCGCCGCAGCGACGTCCCAAAGTCCGGCGAGAGCAGCCCGTTCGGCCCCGCGGGGAACCCGCCGCCGAGCCCGCCGCTCCCGGGCCCGCCGGAGAAGGACGTCTGGAGCGCGCTCGCGGACGACGTGTGCCGGTGGTGCTCGGGCTGGTGCATGACGTCCTCGAGCGCGAACGACGGGCGCTCGGCCATGTCGACCGCAGAGCCCTGATTGGGCCCAAGCAGGCTGCCGATGCCCGAGCTGTTCAGCCACGACGGCCGTGGGGACGTGTCGGATTTCGAGCGGGAGCGGGACGGCGAGGGCGGGAGAAGGAAGTCGTCGGCGGACGAGGCGAGCCCGGAGCCCGTGTTGAGGTTGAGTGCGGAGCGCTCGGATGGGTTGGGCGGGAAGGTGAATGAGGGGTTGTACGAGGAGGATTGTGCGGGGCCGGAGGAGCCCGAGGGGTCGTGGGACCAGGAGGAGGATGCGTTCTGCTGCGCGCCTGTGGGACGGGTGATGGGGATCAGGGATCGGCGCTGGAACGGGGGCAGAGGCAGAGGGGCGGAGATGCGGATGGGAAGCGGAACCGGAAAGGGACACGTACCCTGGCCAAAGGCGTTGTGCGCCTGTGTGGCGTTGCCGCCGCTGACGGGCGTCGCTGGGACGATGTGCAGGCGGGGCCCCACGCCGCCGTCGCCCTCGGGGGCGTTGATCATGGGCGGGGCCTGCTCCTGGCCCTCGGGGATGAAGAGCTGTGGCGGGCTCTGGGGCTTGTTGGGTGGCGATGCGGGGAGCTGCGCATTGGGATGGTACGGCGAGTCGACATGGAGGGCGGTGAAATTTATGCGGGGGGAGGCGATGTTGCTCGCGGTCTGGGTGTTGCTGTTGTGGGTGTTGTGGGAGCCGCCCGAGTGGGGATGCGAGGAGATGGACGAGGCGGGGCTGTCGGCGCGGCCGGCACTCGACGCGGGAGAGCCGTGGTCGTAGAGGGCGGGGGAGTGGGCAGGGGAGTGGTCGTCAGCAGGAGTGACGGAGAGGGAGACGTTGGCACCGTCGATGTTGGACATGAAGTCGGTATCGAACATAAGAAGACCGCCACCGGAGGGAGCGTCGTAAGCAGCAGGGTCGTATTCGTCACGAGAGACGACGAGGGGGTCGTTGTCGAAGAGTCCCAGGGCGTCCTTGTTGTGGTGGTCAAAGTCGACTAGATCTGAAGCACCAGAGTAAGGAGAGTTCTGGTAGGAGCCGTTGTAGGAGGGGGTGGCGGGAAAGGGGCTGGAGAAGGAGTCAAAGGGATCCTGGTTTGAAGCGATGCTGGGTACTGTGGGGTCGCGGTTGAAATCAAGATCGGATATATAGTCGAGCGAGCGGTCGTGATGGAAGTTCAGGTGATCCATGGGAGGGCGGGGAGGGATATATAAGAGCGGGGCGGGCAGATGTTATGGTCAAGAGAGAGGAAAAGGCGGATCTGGATGCTGTGCGCTTGTAAGATGGGGCGGTGCCAGACAAACAATAATCTTTTCATTTCTCTCATTATTATCCTAACTATTTCCATCACTCTCACGCTCTCACTGCCCACCAGTGCACCGCCCGCACTGCCCACACCGCATGACGCCGTGAGCTGCAGCTTATCGCTCGCCATCATCCGAGCACCCGTCGCGCTCTTTATTCCAACATACTCTCTCCGTGCGCGTGATTCGTAAAAATACCACCTCAGCGATCGCTGCTACCGCTAGTCAGCTCGAAGCTTTTGTCGGGGCTCGCTCCGGCGCTGCAAACACCCCGGCCGCGGCGTTTAGTCAGGACCCCGCCGCGCGCGAGCGAGTGACCAGGCGACCCTGACCGCGTTGCAGCGCGAGGGCGCGTCGGTGGGCGGAGGACAGTCTAGCACCTAGACAGGGCAACGTCTAGGGCCGGGAGGCCTGCTATGACTCCAGACGGCAGTGGAAACGCACCTGCGACGCTCTGCAGCGACAGGCTTCGAGGAAGGGGGAAAGAAGGCGCAACGACGAGCGTGCCGCCGTTTTAAAGCATCGCGGCCAGCCCGCAGCCACAGCATCGCGCCTGCGTCCAATTCAACTGCATCAGAATAAACAGCCCAAAATGTATCGCATCGTGCTAGCCTAGCTGGCACCTGCATCGCCCGACTGCGACTCGACTCGCGCGATGGCGAAATGCCACGTAGGCCAGATACCGGATACCGTCCACCATGTTCACCAGAGCCACGGACCGTGCGTAAGGCCTCGCGGGGAAACCTGTAACCAAGCAGCATTTTAGCGAGCGGGCCAGGCGCGGGATGCCGAGCACCCCGACTGCGCACATACTTATTGATATACAGGACGTGCGAGAGGCCGAGGACGGGACATACAAGGCCCTAGCAACTGACGACTGCGGCTTGACAAAAGCCAAAGCAAGGCGGGCTCGCGACCGCCGACTGCGGGCGGCGGGCATCGGCCTCCTGGAAGTAAGAAAGTACGTGAGTGCGCTTATTTGACCTCGTTGACACGGAGATTACACGGCACCCACGAGAATAACAGGACGACCACCGTCCGTAGCGTCCGCGGAGGGCGACACAATAACGCTGCTCGAGATGAGCTTGCCTGGTTACCCTTCCGCCATAGATCCACCGATCCTAGAGAGCGGCCTCGCACGCCGCTCATCGATCCTGCCTATCGCCCAGAGCCCATTGTCGTCCATCCCACCCCCGACGCACCAATGCGCGACCCGCATCTTCCATCAGCAACCAGCGGGATGCCGCCCTGGCCGCTGACTACTGTGTGAATCGCAAACCCCGCGTCGTCCTGGAGGTTTGCACTACGGGAGCCGGTATTGCAGCAGCGTTGCCACCACAGCTGCATCAGCGCATCACATATGGTCGCAAACACCTACCACCGGCGGTCCACCTGCGAAGCTTCGGGCCTCAATCTCGAGCCCAGGACTCAAGCTCCGAGCCCCGAGTCGTTTCCACGTCCCGAACAGGCGAATACACGCGCTACCAGTACAGTACAGTCCGTGCCAGAAGCAGACACTGTCGCCGGCGGAACGGTACGGCACAACGGACCCTGTATCCTCCGCGCTAGCGCTTGCTTATGTGCATTCCAAGTTCAAATTTAAATTTGCCTCCCCCAGCAAAGGCTCTAGCGACCGAGCACAACCGACCAGACTAGGACTCCTCTGTACATATGCATGCGAACACGCCCTCCCGCTCCAAAGCATCCAAAGCGTCCAAAGGGCCAGGCACCCCAGCACCAGCCAGCCCGCCCGACTCGGACGCGGGATCCCCCATATGGGCGCCCGGATATGTGCGTGGGCGTCTCCGACAGGGATCCGGAGCCAGGGACAGGACCGACGCTGATCGAGCTCGAAATCACCCATCACCGTGCCCCGATGGGCGATGGGGGCGAGATTGTGTGAGATCAGCGAGACCTCCGTCGTTCGCCAATCACGGATGCTGGTATGTGTGTCCTGTGTTATGTGGCCATGCGCTTTGAGCGGTTGCAGGCGACGTTTGCTGGGTGTAGCTATAGGTCCCTATGAAACTGGAAATCGGAGCCAGTCCGGTCTGGTGCGGATAAGTACGGGTCGTACGGGGGAGATGGAACAGGGCAAGGGGAGCGGTCTCTCCTGGATCAACATCGAACGCCTCGGATCAGCGCAATTTGGGCGTGCGCGCCGTGCGCGCGAGGTTTGTCTGAGCTGGAGACCTGAGACTCGAGATCTGAGGGTCGAGTGTGCTGACAGTACTGTGCGTCGCAGAGCGTGCTGACTGTGTCTCAGTTCTCAGTTCTCAGCTCTCAAAGTCAGAGTCTTGCTGACAATGTGCGCGCCCACCGGGAAATGCATGCACATACCATATGCATATGCATGCATACCACACCACATCATACCGCACGCTCCGGCCTACAGCTGCAGTCTGTAGCCTGTAGAGCGAATTCGAATGTAACAGAATGCTGCATTTGCATCTATCCTGTGCGCAAATGCGACTGCCGCAGCTGTACATACCCGAGCCCGTACAGACGTCCCGAAGCCCGAATAAACGTCGACAGTTGCGCGCCTTCCGCCCTTGCCTCCCGCCGGAGGACGGACCCTGTCTCCGGATCTCTCGCTGTCGTCTGCCCGTCTGCCAGTCACAGTAAACGCCAGTACATATGTATTCATTAGATTGAGCACATACGTATCATAAATATAACTCGCCATCGCCAATCTACCACTGATGATCCTGGACCATATACACATATACGCTTGACAATGACCGGCCCCTAACTGTGACGCCCCCTTCTGGTCCATGCACGTAAATGCAAATGCAATCAGCAATTTCGGACGTCACCAATATGAAGGTTCGAGACCCAAGCACTCAAGACCCAAGATACAGAAGCGCCCTGACAGTCCAAGAAGAGCAATACCTGTGATGTATTGCATTGCATTCAATGACCGTACTTTACGTCGGCCAGAATCGCAGCGGTATATTGCACCCCACATTCCACATTGCACATTCCGACCCATCGCGCAGGCGACCGCTGCCCGTCGATGGGTCCAGCCGTGCACGAATGGGCCGCATCCGATATCGTGCACGTACATACTCAATGCAGATAGAGACGCTGGCGAAGCTGTGAGGCGGGGCCGGGATGGATCCGGTGCCGGACGGTGATAGCGCTGTGGAGTGCGCGACCTCGGCTGGTGAAGAGAGTGTACATATGGGTGCTCCTGGAGGCGCGGAGGGGTAGGACGCGGTGGGGCGGGGGATCGAAGACGAGAAGCGTCGCGGGGCGCAAGGCGAGCCAGCGTGATCATGAAACGTTGGAGACGGGCACGAGAAATAGGAGGGTTGCCGTTTCTGCCACGAGGGAGATACACCCGAGATCTGAGTGTCCGAGCAAGTAGGATATCTGACGCCGAGCAGTGACATGGGCGCGGGCACGGGCACGGCGATAGCCCCGCGCAAGCTGATCCCTTCCCAAACGCGTCGAGAAGCGCGATGGCGCATCGAGTATACTGTATACGAAGCAGGTGCGATCAGCAATCAGCCGGGGGAGACGGACATGTTGAATGTTTCACCAGCTCATGCAAATGATATGACGGATTTATGGCTGCTAGTTAGGGGCCGCTGTATAGTGAAGGGCGCATTTAGCTGCAACGAACGAGGAAAAGGAGGAAGAAGATAGGGAACATTACCGTAAATCCCACAAGCGAACGTCTGGGCTCTGAAACGCAATCAGCACCATCAACACGCGACACCACACGAGCCGTCGCAGGTTTGCGCGCCTGCGCGCCCGAGGTGATGCACTGATGTCAGACAGGCGTTCCGCTGGACAGCGGCAGCCCACATGGCGCACCGACATCAAGGACTTTGCTGGCCACTTGTGGGAGGCTGCGACGGGTGGAATGGCGGGATGAAAATCATGTCAGATAGAGCGTCCCGCGCGGAGATTGGGATCTGAGGGCAGGGTGGGCTCGAAAGATGGGGCTGCAAGATGGTGGAGGCTGGCAAGCGCGTTTCAGAAGCGCCCGGGCATCGCGGCTGGGAGAGGTCAGGACAAGTCTCCGCGGACAGCACCTACGTAGAACGAGAAATCAGAAAACAAGACATCGCAAGCGGTACAGTACGAAGAGAAGATGCAAACGAAGCAGCATGATCATCCGCATCGCAGAGATCTGAGTTCTGGAGGCGGCGCACCAGCATTTTGACAAGAAGCTCCGAGCATCCAGCCAAGCAGCCATCCGCACACCGCCATCGGGACCAACAATCACACTCACAGTGCGCGTACCGGGCCCGTGCCGCGGCACGACGCACAATCCTAATAATCGCCTTCATAGCATTTTCATTATGCGCCTGGCGGCAGACGGCAGGTGGAAGCAGGAACAGCAGAACCCTGTCCTGCACAGCAGCTGCCGGCATTCAACCTCGCCTGCTCCGTCGACATCACTGGCGATGGGCTCGGCGTTCTCGATGCTGTGCCTGCCGTGGAAGTCGAATTGACTCACGCTCGGAGGCGGAGGTCGGCACTCGGGAGCTGGGAAGCGGAGGATGCGGCGGTGCTCGCGCGGGCTGTGCACATACGCAGTGCTGGCTGGCGTGCGCTCCGGTGCCAATGTGCCTGCTGCGATCGGATATGCGGTGTCGTGCACAGAGTCAGTCGGGTCAGAAGGAAAGAAGATGGCATAGCGTACCTTCTAGCTGCTGCGGATACACATCCCATGGGTAGGTGAACTATGGAATAGTACAGGAGGGAACGCGGAGGCCACACTGTCACGTTGAGGACATGTACTGCTTCCTCAAATTAACCAGAGCATGCTGAGAATTGCAGTAGCAAGCGCGCCCTGACAGAATACGAGATATGACATGAGGTTTATTGGAGGAGGTGTACTAGGCCAGGTGGCCACTGGAGGTTGCGAAAGGTCGGGAACAGGCGCTCGGCGAGTTCGGCTGTTTCCGTCTCCGATGGAAATGTAGACGTGCCGATCCTGTGCCGATCCTGTGTGCCCAATCCTACTCGAGCTCATTGCTACGACTCACCACGAACTCTGCCTCAGTCTCAATAATTACCGGCTGGTTATGGGCTACACAAAATTGAACAACGGGAAAACTGTGTCCACGACAAATTGTGCCCTTTCCGTTGGATCTCTCTCAATAGACCTCTGGGCAAGACACTGGCTATATAATTGCTCTCTGCTCTACGCTTGATTGGCACTGGATCTTCATCGAGTAGTTTAGTTATTGGGACTCAGGCTATCACGGTAACTGCACTGTCATGCTTACACCGTATATACGCTTATGGCATTTATTTGACCAGCACGACTATGTGGATATTCTCTCTCACCCTCAACTGGCATCTACACAATAATAGGTCTACAGTTGTGAAGCAGGCAATTCAAAAACAACATTGACATCAATCCTGATCGCCTCTTAGTTGGTAAATGTAATTTTACAAGTCGACATCATCATCAGAGTCGTAGAGTAATACAGAAAGCAGCACATAATTATGTGCGCGGGTGTCATAAAGGTATTCTACACATCCATCCGACCGTCCATGTACGCCGAACCGAACCGTATCCCCAAAGCTCAGATGCTGTGAACGACCTGCACCGGCCGCCCCGCGTCCTCAATCTGCTCGCTCTCGCCCTTCTCGACATCGATTTTCTCGCCGTCCAAAGATCCTGATCCCGATGTCGCCGCCACCGCTGCAGCGTCCCTCAGCTCCTCCACCGGTACCGAGCGCTTCCCGCCCAAGAAAATCCTGCCGCCCGGCGCGTCTTCGAGCGCGCGCACGATCGGCTGGTTCTCGAACAGATAGTGTATATCCTCGAGCGCATACCCGCCGGTTTCGGGGAGGCAGAAGTACGTCCAGACGACCATGACGAGGCAGCAGCACCCAAAGAGGAGGAACGTGCCGTACTTGATGCTATTGAGCATGATCGGCGTGATCTTGCCGATCGTGAACGCAAAGAGCCAGTTCACGGCGATCGCGACGGACAGCGCAGCGGTGCGGACGTTGTTCGGCGCGACCTCGCCCGCGACGACCCACGGTACGGGGCCCCAGCCGATGCAGTAGCCGACGGCGTAGAGGTACACGGCGACGATGGAGACGTAGCTCGCGGGGACGATGCGCGAGGACGGGTGCACGGCGGAGAAGCCGCCGATCCAGAGCATGGTGAGGCCCTGCACGAGCCCGCCGATGAGCAGACACGACTTGCGCCCGAGGCTCTCGACGGCGAACGCGAGGATCGTCGCGACGGAGACGACCTTGACGACGCCGTAGATGCCGGTCGCGAAGAGGCCCGAGGACGTCGAGCTGAGCCCCAGCCCGGCGAAGATCTGCGGGGAGAAGTAGTTGATTGCGTTCGTGCCGGTCCATTGCTGGAAGAACATGACGAGCGAGGGGATCAGGCAGCGCACGAACGTCGCGCGCGACTCGCCCATGAGCTTGAGCTGCTGCCAGAGCGGCAGCCGCTCCTTGCCGTGGAAGTCCTCCTTAATCTCCTCGAGTGTGAACAGTACCGATGGGTCGTCGATAGTGCGGCCGGCGGCGAAGGCGAGAGACGATGCGGCGCGGTCGAATTCACCCTGTTCGACGAGCCAGCGGGGCGACTCGGGCTGGAAGAGCATGCAGAAGATGAAAAGGAAGCCGGGAATAATCTGGATGATGAATGGCATGCGCCACTGCATGGATCCGAATGGCATATTCTGCGATGAGCCGTAGTTGACCCAGTCTGCCAAGAGACATGCGGAATAAGCGGACGCGGACATAAAACGGAGCAGCGACAGTACGCACAGCTAAGCATGATACCGACGTTGTTCGCAAACTGCACCATGCCAGTGCACCGCCCGCGGATCGACTTGGGCACGCACTCCGAGACGTAGGACGGGACAAGGGCAGAGACCATGCCGACGCCGAACCCGCCCACGAAGCGGCCAAAATACAGCACACGCACGGCGACGGTCTTGCTGCTGCCGAGCCCGACGATGCACTGGATGACGCTGCCGATGATGTAGATTATGCCGGACAGGATGAGGATGGGCTTGCGGCCGAATCTGGAGGACGAGGGCCCGGTGAACAGGGCACCAAAGCTGCGGGCAGCGGCTGTCAGTGTCACATCCGCATCGAGCACGACCACGCGACTACTCACAAACTGCCCGCCTGCAGCACCGAGACGATGTTCCCGTTGAAGTTGGCTGCGGCCCCGGGCGACATCTTGTCGACGCCAAAGTCCTGCTTGAACGACGGCAGGGAGATGACGCCGCCGATGAGCCCGATGTCCCACCCGTAGAAGATGGAGCCCATCGCGGCCGACAGCGCGAGGACATACGCGTGCCGATACAGCCGGATATGTTCAAGGAATGAGAGCCGCGCCATCTTGGTCGTGTTCTTCGCTCGTAGACGCTGTTCGTGGATGGTGGACGCGAGTCAGAGAGGCGAGCAGAAAACCCCGACTTGAAACGCGAGCCCAGTAGTGCAAAAAGACGAGCCCAAGCACGCCGATCCCTGCACGCCCCACGCCGCCTTTTGTACAAAACAACCCACAGCGAGGATCGCAGGTCACCAGACGCGCGAGTGCCTCTGGAAGCACCTTTCCCGCCGCGCATCAGCCCTTCTTTCCGGCTGCGGGCGGCCCCCAGGCACAGACGCGCCCGGCGGGTCACTTGATCCCCTTCTGCTACCCCAGACGCGCCTGGGGTCGACAGCGACCGATTGCCCTAGCCATAGTGCGCGCAAAATTGCTGCTCCCGATCGCGTTGCAGGCCATGGTCCGTGCGGGGCGCTGGCAAGGAGGCGTGCCCCCGAATCGGCCAAGCCGTGCCCGGTCCGTTGCGCGGGTGCGCGGCCCGTGCTGCGATGCAGCTCGTTCGCGGGCAAGCTTGTCCTGCGACCCATGATGCAATATATTGCAGGTCGTCGACGCTAGGACATCCACGGACCGCGGTTATTCGAGGCGCAAAAATCAGCCAGAGTCTGCGTACCATTGCTGGAGTAGACTAGCATCGTCGCGCCCGGCCCGCCCTCATTAATATTGACAGGAGCTTACTTGGAATGTTGAGTACCAAAACCACAACTTGATTGTCCGTCTGCGTAAAATGTCGTACTGTACGTATGCTGCAGCCTAGCTACATGGCAAAATTTGGGAAAAGCGAAGACGTGATAGAGAGAGGGGGAGAGAGAGACGGAAAAAGAGACATGTACACGTATTCGTACACAAACACGAGAGGTGGGGATTGCAAGTCGTACAGATAAAACTACAAATGGGCAGTTCAATAAATATCCAAACTACATCGAAGAATGACAACCGGGGTCGCGATCCGCGCAAGGCCAGGGTGCCGGCTGCGGATGCGAACACGAGGGGTAATACAGACCGAGAGGCACAGGCTCGAACATACAGAAAGTGACAGCCATTAGTCACTATTTACCTAGGGGCCCCGAGAGCCGAGAGCTCGAGACAAAGGACACCACCGACGGGCCGCACTGTCATGCCCACCCCGCCTCGCCCCACCACCGCTTCTCCGCGCCGCGCACGCTCCACTCGACCACGCTCCCCGTCGACGCGACATACAGATACTGCCCGCGCGGGTCGAAGCACGCGCCCGCGAGATCGAGGTGCGGCGGGACGACCATCTGCAGCTTCGCGCGCGGCGGCGGGCGGTACGGCTCGTGCAGGCGCCACGCGGGCACCGGTGCGGGCGCGGGCGCGGGTGCGGGCGAGTTCGCGCGCGAGGTGAGGCAGTCGGACTCGTGCCCGTGTTCGTGTTCGTGGTCGCGTTCGGGCTCGACTTCGACTGCGAGCTCGTCGGGCTCCGCGTCGTCGTCTTCGTCGTCCCCGTCTGGGTTGTCGCGCACCGCGGCGCGCAGCCCGTGCCGCCCGAGTATGCGCCGCACGTCGCGCTCGACGTTGCGGTCGCCCAGCGGCGGGATGACGACGAGCTCGCTGTCGTCCTCGGCGCCCTCAGACGCGTTGAGCCGCCGGCGCGTGCGGCGGTAGTGGTGTGCGCGGGCGGGCGAGACCGTGGCGGTGTGTGCACTGAGGAAGCTCGAGCTCCCGGGGGCGGAGCGCGAGGTGTAGTCAGTGGTGCTACCCGTGCGGGCGTTGTAGAGCACGATGCGCGGCTGGGGTGGAGGGACGGGCGGCAGACGCGGAATCTGGGATGCCCATGTGGCTGCTTCGGATTCAGGGACCGGTGGGGTGGACGGTTGGGACGTATATCGGGAGGATGAGTCCTCGATGACGGATGGGACACGGATGATTTCTTCATTTTCGAACGTCGTCGCATCGATAACATGTAGCAGGGATGTGTGCTGTGTATTCTCAGAATCAGCGGTCAGAATCACGAAGGGAAGGATGATGAGGCATACCTCCGTGAACACCATCAGCTCCTTTCCCCCATGCCCTGCTGGGCTGAACTTCACATTCCGCACGCCCCAGCCGGGCGCCCTCGACCCTGCCCTAGCCCAGTCCCACGAATCCTCGTACAACCACCCGCTCGCTGCGTTATTCCCTACTCGTCCAGGACTCCGTGTCCGGTCGGTCTGGAAAACCTTCATCGGCTTGTAGCTCCGCACGTCCCACACTACGACCATACCCTCCTGGGAGGCCACCGCAAATTTGGTCCCGCATGACGAGAAGGCAGTGGAGAAGCATGCCGGAAGCGCAGATGCATAGGTGGGGACGCAGATCTCGTCGAAGGGGGGCAAGGTGAGCGTCGAGAGCTGCGTAAATGTGATTTGTGCGCCACCCGTCAATGCGTGGAGGTAGACCTGCGGCGAATCGCCGACACTAAGCAGCGTGCGCCCATCGGGCGATATCGAGGCTGTAGTACACGAGAGTCAGGCGGGCTTGGTAATAAAAACAAGACCGAGAGAACGCACAGTGATTCACCGGGACATCCACCCTCAGCGTCCCCGCCTCACTAATCCTCTTCGGCGGCCCATCCACGCCCTTCGATCCCCTGACATTGACGTCATAGAACTTGACCGTGCAGTCGTTATTGCTGACCGCCACGCGCGGCTCAGCGCTGCTCTCGTGCGAGCGCGTGAGGCTCAGCGACGTCAGCAGCACCGAGTTGTTGATCGACCCCGAGAGGACGCTGTCGTACTGCCACAGCCGCTGCGAACGCACGGGCGCGAGCGAGCCCCGCCTGCGCGCGGAGGACGGGTGCCCGGAGTGCAGCGAGAGGTGCAGCTCGGCCTCCTGCCCGCCGGCGGCGATGAGCCGCTCGTGTGAATCGGGCACGGGCAGCGACGCGATGGTGTTGGGCACGAAGTTCAGATTCGCGAGATGCGTTGGGGTCTGGGGGTGGGTTAGTCAGACGCACGGTGGTGGTCGTGGTGGCGGCGATGGAGGTGGAGGGGGGTGGAGGTGGGTGGATGGGGACTCACGGATGACGGATCGGTGATGTCGCGCTCGAGGATGTTCTGTCCCTGCACAAAGTCGACGACGCCCGGCTCGTCGGGGCATAGCATCACATCTCTGAGTTGCCTGTGTCGCAGCGGCGCATCAGTGTGGGCTACGGTCCGCAGGAAGCAACGCGTCAGCGCGCTAAGAAAAGCTGCACGTACACATGGCTGATGGACACCGGCTGCGGGACGATGTTGGTTGGCTCGCTCGAGAGCATCTGTGTGCGGGCCATTGTATGTGCGAAACCAAGATGATGACGGTGGGCAACGGCGCAGGTTCAGTGCGCGCGATGGGGATGCGATGGGCGAGGGAAGCGTGAGGACATAGACTCTGGAGGTTTTAGGAGGTGTTAGAGCGATACTGCATATGGAGGTGTGGGGTCTCGGACGAACTCTCGGGCCGACTTTATGCTCAGGCTGGTGGCGCGCGGTTCGTGTGTCTCGCCTCGTGCGATGTGAGCTTTGAGATTCTGGCTGTATGGGGGTGAAGAATAGGAAAAGATGGCGGATACAGATGGTGGTTAGGAGAGGACAAGGAGAGGCAGGACGAGTGAAGGACAAGCAGCGCTCGTCACGAGTGGGGTTCGGAGTCCTTGCCGGCCAAAGCGTCGGGAATCCGCGCGTTCTCCGGCTCGGACCTCCTCTTCTCCGTATCGCGACCTCTGCTCTGCTTTCTGCCACCAACTCCGAGTTGGTTCTTCATTGCGGCACAGTTGCATCGTCGACGGCATGAAGCACGAAAATTGAGGAATGATGTTCTTAGTCCGGATCCCAGGCGCTCGTACGTATGGCGCTACGGTAGGCTGCGTTATTACCTCTTACCTGGCCATTACTGAATGGCGACAGTTCAAGAGATCTGCAGGGCATTTCCTTTCGCGTAACGACTCCCCATAGAGCATGATTCGAAGGTGCTGTCGCCTGATAGACTCGCTGAATCGATCTGGCTCAGGTACTAGATGTCCATCGGTGCCCTTCGTCGGCCGGACGAGACACTCAAAAAAGGACGGCGCTTTCTCCGCGTGGACCAATGAAGACCGTACGCTTGTGAGGATGCGCACTCACGTGTGTCGGGTAGATCCTCATTACTTATCTTGACGTCCCGGATCCACCATTCCGTTTGGCGATATATTGTGAGCACAACAACCGGTGACTTGTCGAACCGCTGATTGTTCCTTCGTAGCATAATGCTATCTAGCTCCAGGAATATACACCTTACCTTCTCCTCGTTCGGATCCGCAAGTTAGCATACTCGCAACGTTGTCTAAGAAAGCTGAAAACCTCATCAATATCTGAGACGAAGTGCAGCAATCTATGGTCTAAGTTGACATCTAGGCTTTGGGCCTCGTTGACTTGTCGAGATTGTTGGTGTCAAGTGCAGTATTGACCATGTGAATTTGGACAATAGCTGTCCTCGGTTTCCAACTATTCTCAATACCCGATACCCCTCCAATGCGCTCCTGTTTAAATATGTTGCACTGGATATTTCATCCTCTGAATTGCTTGCTGTTTGAATATGTCCCCCTTTCACCATGTCAGATAGCTTCTTCTTGAAAATGCGAACATACACACGATACCATCTGGAAAATTAGGGACCTACTAGACACGCCACGATCACGTGGAAGAGAATGTAACGCGTCTGTCACAATAGGATGTGGCTGGTGGCGCTGTCACGCACCGCTTTCAACTTGCGCCCGACTGTGTTCCACCCCCAGTCTCGTCTCAAGACACCCACTCGACGCCTTCCTCCCCCGTCCTGCTTCAATCTCGACATTTACGCACCCAACGAACATAACGACCATGAATCGCCCCCGCGAAAGCGTGCTCAGTCTCTTCGACCCGCTCTCGTCCAGCAATGGCGTCGCAACCCCTCGCCGGGACGTACACTCGCCTGATTCAGGCTCTGACAAGGAGAACAGCCAGCCAGCTGCCTCCTACACCGGAGACAGCCCTATAACCCTCACGAAGTTCTTCAGTCGCACTTATACCCGCTACAAAACCCTCCCTGCGAAACTGCCGAAGGGCGGTCTCATCGACTTTGGCGACATCACGATCACCGAGGACACGGACCTCGAGAACCTCGACCAGGAGCTGGATCAGGAGCAGGCAAGGGAAAAGAAAGATGAGGAGGAGATGCCTGAGGATAACTCGGAACCGGACGAGAACGAGAACGAGAACGAGAACGAGAACACCCCACCTGCGTCTGCCCCCGCGGCGAAGCAAGCCACCCCACATCGCCGCCCACTCGCCGATATCGCCATCGAGGACGACGAGAACACCCCTATTGCGGTGAATAGGGGATTGAACTTCCTCAAACCCCAGCAGGACACCATCCCTGCACCCGTCTTCTCGGAGTCGCAGCCAACCGCTGCGCCTGTGTCGTCTCCCCTCGCGGCCGTCATCAACTCCATCAATGGTACTTCCTCTTCTACGGACGACTTCTCGGACTCGACTGCCTGCACACCCCGGATCTCTATCATTCCTCCTGAACCATCGTCCCCTTCGCCCCGCGGTGCCCGTGCGCGCCCTGCCAACACCACATCCACATCCTCGCTCGACCCACGTCGCACATCCGTGGACCTGCAGAGCTCCTTCAGCATGCAGCTCCAATGCTCCGACTCCTCTTTCGACCTGCTTAACGACAAGATCTCATTTGCCGGTCACGAGACGTTCCTGGGTGCCATGGATGACTTCGACGTCGCCGCGGAGGAGGCCACGATGCTCGCGCTTGCGCAGCGCCTGGAGAACGTCAGCCTGAAGGAGAAGAGCGCCGTGAAGCGCCGCGCGATGCAGCGGATGGCGCTGACAGACAGCGAGAGCGAAAGCGAGGCGGAATTGGTTGGATCTCTCGCAGAACGGATCCGGGACGTGAAGCTATCCGTGAGCGACAGCGAAAGCGAAGACGAGAATGCGCCTCCGCTGTTCTCGCCCAGGGTCGAACGCGAGACCCGCGAGCGATCGTCTTCCAAATCTGCAGAAGCCAGTAAGTGTTTCATTCTCCCGTTATCATGCTGCAGCCCTTACTCACGCCCCGCAGCCCCGCAGGCACCTCTGAAGCAGAAGGGACGTCTAGTCCCGAAGAACCGCACTCCCCCCGTCCGCCCTTCCGAGCTCAGCCGCAAGAGCCCCACGGAGCCCGCATCGCGCGCCATCCCGTCCCTCTCTACCCCGAAGAACGCCAGCGGTGCCCCGAAGAACCCGCCTGCGATCGCCGCGCTCCGGATCGTGAAGAAGGCACCAATCAGGCCGCACGAGCGCACCGAGTCGGGCTCCGTGAGCAGCACGACCAGCGGGAGCTCGGCCGGGCTCAGCGCAGGCACCGCAAGCTCGAGCGCGAGCTCTTCCGCACCTCCACCCGATGCGCCCGCCACTGGAGTCCCGCCGCTCACGTCGAGACTGGCGACGCGGCCCACGCGCTCGAAGACGGTCTCGGGAGTGCCACCCCCTCAACAGGAGCCGCGTGCAGAGCCTGCCATCGCCAGGCCAGAGCTGGAAAAGGCTGAGCCTGCAAAGGCCCCGTCTAGGACCAAGACCGTCCTCGCTGGCAAATTCCTCCGCAGCCGCCCCGGATTGTCTGCAGACCCCCACGCACACGGACCAGAGGCCCCGTCCTCGTCGTCATCCAGGTACACCGGCACCGGCACCAGCACTATCGGGCGCACAGCGTCGAGCCGCTCGGTCGTCGGTGTGCAGCGCCCCAGTGCTCATGCAGTCCCTGATACGAAGGATGCGGGCGCAAGCGCACCGGTGTCGACTGCGTCGAAGCTGAAGCGCACCACGTCGGTGTCGTCTACGCTTACCCGCCGCGCGGGGGCGGCTACTGCGGGCGCAGCAGCGCCGACACTCATGAGGAAGCCGTCGACGGCGTCGGTGTCGGGCCTCCGCCCGCCGTCGCGGTTTGGTGCGCATGCGCACTCTTCCGCGGCGGGAGCTGCTGTGCCTCCTGTGCCTGCGATTCCGGCGCGGCCTGCGACGATGTCGAGGGCGACTGGTGCGGGTGCAGGCGCGCCGGCTGTGAAGGGTGCGTCGTCGACTGCGCGCACGCTGCGGGGCGAGGCAAAGTGGAGGAGGCCTTGAGCGGCGGTGGGTGATGAACGAAGACTTATGCTTGGTTGAATCTGTGTTTCGCAGTATCATGTTTTGTTTGTTATCTTGCCGGTTTCTGCCTGGTTACTCTTATTCGTTATCCGCTTCGTTTCGTGGTTTATCCATCCAATCTCGCTTCCCCATCCAAGTTCCATCTCATGTTTGCTTTCTCGTTTCCGTTTCTCTTTCCTCTCATGCCCATGCCTCCGCTCCCCACGCGCATTTATGCCCCCCTCTCATGATCACGACACGAAGTATCAGTATGCATCTCACCGCACGTTCTGGTTTTGGGTTATCAGTATGTCGCATCGAGTCTCGAGTTCCATTTCAGCTTCGGATTTGAACTGTCCGTATTCGCATTTCGCATCTTCATGAGTACATATATCCATATTCACACATACATATCGTTTCGGAGCACTAGCTACTGGTGTCTGTTGCATTTGCCCATGTCCATATTGCACTGTTTCCATCGCTTGCATTATAGATTTTGCTCTCACCCTTGCTCTGCCGGCGCCATGGACACTGAGCACGTGTGACACAGGAGGTAAATTTCGGACCCTAACCCCTGCCGTCGTCGTGAGGACCTGGCAGCAGCCACTCCACATCCGGCGGCGTCTACACATAATAATCTTCACTGCAGCTCGCAGGGCACATAAGAGCATCTTCAAGCACCCTCAACACTCATTTAGGCCCTCAAACACTACATTTACGACCGCACGATGCCGCCAAAAAAGCAGCAGCAGCCGCAGGGCTCGTCGTCGAAGGTCAAGATCGACAAGGTGGTCCTGCTTCCCGACTCCTAGTGCGCGAGGCGATCGTACTGATGATGAGTGTCGTCCGCAGACCTTCGGGATGAAGAACGTCAGCACGCCCCCCTTCCCTGTCTCATACATAGCTCCGGCACTGACGCGCGCGTGCATGTGCAGAAAAACAAGTCCGTGAAGGTGCAGCGGCAGGTCGCGCAGATCCAGGCGCAGGCGAGCCAGACGGGCAAGTCGCGCGAGGCGCTCGCGAAGGAGAAGGAGAAGGAGCTGCGCGAGAAGGCGAAGCACGAGGAGGAGAAGCGGCGCAAGGAGGAGGCCGCGCTGCTCAAGCCCGTGCAGGCGCAGAAGGTGCCGTTCGGCGTCGACCCGAAGACGGTGCTGTGTGCGTTCTTCAAGGCCGGTCATTGCGAGAAGGGCTCCAAGTGCAAGTTCAGCCATAATTTGGATGTGGGGCGCAAGGTGGAGAAGAAGAATTTGTATGAGGATACGAGAGAGGAGAAAATGAATGGTGAGTTCGGGGATTTTTGTGCAGGTCGGGAAGGCTGAGCGTTGTGCGTGCAGATACGATGGACAAGTGGGACGAGGAGAAGCTGCGCAAGGTCGTCCTCTCAAAAGCAGGAAATCCGCGCACGACGACAGACGTATGCCTTGCCTTCATTCTTGGATCCTACGAAGGCATCCGCTAATTGTATGTCGACCAGATCGTGTGCAAGTACTTCATCGAAGCTATCGAGACGCAGAAGTCCGTCACCATCTCGCATCGCCAGGCGTGCTGTTTTACTAATTCATGCATTCCCACAGATTCGGTTGGTTCTGGCAGTGCCCAAGTGGCGAGAACTGTCAGTACAGGCACGCGCTACCTCCAGGCTTCGTGCTCAAGTCGCAGCGAAAGGCGCTTGCGGACGCGGAGAAAGCCAACACGATTAGTATCGAGGAGTTCCTGGAAGTTGAGGTGCGGCAGAGTCTTTCGCCTTTCTTCAACGCATCTCCGGTTGCATGAGTTAGTCTAACATTCGCGTGTAGCGTCACAAACTTGGCCCAAACCTGACACCGGTGACGCGCGAGACGTTCGCCAAATGGAAAGCCACCCGCATGGACAAGAAGGCGGCGGAAGAGGAGGCGGCGAAGAAGGCGAAGGACGCGCAGCATGCGGCTGGCAAGAACGCCGGCATGAGCGGCAGAGATCTCGTGCGCATTGCATCTTTGCTATCCGCCTTGGCTTGTATGGTGCTCACGAACTGGTCTTTGCGGTGTACAGTTCCAATACAACCCAGAGTGGTTCGAAGACTCCGACGAGGAGGACGAAGAGGACTGGGATCTCGCGAAGTACCGCCGCGAGCAGGAGGACCGGGACCTTGCCGCAGAGGAGGAGCGGATCCGCAACCTCTCGCTACAGAGTGGCGAGCCAAACGGAGATGCGGGCGGAGCTGCGGACGGAGACGGGGATGCAGAGGGCGGGGAAGAGGAGAAAGACTCGTAAGATGTGTTCTGTACTACTACCATGTGCATCTACCTGTATGCTTCAGCGATGCTGGACACTCCATATGCCCACTCATGGACACTGTATCATTAAGCGCAGGAATGTCTGTCTGTAGTTCTCTACCATCCCAAATACATACTAACAAGAAAAGAATACATCTCATAGAAAGAGCAAGTCCGCCTCCAGCCTACTCGTCATCATCGCTCCCGTAGTCACCAACTCCGAGACCTGCAGCGGGTTGCGGGTTCGCTCTTGCCACTGGAGGAGTCGGCGCGCCACCGTGTCTCTTGCGGATTTCTGCGAAATACCGCAGACCCTCCAGCGTGTCTGAGCTGAGCAGGCCTGTTGGAGCCTCTGGCTGGGGATCGGGTGGAGGAATGGAATCGGTTTCCGGTGTCCCATCGGATCCTTCAGGACCCTCTATTCTTCTCCGCTTGCCATCTGGCTCTCCGCCGTCCTCCAGAAGGTTGCCCTCGTCATCCAGTTCAACGCCGTCTTCCAGGGCCCGCACCGACCGCATGGCATCGACGATGCGGGGGTCCATCCGCGCACGAATAGCCTCCTGCCCGATCTCCTCCAGCCGTCGCTTCTCCGCAACCTTCTGAGTGGGATTCGGGTCCTCCGTCGCCCACCGAACGTTGAGGATTTCGTCGTTGTCGAGCGATTGGCATGCCATTGCTTCTTTTGCGAACTGGGCGTGCAGCTCGTGCACGTATGTGACGAAAGCTACGGAGCGGTACTGAAGAATACGAACTGAAGAGAAGACACATGTGTGAGACTTTGCGACAGGGAGAAATGTAAATGGTATACACACTGCGCTCGATCTCGCCCCACTCCTTGAAATGCCTGCGCACGACCTCCTCCGTCTCCGCGCCCACACCCGTCTCCTTGATCCTTCCGACATACAATGTCCGATTCTGCCGCGTGAATGTGCCGACACCGCCCATGTCATCACGGTAGTCGGAGAACTTGTCGCGCGCGAAGCAGTCCTTTGACGAATCCGGCAGCGCGTTGGCGGGGTCCGGCAGCATGTGCAGGTACTCGCACTCCCAGCCGTACGGACAGCATCCGCGCGAAAAGAAGAGGCAGCAGTACTTGATGCCGGTCGTATTTGCGCGGGTGAGGCCTGCGTCGCGTTTGATGTTGCAGCGCGTCTGGGACTTGGTTTTACTGTTGTTCGAGTTAGCACGGTATTCCTTGGTCAATGACCGGATATACGCACTTGGAGTAGCTATCTTCTCGGTCTCCGCCTGCCCATTTGTTATACCAGATATCTTAAGAGACGATGTAAGTATAAGCTCTCGAGTTCCGGATGACGGTGGTGCTTACTGTACTCCTTGCCCGTCTGCGGTGTCTCCTTCTTCTCTACATCGCCCGGCTTCACCTGTTTCCGCGCGGGCTTCAATTTCTTCGGCTTCTTCACTGCGACAGCATTGTCCACGACGGCAACCTGTTGTTCTGTCTCGATAGCACTCATTGCGGGATGTTGGTGGTGAGGAGAGAGTAGCCACCGGGCGGAGTCCGAAATCTACAGGAAATGGCTAGGGTTACAAGTAAGCACCAACCTTAACCTGGAATTCGGTCCAGACGTGACCGTGTTCCAGCCAGAGAGAGATTCAGAACCTGGACCATCGTTCGAGTCGTACCATACCTCCGCCAGCACAAGTAACATCCACCTTCCGGGAAAGTACAGCAGAGAGACCTATTTCTACTGAAGAATCGCATTTACAGGCTCATAGAGACGCGCTATGTCACTCCTTACCGCCGCCTCGGTCTCACGGCGGGCTCTGCCGCGTACTCTGTACTGCGCGACCGCGTCAGGAAGCAGCATCGTACACCAGCCAACTCATGTTCGCACCATCAAGACGGAACCGGCTTACCCAGGTCAAATCCCACTCAACGGGTTCGAGAAGGGATTTCTTGCCGTGGGTTCCGCGTTCATGGCACTCGCCAACCCGCGCAGAGGTGGTACGTACACTCTCGTGCTTCGTACCATGACTGCGCAGTCAGAGACATCGCGAACTCCGCAGACCTGGTAGCTGCGCTGGGAGACACCACTGCAGGCCCCGTGTTGCCCATCCTGCGCGACCGCATGCTCGAGAGCGCCGAGGGCCGACGGATCCTGAAGGACCGTCCACGCATCAACTCGACCACCGTCGACATGCAGAAGCTCGCGCAGCTTCCCGAAGGCACCTTCGGCCGCACATACATAACGTGGCTGGAGCGTTGCGGCGTGACGCCCGACACACGCGAGCCGGTCAGTGTCCCCTAGCCCCTTCTGCTCGTCTGTTCCTGCGCCCCATCGCTCACCCCTCTGCTGACGCAGGTCCACTACGTCGATGATCCGGAACTCGCCTACGTTATGCAACGTTATCGCGAGTGTCATGACTTCTACCACGCCGTCTGCTTCCTCCCCGTATCCGTCGAATACGAGATCGCGCTCAAGTTCTTCGAGTTCGCCAACCTCGGGCTTCCCTCGGCTGCGCTCTCGACCGCAGCCGCTATCCGCTTGACACCAGCCAAGCGCGCGCGCCTGTTCTCGGAGTACGTCCCGTGGGCGCTGAGATGTGGCAGCAGCGCGCGGAGCCTCATCACCGTGTACTGGGAGGAGAGGTGGGAGCAGAACGTCGAGGACCTGAAGAAGGAGCTAGGTCTGTGGGATCCGCCCGAGCCCAAGTGGAGACGGCCGTTGAACGAAGCGAAGGAGGCCGCGGCGAGAAGGGCGAAGATGCAGGCACAAGCATAGATATGATCATGCACGCCGGCGCAGCCACCGGTCTCGAAATCGTATCTCATTCACCACTCCGGATCCGTTGCGCCTGTTTGAGTCTTTTCCTCATCGGATCGTCGGTAAGGTGCCACCTGTTGAATTCGTGCCCGCCTCTCGATGATTCGCCGCAGCTAGTCGAGGGGTTCATTGTGAGTCGTTTATTGCTTCCCCGTTTGACGCTGTCGATAACGGATCTGGGAGATATCAATCAGGCTGCGGGAGATTCGCTAACATAAGAATAGAAACTGTGTACCGAGCGCGCAATATATCGAGCGCAAAGTCGTGCTTGCCTGCAACAGCAAAGATAGACGGTCGCGTCTACTTCCTAGTTCGGCTTGTCTCAGCATGCATGTCTGAGACAAAGCAAATGGAGTCTCATCGGTATGTTTATGTTACGTTTGATGGGATCTCCAGGCCCAGAGTCAGGTCCACCGTCCATCGTCCACTCGCATTGTCTTCCAAGGAGCTGCGTCGCTTCACGTGATAACAATAGCTTCACGTGCACGAACACGCCCTTTGCGCGTTTCCTGTCCTTCCGACAGCATCGACGCTGCCACAGCACCACCACGTTAGCAACTTTAGATCCTACCCCTCTGTACTCATTCTATCATGGAAGCGCTGTCAGTGTTCTCCGGGCCCTTCCACGCCGTGGGGAAACCGGGATGCGGACGGAGATGCTTTGGCCTGGGGGACCATGCAGCGTGTCCATCACGCTGTGGACGGTGGCACCCACTATTGACTTGTGGACCGGCCACATCTGCGGATGCATAAAAGTGCACGCTTTGGGCGATCCTCCACCCTCACTATCCTCCCACCTCATAATCCACCTCCATTCCTCTTAATATCCCATACCCGCCACGATCACTCCCCCAACTCTATGGACAGTTGCCCCAACACCCCTACCTCCATCTCCACAGCCGACATCCCAATTACTCTTGATACTGAAGACTTCATCCGCATCTCCACTGACATGGACTACCAAAACCCCTACACCGCACCTGAGCCCACGGTCCTAGCACTCAAAAACGCCTCGCACCGCACAAAGCGCTTCGCCACACTCATCCTACCGTCGCGCTCGGGGAACACTAGCAAGAGCAGTGGCCGCACGCCGTCGCAGTCTACGAGCAGCGGCGTAATCTCGAACAAGCGCCAGCGTACGCGGACCCTCAGCGAGGCGCAGGCGTTCGTCGAGCGCACCCGCGCCCAGTGGGCCGCGCGTGAGCGGCCCTCGCTGGATGCTGGTAGTGGGAATGGCATGCAGCGCACGCCCTTCCGCGCCCTCCAGCCCGTCGCGGACGTCGCTTCCGACGTTATCCTGACCATCCCGCCCGCGCGCTCCCGCCGCCCGTCCCAGGTGGGCGAGAAAACGCTCCCGCCGCGCCCTGTGCAGATCTCGATGGACGCTGCGTCGCCCACGCTGCTCAATGCACCTGGCTCGCCTACGCTTCCCACGTCGCCCATCTCGCGGACGTCTGTGACGTTCATTGCTGACGGGCCTGAGCCGCGCTCGCCTCTACCGCTCGCCGACGAGTCGCCGCGCCCCGGATTTCGCCAATCGCGTGCGGACGAACTCGAAGAGGTGGTGAGTCTGCCCTTTCCCTCGCCCCGCCGTCAAGTCCGCACTTGCTCACGCATTGTGCTTGTTGTGTTTCCTTTTCCGTCTGGGCGTGCGTGTGTGGGTGTTGGTGCGAGCAGCAGCAGGAGGCGACGCTGCGCATGATCGAGTCTGGGCGCGGCATGCAGGGCATCCCGTGCGGCCGCCCCGGGTGCACAGACGTGCTCAAGGACGTCAAGGCGCTCACGTTCCATCTGCACATCCACGACATCCACGAGCGGTGCGCCGTTTCGCCTTCCCCTCACCGCTCCTGCAGAGGCTGACCGTGGTCCGCGTGGGGTGTCCGAATACGCCAGCACGGCGCCGCGGAGGTGGACATGCTCGTCGTGCGCGGGGTCGTACGAGAGCCGCCGTGAGCTCAGCATGCACAGCTGCTCGCGGCACCGCGCGAGCTCGAGCATCCGCTGCCCGTACTACAACCCGTTCCGAGGTGCGCCCGCCCTGCGCTTCCAGGCATGGAGATTCTAATACCCTGTCTGCTCATTATCAGTGCCCCTCCGCCGCATCGCCGCGCTTGCCGTGTGCTGCAAGCCCGACCCCAACTCCCCCGAGCCCTGATTTTACTATATCCTTATCCTATTCCACGGCGTCTCGCCAGGCCTATTGCGACCGATCATATACATACATACGTTCCATTCATCCTGTCTATATAGCTTCCTGCAGCGCACACCTACATACACACGTATCTTCTCATGTCCATCCACCACCGCAACTACCTTAATATTTACAATCGGCATATCATTGGCTATACCTTCGCTCCTGCATCCTTCTGGTCGTACATACTGGTCTTGTTCTAGTCTTTTCACTCAATCATCATCTGGCGCGGGGCTGCTAGCGGCTCCGGATCCTATCTGCAGCACTCACATCTCCGTCTGACAGGCGATCTCATAGCAAGAGCGATCAACGCGATAAACCCCTGAAACTCAAAGATGAAGGCTTATTTCAAGCTCAAGCTCAAGATCCGACCCCAATGTCGTCGCCAACGAAACAACATGTTTTTAGCATGGCAGCATAAGGATGGTCATGTGTAAAGATAACATCATACGGCACAACAACACCAATGGACACAAGACCGATCCCTTCACATTCCAACTCCACGGAGAGGCAATCAGGGAGCAAGGAGGATGTCGAGGAACTTCTTCGACGCGGCGTGGGCCTTCTTCGAGGGCTTCTTGGCCTTCTCCTTCTGGGACCGGGAGCGCTCCTGCCTGACTGGATGAGAGAAAAAAAGGTATTAGCACAGGGCAGAGGGCATGACGAAAACTGAACCCACGGAGTTCCTGCCTGCGGAGGGTCTTCGCGTAGGGGTTGAGGCGGAACAGAACGGCCTTGTTGCGGAGCGGGTTCTTGTGCTGCGTCCAGGGGCGCTTTTGGATTTTGGGGCCAGCGGGCTTGACGATGGACTGGATCTCGGTGCTGTTGATCAGACGGGTAACGTCGGGGTTGGAGATCTTGGCGGTGGGGAGGCTGATCGGGCGCATGCTCTAAGTATGCGATAATGGACGATCGGAGTAAAAGTACTCACATGTAGTCCTTCTTGAGGACAGAGGCCTTGTCGAAGGTGCCGAAGACCTCATCGAGGGCAGCGAAGGCGCCCTCGGTCCAGATAACGAAGCGACCAACGTGTCCACCAGGGGCGAGCTGGAGAACGTTGAGCCTCCTGACGTTGACGAGCTCAACACCGGGAAGGTTGCGGAAAGCCTTGACAATGCCGTTGTCCTCGTTGTAGACAACGAGAGGGCCACGGCGCTGGCGATGGCGGCGGTTGCGCATCTTGCCCTTACCCGCGCGAAGCTTGCGCGAGTTGGAGACCTTCACAACATCGTTGTAAGCCTTGAGGGACTTGAGGACGGTGACGGCCTGCTTGGTCTTGGTGTACGACTCAACCTCGCTCGAGACAACGAGGGGGACCTCCTCGATCTCCTCGATGCGGTGACCACGGGCAAGAACGAGCGAAGGGAGGGCAGATGCAGCAAGGGCAGAAACGGTCGCGAAGCGGCGCTGGTTCTGGTTAACCTTGACGTGCCACTTGCGCCAGGTCTTGGTAGGAGCGAACATGCGACCGCCACGGCACATGTTACCGAAAGCAGCCTACAACCACAATCATCAGAACCGCCGCACTGTCATCCAACTGCCGGGACGAACCTGGCCGGAACGGTGAGTACCACCACCGCCAACACGAGGAATACGAGCGACGGCACGACCGGTACCCCAGGACTCGGCAGAGGTCTGGTGGCCGGCCTTCTCGCTCACGGCGTACGCCTGCCTCTTGTTCTTCGCGATGCTCTCTGTTTGGCGTCAGAGACCGCATTTCTTATGATGAAAGAGGGGGAAAGTTACTGACTGTGCACCTGCTGCACAACATCGAGCCTAATGGGGGCGGTCAAAACCGCGGGGAGAGGGAGAGAGGTGGAAGCCTCTGCGAGCAAAATCAATCCCAAATCTTCGGGGGTATACGAATGCACGTTAACGCACCTCCAGACGCGGCATGGACGTTAACGGTGGGGCGGGAGGCCATTGGAGATAGTCTTGACGGTCTTGAGGATGCTCCCTTGCGTGCAAGCCAGGCGCGCGTTCGGTTGGTGGTGAAAATAAAGTTTGCCAGTTCCAAGCCGCAAGACAAACAAGTACATACAAAGCGATGGCACGCGGCGCACGCCAGTGATGTGGCGCTACCGGTCGCCGACGACCACTTACTTTTACATAATCTCTTTCTTTGCGAGTTCTATCGCCAGTCATTGCAGGTTTGAGCTATTGCCTATAAATTCCCAATACCACTAGAGGGACCGTGTACGGTACGTATCAACAATGCCCCAAATGTCAGTCTGATCAGGTGCGTCCCTGAAGAGCTTCGGAAGCTCGGATTCCCCACTCGGCCCTAAACGACCGTACTGGTACCGTGTATCGCCCGTATATCGGGCAGCCAGAACCAGTTCAAGCACAAGCGACGTGGATATAACCGTATGAAGCATAAAGCGTGGCAGTATGATATCCAATTTGGGCACAATGTTGGACAATGCAATGTCTATACCGAGTACAAAGACGGTATATGCCGACAATGTTATAAACTAACGAACTTGTACGTTCCAGTGTCATAACACCCAATCTCAAATGTCGCGCTACTGGGACATCTACGAGAAGGAGCTCAAGAATCTGGGACACGGGCTGCCAGTTTGGCAGGCCGAGCCATTCGCGTCTAAAGACGAAGTACACGTAGGCGATGTTGGGTATATGGAGTACGTATCTCCACATTCTGGCCTGTGCATACAAATGACGTTCTATCATGGTCGAGCAGCAAAGGCAGGTTTCGCAGAGTATTCAACGTGTTCTACGGCGACACCCGTCCTAATTCTTCACGTGGTGCGGAAGAAGACGAAGACAATACCACTACCACCAGTCAGCCACCCGCTTCATTCAAACCAGGGACATGGGAATCGGGGTTTCCTAACTGCTATGGTGTGCCTGCGAACCATATCCCATGGGTTATGTCCGAGCACGAATTTGGACTACATGGATATCTCTATCGGGGTACGCACGCGGGAAGTCACTGTACGGTGACGGAAGCACGTCCGCGTGCCGGTATAGACCCGGTATCTTCGTGAGTCACGACTCGCATCCGCATGAACCAGACATCTTAACAGTTCTCTGTTACCAGCGTGCCAGGTTTAGAGCTCGGTGCCAGCGTGTCTTTCACCTCTGAACGACAGCGTGGGGCAGCCCTCATCCTGCGGACGGATGCAGAGTCCCGCGAAGTCCCGGAGGATCTTTTCAGAAGAATCTCTGGACCACTCTGGGAGTCTTGGCGCGAATTTACGTCTACTTGCGATGCACACCATCTACACGGGGACCGTGTGAAGCTCGTATACGGACACACAAAGGCAGGGGCGTGGACTGCTATTGCAGCTGAACACAACCAACGGTCTGGAAAACTTGCCTTCGATATCGATCTGCCTGCAATCGGGAGTGGCGGACTGGACTTCCGGCGTGAAGAGATCACGACGGTTACTCCGTACACGAACCATGGACCGCGGGCTTTTCGATTGCAGACAGAGGGTAGGGGAGATCGCTCTACATCGTCGGCTACCGCAAGTTCTCAGCTGAGGGACCTCAAGATGAATCAAACCGTCTTCATTCGAAGGATCAGTGGTGGTGGCAAGTCGTCTTTAAGAAAATTGAAAGATCTGTTTGCCCTTAAAGCTGGTCGGCAAGAACAAAGCACGGCGGCGGGATCTGGACTTGCGCATAAGGCGAACGAGAAGCAATCACAAAGCCCGCTGTCACGTTTTAGACCCGAGAAACGGGGCTCCGCCGACAGTGGAACGAACTCGGACAGCGTATTTTCATCTACGGTGGTGGATGACGACCTATCTTCCACAGAGTTTGTAAGCTTATTTTTCGTCTGTTATTATATTCAGCGTGTTCAGTCAGTCGTAGGAAATGGACCCTCTTGACGAACTACTGCTCCATGTGCTTGAGGTTCGTGTCCGATACATCTTTACCTATAAGCATATATCGTGACCATGTTATATACTAGGCAGAAGAAGATGCCGAGTGTGCTGTTGTATCTGACAACGATATCGATGCCTTGTTTAATGTTCGTGGTTTATTGCAGTCGCTCCTACGTGTTTTCTTTTTCTGAACCCCTGCCAAGCAATTTACAGTTGTTTGCGATGATAGGCCTGAGCCTGAAGATATGACGGAGCTCATCAAGGTGCTGAAACCTGCGACTGCAAGTGACTCTAATGCCGTAGCTTCTGTTGCCGTTAATGACCTTTCTTCGTATCCAGCTGACAGATGATTCCGGGATCGCACGTGTGGTTATCTGGGTTTGAATCCATTTTATATATCACTGAGCCACCATAACGACGTGAATTATTCCACAGCAGGTGAGATCGCAGGCAGTACCTGCCCATTCGCAGGCCGTACCTGCCCATTCGCAGGCAGTACCTGCCCATGTGCGAGCACTCCCGCGACTAATTCCCGGAACGTCAACGATAGTTCCTGGGCCGTTGGTAATTGGATACCCATTGGAAGAGAAGAAAACTCGTCTGTTGCAATTTCCCGGTGAGCCACTTGCTTTCTGCACCGACCATTACTGAGTCAGTTCCAGAAAATCCCCAGCAACTGACCATAGCAGACGCTCGCAAGGTGCGTTGCCAGTATATGACATTATATTATTGCCTGACGAAGCCTCAGTCATATTGGTTGAAAATGCTCAAGAAGTCTTCCACATTTTTGAGGCCTAGCGAGTCTCGTGTTATGACAGCCTATCGTGTATGTCTCAGCATCTCCCTCAGACTCTCGGCATCAGTTCCACTATTTGTTCTTACCATATATCCATACAGACAAAGTTAACAAGTTTGCAGACCCAGCTATCAGTCATGTTGCACGAAGCAGAGAGATTTTTGGACATTCTGTCCCGTGAAGATATATTCCTTATTGGAGAGGAAGAGAATGCTGTCTTGTTCTTTGACCATACGGCACTGTGAGCAGTTTCTATCTTTGATCGATACTGACCACTGAACACCTTTCAGCACCGCTATTGCGGTTGATAAATACTTGCTATCTGCCAGTCTCCCACCCTCGGTCAAGGTTATCAATGCAATCTCTCAAACAATAGGCACTCTCCAAAGTGCCTATACGATGGTAGGTCCCTCTCCGATTCTTCTTATTGTCAAAAGCTCAAATATATAGGCACGGCACCAATCACCCTCAAATACTCGCCGTCAATACTTCCTGCAACTCTTGAAGGCCAGTCGCATCCGCATTGAACATGTCTATTCTTTCAGCTGACCGCTTTCTAGATGATTCCGGAGTCTGTATTGATCTCACATCGTCTAGGGGATCTGATGCCCGATGACGTACACAAGAGTCGTCGTATGCAGCCAATAAATGGTAGCTATTTCGCATCTGACCACATCTCACGTCTAAACCGTGAATACTAGATATTCTCAAGGAACAGACGAATTTTGATGATCCGGAAGTCAACGATCTGATTCAGTTACGGGAAGAAGCAAGAATACCCTTCGAAAACCTTTAGGGTGTGGGTAATCATATTCAAGCCAACTGCCCGGACCAGTCACATCGTACGACGCTGTATGAGTTTCTTTCAGCTAGTATAGCCTTAGTGCGTGTAAATTCTCGAATACGACGAAGCGATGTATCAAATTTGTGATGTATCCACTCTCGCCATGCCCCGTAGGCCGGCTATGTCACCAATGTCAAACTGCTGACGAATGACAGGGGCTTTGCCCTCACGAGATGACCTACGAAACATCAAATAGTCCAACTTCAGTGTTTGGACCCACAACGCTCCGACGAGTCATCCACTGTAACTAATTGTACCTACCGCGCGTGTCTAGCGCCTAGTAGCGTCCAATTCAACCTAGGCCTATCATCGGATACGCAGTAGAATAACTCAGGTGATGTATGTGAAACTTCTGGTCCTGCTTTGACTATTTGGCCACTACTCACCCACATTCGCTGCGGCGACGCGTGTCTCGATGCCGCGCGGCTAGACTGCAATCTCCACCGTGTTATAAAGCTATGAGGCCGTCGAGCAGGTCCATACTCTCAGCTGACTGTCCTTGACATTACACCCTCGATGACGCCGACCACGCAGAAAGCCCTCCTCGTCGCCTCCAAGGGGGCAAATTTCGTCCTCGGGTCCCGACCGGTTCCCAAACCGGGTCTCCGTCAAGTACTCATCAAGGTCGAGTCTGTCGCACTGAATCCTCTTGACTGGGCCGTGGCGACGAGGGGCTTGCTCATGAAGAGCTTCCCCGGCGTTGGTGGTTCTGATGGCGCTGGAACGGTTGAAGAGCTCGGCGAGGGAGTTACTAGCTTCCAGAAGGGCGATAGAGTGTAGGATTGTCTCTCACCTTTTGTAACCGCGTCTTTCTTAAAGGACTCGACAGTCTGCTCCAGTGCCTAGACTACGTGCCGGATCGCGGGACCTTCCAGCAATATGCAATCGCAGATGCTCACCGGATTTCCAAAGTATGTGCCCAGTCCTCGCACCATATATATGCAGCTAAATGATAGTGCTGCCAGATCCCAAACAACCTCTCCTTCGACGAGGCTGCGACAGTTCCGCTTGGCCTCGCGACTGCTGCCGTTGGCCTATATGCCCCTAAGGCGCCGATGGGCGGTGCTGCTCTGACACCGCCTTGGGTGGAGGGAGGCAAAGATAAATACAAGGACCAGCCCGCTCTTGTCACAGGGGGATCCAGTTCTGTTGGTCAATTTGGTGAGAAAGCGGTCTATTGACTTGCGTCTCGCAAGCGCCTGACTCACACATCGTTATTGAATTTTATAGCGATCCAGCTACTCAAGCTGTCCGGCTTCAACCCCATCATCTCGACGACCTCTGCGCGCAACTTTGACTACGTCCGCGCGGCCGGGGCGACGCACGTCGTCGACTACCACACCACGCCTTATGCCTCGCTCCGCGCGGCCGTCGAGAAGATCACCGCCGCGCCCATTCCCGTCGTCTACGACGCGATCTCCAGCGACGACTCGCAGCGGGCCAGCTGGGACATCCTAGCTCCGAATGGCGCTATGGTGGTCACCACCGGTATGAGGCAGCCCGTCGTCGGCAAGCCAGGTGAGGACGCAGAAGATGGGAAGCATCTTGCGCGGGTGTACGGGAGCGTGGATGCGGTCAAGGATGTCGAATTCGGAAATCAGTTGTACGCGAGCCTGACTGAGCTGCTAGAGAGCGGGGCTTTGAAGGTACGGCATTTTAGACCTCCTGTATTGAGACAGGTTTACTCATCTGTCCTCGCAGCCGAATCAGGTGGAAATCCTGCCTAACGGATTAGCTGGAGTACCAGATGCGGTGGCCCGATTTGGACGAGGTGCGATCAGCGGGGCGAAGCTCGTGGCTCGTGTTGGGGAGACACCTTGAAGGAGAAGGAGAGTCGGTCTATGTACGATGCTCGTACTGTCTTCTCTCTGGTCAATAACCATACTCCACGTACCATATTCTCCCAGCGTCCGTGAGAGTCATGGCAAGATGGCCGAGCGGTCTATGGCGTGTGACTCAAGCTGAGACTTTTCTGCGTTGCAGAATCACCTCACACGTTTCTCATCCTCGCAAGAGGGCAGGGGTTCGAATCCCCTTCTTGTCATAGTTGTTTTAATCTTTATCCTTTTTTTCTAACGGCAGAGCTTGAAGAAGAGCTCGAGGATAGGGGTTGGAGACGCTTGCGGAGACTAGCGATAGAAAGCGATAGAAATACTCCTGGAATCAAGTCACTTGGCGGGACAGGCCTGGCAGCGGGACCTGCCCTCTTTAATATGCATTGCAGTCTACAAATTGTTTTCCCAACAACATACGCAGGGACGAGGAGGAAGAGGAAAAAGATTAGCGAGCAGGAGAGAACTCGGGTTGACGGCACTTGAGTGGATGGATTAAGACATGGAATTCGACATGTCAACACAGCCACCAAACGCAGCGGACGCGAGTCGATACTTCAACTACCTACTCGAACTCCCTCATTGCCATAACATCGAAGGATGAGAATGCCTCAACAAAGGGAACCGAAGAGAACCTGCTCTACAAATAAACTCCCAGATACATTCATACATACACTTACATATCGGATATATTGAAGACCCAGCGACACCTCTATGAAAATCCCAGATCAGTTGGCTTTCGCCGCCCCTTCCCTTTCCTTCAACAGCACAACACGCAGGCGACGCAACGCCTCGTCCACCTCGTCTTCGCCAAGCAAGCTGAACGATGCCCGCACGAAGCCAGTTGCCGCACCGCTTGGGAGGAAGACGTTGCCTGGGAGAGCGAGCACGCCGCCCTTGAATGCATTTCCCCGAATGACGGCGTCTGAGTCGATCACTTCGTTCGGGTCCTCATGAAGGAGCAGCTTGAACCTATCATCGCCACCACCGTAAGCTAAGTTTCCGCTACATAAACAAATAGAAGTTCACGAACCAGAAGAACATGCCGGCTTCGGGAATGTTCCACTCCGCCAGCCCGTCCAAATGCTTGCGCATGGCGGCAGCGAAGATGTCGCGTTTCTGGCGGTAGAACTGCGACGTGTTTTGTGTGTGGATGATAAAGTTGTCGTATCCCCATGCGTTGAGAACGGAGAACGTGATCGCCTGCGTAAGGGAAGACACCTGCAGGTTGGCTTGCGCCGTCTGGGTGAAAGGGCCGCCCTTCAGCACTGCGAAGGTAGAGTGGATCGAAGACAGCATACATGGTCGTCCATGGCATTCAGCAGACGGGTGGGGCCCGTCGTGAAACCGATACGAATACCGGCTGAAAGAATTTTGGACAGACTGTCGAACCGGAGAACACGGCCGATCTCGCCTGTCTGGGCTTCGAGGGAGAAGTAAGATGGAGGGCGCGCAGCCTTGCCATAGTAGAGGTAGTAGTAAGGATCATCTGCGTAGACGACATGAGCATGATGACGATGCACAAGGACAGATGAAATCGCACCTTCGAAGATGAGGAAATCATGCTGGCGCGACAGTTCCAGAACTTCTAAACGGCGCTCAACTGTTGCGGTGTAGCCCGTGGGGTTAGAGCCATACTAAGAAAATTAAATCATCAGTCACAAGCCAATAGATGCAGGTCAGATCAGCGTACCGGTACAGTATATAGGGTCTTGGGCTTCGGCTTTGATGCGGGCCAGTTTTCCAGGATCGAACGCAGAACATCGGAACGGATGCCTTTCTCATCCGTGGGAACCTCTGTGCACACCATGAGCCTAGTTTACCTCGCGGATACAAAATATGCATACCAATCATCTCAACGTGAAGCGACGAATACACAGGAATGACTCCTCTGCACAACGTCTCAGCGCCCAGAAACCGGGACTCTGGTAAAAATGTGACTCACGCGTAGGCAGGCGTCTCGACCAACACAACATCTCCCGGGTTCAGCACGGCCGTAGTTGCCTAGGCTAGACATGAAATTGACGCGCCTGTGTTGTCATCTATAGGACGTACCTTGTAGAAAGCATCCTGCGAACCGCTGGCAACGCTCAGCCTCCATCCCTCACCCTGTTTCCGACGGTGCTCTGCTTCCTGGAGCCCGGTCAACCACTTCACCAATGAGGGAATGCCTGCGGTTGCAGAGTATTGCAAGGCTTCGGCGAGAGTCTCTCCTTCAATTGTGAGGGGTATCTCTTTGGTGGGATCCGTGGGCAAGCGGGAGGACAGTTTTATGGAATCGATGGGGAAGGTCGCGCTATTGGGCTTGCCTGCAAGCAGCGAGATTACACCCGGTTCTTTTTCGAGAGGGAAGAGGCTACGAACTACGAATGTGTGATTCAGAAAAAATCGGATAGATCGTGCAGACGGGACTCACTAGGACTCGGCTTCCGTTCTTTGCATGCCGTGGATAGGAAGCGGTCGTAAAAGGACGCCGGCAGCACCTTGGCCTGGTGGTTTATCGAGGAAGCTCCGTTACTTGATCCGTCCCATCTCAGAACTCCAAGAAACGCACCTTTTCAGCACCATTGACAGTTACGGTCATTGTGACAGAGAAGTGTGTGGAGGATGCGGGGTAGGATCTGATGGATGGAGGTAGCCTATTGCCTCGAAGCACAGTACCAGGGGCTTAAGAGATGTTCTCGCCGAGTCAAGTGGAGTCAAAACGTCCCAAAACCGCCGACCCTCGGCATGGGGAAAACGGTGCCCGACACAAGGCTGTCAACCGAAATTTGTCGTAAATTTTGTCCCTATTCGACGGCGTGCCTACAAACGTTCACGACGATCCTTCAAATCAGCCGTTAGCCGATGCGTGACTTGTACTGCTGACGCGGGTTGGGAAGACGTTGCGGGTCGGATCTTGACTTTACCTGCATAAAGCCAGGGCGAGCTTGTATTCGATGAGGTCAAGTCCGCCTTTCCGACGACCTTCGGGTCAACAATTTAGGCGCCCGCGGCATGCTACCCGCGGCAGACAGTTAGCGCCTCTAACTAGCGCGCGCCTCCCGTCAGCTCATTCAAAGGCGATATGGTGTTTTCACTACAAAACTGTCTATCAGCTTGCATGCTTTGCAGGCTGAATTGCGTACGAACTCCCTGTCTTGGCTCGACAAACTGACCTGGTCTTAATAGCAACAGATTCGAGTTGTAAACAGTTACAGTATCGACTCAGTCTGACTCGCAACCATCTGTACTGTAGCCGATCCCGCCTTTCGAATCCATGGCTACTTGTATTATTCTCTGCACATCAACACCGCTCTGGCAGCAATCTGTAGTCGACTTCTAATCTCTTCACACTGGCTTCATTATGTCTGCATTTGTCCCAGGACCACACGTTCGCTCAACACTTCGATCCTTTACCAGCCCGGCGACTCTGCAAAACCGGCGTCTCAGCGGGTCTCTCATACGTGCACTCGACAGCCTAACGCCATGTCCACGCGGAGACCTCAATGCTATCACTGTCTTCCCCGCTCAGGCACGTCGGAAGAAGGCACACCAATTCTCTGTGCTCTCTCGCACTGCCGCAAACTCAAATCTGCCGTCGATTGTCCTCGGTACGTCATCCCATTGTTGTGGCCCTGCAGGCCACCAAGCCACCAGTCGTTCATATCCACAAACCACGTGTTGCCGGCCACAGTGAACGGTCCTTATAAACGCAGCATGAGCCTCTCTGTTAGAACCAAGCAGCGTGCACCCTCCTCCGCCCCTCGACGCTCCTTTCTCCGCATAATGTCTGCTGGCCAGCCAGCCATGCTCTCCTCGATCTCCTCAACTTCTCAGGCGCCGACACTCGCCTCGGGATCCTCTTCGGCAACCTCCACCGCCCTCAGCACGCCAACGTCCAGTCTGACCGAGAGCGAGAGCTTCCCAACTATGGCTTCTCGGAAGACTGCGACGCGCCCACCTCTTCTCCACCTCAAACAGGGCTCGGGCACGATCGTGCCCATGGACGATCCGCCGCCTCGTACCCCTCCACCAGCCTCCAGCGACGCGGCAAGCTTGGGCTCGACGACGCGATCATCGCGGGGCCTTTTGCCCCCCGAGTCACCATGTGCGCGCCGGCGCCGTGCACCACCACGGACGTGTGCGCCGTCGGTGCACACGCGGAACGTCGACGGGATGCAGGTCGTCGAGATCCCGCTGCCATGCCCGGGCGGGAAACCGTTCTGCGCGGAGATGGTGACGATCGCAGCGAAGAAGGGAGACCGGCTGGGGATCATTGCGGATGCCTGGCATCTTGAGCAGGACTGTGAGTCTTCTTTCCTTTGTGTCTTTGTACCTTTGCCTGCTTTGTTTGAATAGTCTTTGGCTGACTCACTCTGACAAAGGCCACTTCGAGTGGGACTTCGCGTTTGAACCACGCACGGTCGACATGTCGACGCTCCGCGCCAAGGTTGAAGCAGACGGGAAACTTGTCATCACCGTCCGCAGGGTGCACGCTTGGTAGAGGTCGGGGTCGGGGTCGTGGCTGGGAGCTTTCCTTGGCGCGAGCGGATGCTTTGTATTGCTTTCTTCGTTGCTGTACCGCTATGTATCTGCTATCTGTCTCACCATCTACGTTGTTGTATCCATAGTGTACACTGTTGTATTCCATTGTCGACTTCTACCTTGTACAAAATTGTGACATTCACGGAGTCTCCTGCGGGTGAACGACGAGTTTCAGCCCGCTCACTTGGCCTTTCTTCAGTCTCTGCAAATGACTCGACACATTCCCCAGTCCGCCTTCAACGACTTCGACCTTGTTCGGCTGTCGGAAGACCTCGTCAAAAGACACGCCCGAAAAGAACAAAGGGAAGACTCACGCGAATGACGCCTTCCTCGATCCACTGCGTAAGATTCGCGTAAAGCGCATTTCCAATGTTGTGGTTGGATTTCTCATTCACGTTTGCATGCACATACACTGCTCGCTTCCCTTCGACGACCTCACCTTCTTTCCCGACCTTTGGCAGCAAAGTAAACGTCACCGTGCCGCCGGGACTGAGGATCTCCCACGATGCCTTTTGCGACTCGTCCAAAGAGATGGCGTCGTAGACATAGCTGATAGGCTTGGGAGTGATGTCGGCGACAGCGGCGTAAAGCGCGGAATAGGGTGTCACATGGTAGTCGATGACATGCGTCGCACCAGCTCTCTTGCAGTACTCGTCGTTGGACCTTGACGCGGTGGTGATTATAGGATTAAACCCAGACAACTTCGCAAGCTGCAAAGCTATAGCGAGGAGAATCTGATCAGCGATGGGTAGAGCGTGCAATTCTGCGACGAACTAACCATATTGTCCAACCGAACTCGATCCACCGATCACGACTATGGGCTGGTCGTGGTACTTGCCCCGGCCGCCCTGCTCCCAAGGTGGGAAGAGCTGCGCGCCGTCCGGCCACTTGGAACGCACTTCTTGATACATGCCTCCAGCAGCAGTAGAGACGCCCAGCGGGATCGTCGATGCCTCATCGAAGGAAAGGCTATCTGGGATCTATAAATGACTTCGCGAATGAGAATCGTGACGTTGGGCGACGCGGCAGGGACTTGCCTTCGCAATCCGTAGAGCATCTGCTATCGCGAACTGCTGGAAGGTACCGCGATCGGCCGAGAAGAAGGCACCGGGGAAGAAGCTAAGAATGCGCAGATAAGTCAAGACGCTATGCAAGATAAGTAGATAGAATGGACGAACACCCGATCGCCCTTCTTCCAGTTCGTAACGTCCTCGGCGACCGCCTCAATCGTGCCTGCGCCGTCGCTGCCCGCAACTGCAGGAAAATCTGCTACAATGACTCCGAAATCCTCGATCAAGTGATCGACGGGATTCAGCGCCGCTGCATGCACCTTGACGAGTACTTGACCTGGCCCAGGGGTGGGCGTGTCGCGGAGGCCGACTTCGAATTTGGCGCCTTTGGAAGGCGAGATGAGGGCCTTGTGCTGTGCGGGTGACATGAGGTGGGCAAGGACGGAAGTGGGCGGCTGAGGATGCTTTGGAATTGGGGAATTGGAACCTTTGCAGTCAGCTTATATACTCAATCGGCTGTGCGCGTCGGATGCTTCCTTGGCAAAATCGCGCCGGTCAGATGAAACCGTCATCACGGATGTCTGTGGGTCAGCTGTAGACGTTCGTGGACACACATAGACAGAAAAAGGATTTTGCGGTGCAGATAGCTTAGCATGCAAGGTACGAACGCGGGCGGCAGTGGCCAAAGCGCTCATTATTCGAGTTGACGATTATGGAGAGACCCTATATTTGCTGGCAGGACGAGTCATGATTATCTGATCTAGAGTGTCTGTAGGATCATTATGATTGCGGAGTGTCTCAGATAGTGTGAGTAGGGAGACGTTAGATTCTGGAAGGTTGTCGGGCCCCGGAGCAGATGAAGGTACTGAGACGAGCCTGGTCATCATGGCCCCCTTGCGCGCGGCAAATGCCGAAATACCATGCGGCCAGCCCTCGGCGGTGCGGGCTCGAGGGCAACACGCAAGTATATACTTTATCCCAGACTTCAAGGAATACAGCAAATTCCATGGCTTGTCTATCGTTGTTAAGCAGGCAGTTAAATGGGTTGTTTTATGCAAAATTTCTGGACAGGTGCCACGGTACTTCCCTGCTAGCACGAAAGGGATGGGTCACAAAAGAGTACATTTGGATACATACTTCAACGAATACTGTACATTCTAATCGGGTGTCTCGAGTTTACATATCGCATGCTCTCAAGGCGTCTGCTGCGGGCGCGCAACCAACTTCACAGCGCTCACATCTCGCTTACCAACTCTTTCTACCGCCTTCGGAAGACCTGCCAGACCTCCCTCGACTAACTCCACTTTGTTCGGCTGTGTAGGCCAACTGTCAGCATCCATGCCCAGAACTTAAAACTCAAGAAATGAGAAAGCACGCGCCTTGATTGCACCGCTCTCCAGCAGCCCCGTGAGAGCAGAGAACAGCTCGTTGCCGAATTGCACATTATCGGGGTCGTTCACATTTCCGAATACATGCACGAGGCGCTTGCCATCCTCGGCCTCCTCACCAGGCTTCCCGACCACCGGCTGGAGTGTGACGACGAGCTTTCCGTGGGGCGCGAGCAGAGCCCACGAAGCTTTCTGCGAGTCCTCGCTCGAGATCGCGTCGTAAATGACGGGCACCGGCTGCGTCGTGATACCCGCAACGGCGGTGGAGAGCGCCGAATACGGCGTTGTGTGATAGTCGATAATGTGCGTCGCGCCTGCAGCTTTGACGTACTCTGTATTCTTCGCGGATGCGGTGGTGATGATTGGACTGAAACCGGAGAGCTTGAGGCATTGGAGGGCTAAGGGGCAGCTAGATTGGTCGTCTGCGTGGATGAAGGCAAGGAAAGTGACGAACCAAACTGGCCAACGGAGCTCGAACCGCCGATCACGAGCGCAGGCTGCGCCTTGTATTTGCCCAGTCCGCCTGGCGCCCAGGGCGGAGTCAGAGCGGCGCCGCCACGCGCGCCCACTGGTGCGTAAAGCCCGATGGCAGCAGTTATGACACATGAAGGGATCGTAGATGCCTCGTCGAAGGAAATATTCTTCGGGATCTGTAGAGCGGAAACATCCAGTCAATTCACGCATTTTTCTTGCACGAACGTCTCGGCGGACCGACCTTTGCAACTCGCGGAGCGTCTGCGAGGGCGTACTGCTGGAACGTGCCGCGATCGATGGTGTACCAGCATTGGAAGAGGCTGCCGAGTCACGTCCGGTTCAGCATGTACACATCGGCAGAGAATTGTCGTGATACTGACACTCGGTCGCCTTTCTGCAAAGTAGTAACACCTTCGCCGAGCGCTTCGACCGTACCAGCTCCATCGTTTCCCGCAATGCCGGGATATCCATCCAGTAGGATACCGTATTGCTCGATGTAGTAGTCGCAGGGATTGATCGCAGCCGATTCGATTTTGATGAGCACCTGGCCAGGTCCCGGGTTGGGGACGGCGCGCGTGCCAAGGGTGAATGGAGTGCCTTTGGAAGGGATGAGAAGGGCTTTCTGCTGTGAGAGAGTCATGTCGATTGAAGATGTCTATCAGTGCTGAGCGACGGGGCTTATAACTCGGGGGAACACTGCCGGCGTTATACGCACCCACTCGAGCTCCTTGCGAAAGAAGGTGCAGTCGTGCCCATTCCGTTTCACGAGCTCTTTCCCTAGAACTATTCTCGGTTGGCGCGATGACCAAGTGATATGTGAGAGCGTCATCACGGATGTCTGTGGGTCAGCTTTAGACTCGCGAAAATCCGTAGAGAAAGAAAATAAAGGGTGAAGATAATTCCAGCGCTCGATGTTGAGTAGCGTCGTCTAGCAAGCGTCAAGATGCCTCGTACTCACATCATGAATAGAGTTCAGTATTTTCAGTAATCAGTGCGGTGAATAGCCGCGACTCGTACGCCAGTTGCTGATATCGGGAGGGGCCAAAAAGGTAGAAAAGCTCAGATCGTTGGTTTATCGAATCCAAGTGATTGCGACGCAACTTGTACTTGCGCTTATACGAACCATCCAGCCAGCGTTCAAATTTGAACTCGTGACCGACGCACAAATACAACGAGCCATCAACAAGCTACTTCCCTACAAGGCAGCGGGCGACGACGGCATTCCCAACGCCGTCTACAAAGAATGCAGCGACGAACTGATCCCATACCTTGGCCCGCTCTATCGGGCGACCTTTGCGCTCAACATCTACCCACCAGAATGGAAAGACTCTACCACGGTTGTGCTACGCAAACCGGGAAAGAGCAACTACTCTATATCCGGAGCGTACAGACCTATCGCACTAATACGCACGATAAGCAAAATCCTTTCCTCGTGCATAGCTGACGAACTTATGCAGAAAGCCGAAATCCACAAACTCCTCCCAGAGAACCACTTCGGATGCCGAGCAGGAAGAAGCGCTACCGATTCTGTGCACCTCGTCACTAAGATAGTCAAGGATGCAATAGCCGCAGGACGCGCGGCATGTATTCTCTTCCTCGACATCAAGGGCGCCTTTCCAAGCATCAACGCTGACCGCCTGGTCCACGACCTACGGAAAAGAGGAGTGCCGGTTGAGTATGCAAGATGGGCACACCACAAGCTCAAAGGACGCAAAACGTGTCTAACGTTCGACGGCTCGGACCCGTTCCTATTCGAGCTACCATGCGGGACGGATCAGGGATGCCCATCATCGGGTATTTGGTTCCAATTCTATAATGCAGACTTACTAGACATCCCACAGTTAAATAACGAAGAATACGGAGTCGCATTCGTCGACGATACAGCCTACGTCGCCGTCGCGGACACGATGGAAGAGGCCGCCGCCAAACTACAAGACATGATGGAGCGACCGGGAGGCGCATTCGAGTGGGCAGACTCACACATGTGCGAGTTTGCGGTGGATAAGTTTGCACTCATGGGCTTCACAAACAAGAAACGGAAAGTTGCCGTCCGTCGCAACGCGCCACGCAAGGCAGTGAAAGGGAAGTATTCAGCAAAAACATTTGAACTCTTGCCTCTGCCTCGACCCAGCATAGAGCTGCGCGGCATCGAGATTAAACCCACTGACCTTCACAAATTCTTAGGATTATATTTCGACCAGGCCCTGAAGTTCTTAGAACACGCAGCTCACGCGTTGGAGAAGGGCACCAAATGGGTCGAACAATTCCGACGAGTCGCTAAACCGTCAACAGGCATAGCGGGCAAACATATGCGACGCTTCTACATCAGCGCCGTCGTTCCAAAGATCTTATATGGTGCAAGTATCTTCCTGATCCCTCCGAGTAGTGGCATGCGAGGATCCAAAACCGTCATCACCAAGTTAGGCCGAATCCAGCGAATGGCTGGACTGTACATCACGGCGGCTATGCGAAGTACAGCTAACGAAATCGTCGACGCGCACGCTGACCTGCTACCATTCTCACTCTTGGTGGACAAGCAGTGCCACGCAGAGGCCATCCGCATTGCGACTCTCCCAGCCACCTACCCCTTACACGCGCACGCACAAGCTGCCGCCAACGACACCTTCGCCAAGTCCAGCAAATCTCCCCTTCATCGACTCATGCACGCGTACAAGATTGATCCCAGCAAGTACGAGAAGATCAGCGCAATCCGGCACGACCCGCACTGGTGCCGCCAGTTCCCAGTCTTAATCGCCCGCAACAAGGACATCGCCAAACGCGACGACGACAACAACCGCGATGAATTCCAAATTTACTCGGATGGATCAGGCTACAAGGGAGGGATAGGAGCAGCAGCTGTACTGCTCCACAACGGTATACGCATCGATTCTCTACGAAAACACCTAGGTTTACGAACTGAACACACTGTATTTGAGGCCGAAGTAGCAGGAATCATTTTAGGAACGCACCTTATCCGCCGACACCCCGAAATCCAAGACGTTTCCATCGGGCTCGACAACAAAGCCGCCCTTCAAGCCACAGCACACACTAAGGGCGCCGCGGGCTCATACCTCGTTGACAAAGTGCATCAAGCCATCGATGATCTTCAGATGGAAAGGGAGGAGTTGAAGTTTGGTCTGCGATGGGTGCCGGGGCACATGGGGTGTAGAGGGAACGAGATGAGCGACGAGGAAGCGAAGGAGGCAGCAAATCCAGAAGGGGAGCAATCACGATTACGAGACCTACCTCAAGCGCTACGAGGCCGACTACCGATCAGCAAGTCCACGGCCAAACAGATGTTCGCAGAGCAACTGAAGCACCAGTCACGTACCATGTTCGAAGAGACGCATGCCGGGCGGAAACTGCGAAGAATAGACGGCCGGGCACCGTCGAATGACTTCCGCAAATCCACTACATCCCTCCCCCGCCGTCACCTCTCCCTCCTCCTCTACCTACGATCCGGACACGCACCACTCAACAAACACCTTCACACCATAGGAGTCGAACCATCACCAACTTGTCCCGCGTGTGGGCAGCGCGATGAGACAGTCCAACATTTCCTCCTCACGTGTCCGGCGTACGGGGACAGCCGCCGTCGTTTGGGGCGAACGATTGGCAGGCGTGCGCTATGCATCCCCTCACTGTTGACGGAGCCATCCCTCTTCGAACATTTATTCCAATACGTGCACGAGACTGGACGCTTTCCAGCTATCTAGCGAACACCTCAAGGCCTTCAAGACGAGCAACGGGACAGCAAGATCGCGGACAACAGACGAACCTACACACGGCTTTCTCGAAAACATCTTCATCCTCTTTACCTACATTCTCTTACTAATTCATACTTTACACTCATGACCACCATACCGGACCATCCATAATCCCTCATCCCAAAACACACACCTTACACAGGTCTACCACGCCTTCGGGCTCATGCTGCGCGTACATCATCGGACAGTTTACGATACTTCTCGGACGCTCCTCGACATACATAGCTTAGACATACGGGTTTCCGCAACAAGCTATACATGGATTTCAAAAAAATACGAACTATCTAACCTTCGATACTTCATCTTTGCTACAGCTTCTGGGTTTGAAGTTGATACCAGCGAGGGAGCCGGAGGGATAGTGACTGTCATTGCACATAGCAGACGTTGGGCAGACGACAGACCCGCACCCGGCGCGAGTTCTTTCCGCACCGTGACGGTAGATGCCGCGACGAGCGCTAGCTCTTTCATTATTTCGTCGGTGACTTCTGCTTAGGTGGCCCTGATACTTTCGAATCGCAAGCCTTCCCTATTGTTGGCATCCAGGGTACATGGCCCTCAAAACACAGAGCCGATTATGTGATTTTCTCAGCCCATCTCATGTAGGACTGATGTAGGATTTCGATAAGATGGGCAATGCTTGAAGCTGCGCTAGCTCGAGTAGGAAGCACACTTGCGGCTTCACGCCTTTCGGCTTCTCAAGTGCTATATCTGGGATGGTCACCATAAACAGAGCACACCGGATGGTGTGTATCGATCAGACAGCTACTACTTGCCTCCGACTCTGCTCAGAGAAAATCGTTCTATCTCAAGGTACGCCCTTTACCGTGACAGGTGCTGAAGCACTGATCATCTAGGCCTCTCAACAAGACATTTTCTGCGAACACTATGCATCGATGCTGGCACATCAAGGAGATTGTGGATCATATCGTCGACTTCTTAGATGCACCTCGGAATTTGGACGAAGAGGGCACACCTTTCAGCAGAAAAGGTAAAGATAACTGACAGAGCCGAGTGGTCAAAACCCCTGTTAAGTGGTGCAGCCGAGCCCGGCCGAGTCTGCGGTTCAAGGTGTGTTGTGAGTCGGCCGGGGGTTGTAGTGATAGGCAGGTAGGGTACGGTGATGGGTAGTAGGATGTAGTAGGATAGGTCAATGGTAGTGTCATATATGAAGAG
>NSJX01000052.1:0-184588 GCA_002286715.1 Dentipellis sp. KUC8613 | reverse complement strand
TACCACTCTGGGAAAGCGTGTCATCCTTGTGCAGGGGCCATGCTAATCTTCTCTGTATCGTTCCAATTTTTTCGTATGTCACCCCGAAGGGGACATTAGATGCTGCGTGGGAAGAGTGCCCGTAGCCGACGTTTTGCGTTTTGTTTGGGCCGCGGGTGTTCGTTTGTAAGACCGAGTACTTTGGCTTCGCGTTTGTACAGTTGGCATAGTTGGTAGTATTGTAATGCATAGGTCCTGACAGCTACGCATGCTAATATGAGTATGAGCCGGCGGAGTTGGTTTGGGTCTGTTTGACACGACTCTCGCACGGACATAAGACGATCAGAGGGGGTGCATTACACTGCTCACGTCTAAAACCATATCTGTACCTGCGAAACACACGAAAGCGCATAATTACCTACTAATAGATACACCGTCCATACACCCGTGGCCATGCGCCACTCCTTCCATCCTGCGATCCTGCCCGGCAATTACAATCGGGGGCGGCCCTCGGCTGTCAGCCGTCAGAGCAATGTGAGCTCCGGCGCAGCGCCCCGGGTCTCGAAGGCGAGCCAGTCGCCCGTGCCGGTCGGGAGAAGCCCCATGGCGCGGCACTTCCACAGGCCAAGGGCGAGCGTGAGCACGTTGCACGCGAGGTACGCGAGCTTGGGGAGTGCGAGCGTGGTCCACGCCGTCGCGTCTGCATCCGTTGCCGACGGCTTCGTCTTGGAATTCGAGATCGAGGGCGCGAATTGTGCGAAGGCTGTCCTCCACCAGTACTCAGCGCCCGGCAGGAACAGACACGGAAGCAGCGCATGCATGTGCGCAGGGCAGGACATACCGGCATTTATCCCCGCGAGGTTCTTGAAGGGCGAGAAGAGCAGCATCGCGACGATGCCGATGCTGAATATCTGCACGCCGCCGCCGGACATGTAGAGCATGAACGCCTGCATGGGCAGCTGCTTTGCTGGCGCGATGGCGAAGTCCCACGCGCGTTTTGCCTTGAGGTCTTCATACGACGCGGTCGCGTCCGCGGAGGACGCCTTGCTCGGGCCCTTGGTCTGAAAGCGGTCGTGTGAGCCTCGGAGGGATCGGGCTCGGGCAATAAACGGGACATACCGAGACGGCAGAAGAGAATCCTGGGGGAGGGGGCAGATTCCGCCATCTGAGGGCACTCTATCACTGGATGCTGTGCCAAGCGCTGGAAAGGACGTACTTGCTGTCCAAGGAAACATAGTCTAGGGTGGTAGACACGGAGGACATTTTTGTGGTGGACTGAAAGGGGATGGACGGGGGAAGAGGGCTGCCGTTAATATTGGGGAGGAAATGGAATCGAGGAGCGAGACGAGGAGAGGTGCTCGGCCATGTGCGGTGGCAGTGCAGGGTGTTGCGCGGTGCTGGTCAGAGCTCGTTCAGTCGGTCCAGCAAAAGCAATGGCGCTGTCCACGCCTTGTGTTTCGCAGAGCACATTCCAGCATCATTTCCACTTACTAGGCTTTATGCAATATGGCCGATACGTACCCTCCTTTCTTATATTCCGTGCCTCTCCTGTCATTTGTGATGTCGCTCCTCTTTCATGTCCCTCCCCTCGCCCCCGCCTACGTCCCCACTCCAACCCTCGGTGTCCCAAGTGCTGGAGCAGGGGAGGATGGTGCGTCTCCCCCCAGAGATCACGCGCGTTGCGCAGTGTACCCTCATACACAATGTACGCCCTTTGTTTCGCGCGCTGATGTCATCTTATTCCCTTTGTTTCGCCTCTCCCAGCTCATGGGATACACGTCCTTGCGCGTCGTCTCGCTCAAAGAGATTTACGATGGGTCAAGTGAGCGAGACCGCGACAACGCGACAGCGTCCAGCTCCACCCCTTCCGCGTCGCAGCACCACGCGCTAGTCATGGACGTACTCGCCCAGGAGCTCTCGACACCTTCCGCCTCCTCCCCCCACTCCCCGACCTCCCCCACCACCGTGAGCCATCTGAACAGCATATCCGATGCGTTATTGTCTCCCCAGTGGGCATCCAGTCTGTACAGCATATCGACGTATGGCAATGAGTCCGTCGATCACACGCGCTGTGTGCTTGGGCGTCTAATCATTTCCTGGACGCGTCATTTCGCCATCTTCATCGCACACGACGTTGCAAAGAGCCTCGTCGACCTTGGGCCATACCCACTCGAGGGCGTGCACCTGCCCGATATCCATTGGCCGCAGAGCTATGGGAATTGGCCAGCAGGCACGCTCGACGCGAGCTGTGCACTCGTGGACCGCTATCGTCGCAATGAACTTGCGCGCCAGCTCGGGACTACACCACTGACGCACAGCACGGCGCATCCTCCACAGCTCGTCTTTCCGCCGTCGTCATTCACCGCAATCCGTCAGGACCACACGGTACGCTGCGCCGACGTCTCTACACACATCGCATCCACTAATTTTTACATTTTTGCCGTTCTGCGGTTTTTGCATTTTACATTGTGCACCGAATATTCATTCCTCGCCAGCTTCCATTCTCCCACGACCGATTCGCGTTCCTGACCGTCGCCCACATCGAAAACCAAACCGAAGCCCGCGGCCACTTCCTCCCGCAGCCCTCCTTCCTACACGCGCGCGAGGACGGCTACCTCTTCCCGTTCGAAGAGAGCCCGCGCACGCGGCACATGTACGTCCCCGCGAGCGACGAGGGCTGTCTGCAGGCCCTCGTCCCACCCGAAGGTGTCCCGTTCCACCTCTGCGTGCGCTGGACCCCCGAGAACGTCGAGTACATGGGCATCTACCAGCGCGTGCCCTCCGCGCACGTCTGGCCATGGCACCGAATGACCAAGCATGAATGGGAGCACTTCTCCTCCGCCTCGGTACGCCCACCCCCGGTCCCTCCCACTGCGTCATCTTGCTCACCCCAATCCGACAGCCCGAGACGCAGCTGCTCGCAGACGCCGTCATCGCGCGGACCTCGCGGGCCGCGGGCACCCCGGCGCGCGACGCCCGCGCCGCGTTCGAGTGCGGCGAACGGTGCTTGGGCGCGCTGTTCCTCCGCTGCGTCGGGTACGACGCGCGCGTCGTCCAGGCGCTCCGGCGCGGCTTTTCATAGCGCGATAGCGGGCCCGCGCGGCGTGCTTCTCCGCCCGCCGTACCTGCGCCTCCTCCGCGTCTGCTCCCGAGGCGCATGCAGTGGGGGTTTATTTGGGACCATGCGTGCATGCGCACATCCTGCCATCTGTCCATCTGTCCATCTGAAAAAGACAGCCCAGTCTACCTTATACATTCGCACTATCGCGCCATCCGGGCTGGTGGTTGGCTATCGTTTCTTTGTCTGTCCTCGTGTCCGTGTCTGTGTCTATACCCTATCTCTACCCATATTCCTTTGTTCCTTTGTTGTGCTCGCATTTTCGTCTCTTCTGTTGCTTGTCTGTCCCGGAGGCGTTCTGTAGCAGCTCATTTTATTTTTTTCTTTCTTTTTTTATCTTTCACGCATTGGTTTGGTTTTCGACACACATCTACTTGTAGCAAATACCATAGTCTCTTACTTCAATCTACCTCTCTCGCTATCATTACTACATATACCCAATCACATCCAGCTTCCATATCCTCATACTTATGGAGTGCACATGTAAGGATGTACGATGTCACGGCCATGGGCTTCCGAGTCACCGCGGAGCACTATTACCCCCATCCTCGGGTGGCAATCGAGACCGCCACCAACACACGCACCACAGATCAACAAACGCCACCACCACATGAAACCAGACCACAACGATAACATTAACAGCAAAAAAATACAGGTAACTACAGCACGACAACACAGCACAGCGCCACCCAGCCTAGCCCATATACGGCGGCTGCACGCCCGGCGGCATCATCCCCGGCATGCCCTGCGGCGCAAACCCGGGGGGCGGGGGCGGCGGGTATCCCTGCGCGGGATTATACACGGGCATCCCACCAGGCGGGGGCGGCGGCATGCCCGGCATCCCCGCCATCGGCGGCATGCCCATCATGAAGCCCGGCGGGGGCGGCGGGGGCGGCTGCGCGAGCGCGCCGGCGAACTGCCCTTGGTAGGGGCCCTGGAAGCCGGGCATGGGCGGGCGCGCGCCGAACGCCATGGGCGCGGGCGGCGGGCGCGCGGCGACGGGGAGCGCGTTGTTCTTGCGCGCCTGGGCGGCGAGCAGCCGCTCCGCGGGCGTGCCGTGGCGCTCGCCCTTGCCGTCCTTCTTGAACGCGTACTGCACGGTGATGGCCTTGTTCATGAGGAACTGCCCGTTCATGGACTCGACGGCGGCGTCGGAGGACTCGAAGTCGGTGTAGGAGACGAAGCCGTAGCCTTTGGACTGCCCGGATTGCGGGTCGCGCGCGATCTGGGTGCGGTGTGGGTGTGGAGCGTGAGGATGGGCGTGTGCTGGAGAAGAGGGTGGGGGTGACGAGACGCACCTTTGCAGTCGTGGCCATGACGCCGAATGCGCTGAAGGTGTCGTACAGAAGCCGTTCGTCGACGTTCTCGTCGAGGTTCCCGATAAACAGATTGGCACCGACGTCAAGCTGCTTTTTATCCGAGGAAGCCTGCAGGCGAAACAGACGCGCTGGAAGTCAGCACGGGCATACACATACAGCAGACAGGGACGAGAAGGAAGGGAGGAAGGAAGGCAGGGAAAAGCCGGACAGCCCGCGGAGGCGACATATGGGGTTTGGACGGCTTGCGCGGTGCGTGCATGTGCGAATAACGACCTGAGACGGACCTTGTTAACCCTTATGGGCTTTCCCCACAGTTTAATCTGGTTCATAATCTTACAGGCGTACTCTGCGTCCTCTTCTGTCAAGAACTCGCAGAAACCGTACCCTTGGTGAGCCATGGAGATACGGTCTTTTGGCAGATGCACGTTCACTGAGCAGAATGCATGATTAGAATTGTATAGAGATAAGCACAGCGACCACGCACCGACTGGACCAGCCTGCAGCATCAGCTCCCAGACCAGCGCGTCCGTACACCTTTCATCGAGGTTGCCCTGTCGCGTCATACGTGTCAATCCACCGCGAGTCACCACAAAAGATACACGCGACATACCAAATACACGGTCGCCTCTTGATTCCTATCATCTTGTGGTCGCGACATGGTGGAACAGTATGAGCCTCTGCACCAACCTCGACGGCGGGAAGGAGAACCGAATGAGGAAAGGCGTATTTGGGCGGTGTTTGTCCCTCGTGGCGCACGCGTCACAGCCGCCGGTTCTTTCTGGGAAGCTTGTCAAAATGCTGCAATTCACAATCGCTTTGTCTATCTCGGAAAACACGCAGTCCATTTCACTCTGCTAAATCCGCCAGCTAACCAGAATCAGACACTTGCAGGGTGCACTGCATCCAATTGTCATGGGCAATCTGACTTGTTCTTTGTCTGATAGATAGATGATAGGCAGAAGGGGTCCCTTCTCCTCCTCATGGACACCTTCGGACATCGCAAGACTGGCACTACGCCGCGGCCTTAGAGGTTTGAACAGAACGTAAGCCCTGCTCGTTTGGTCCACGCATTCATTTCATGTCCATCACGCACCCTCCGTTCCGCAGCCTCAATCTCAGACCACTACACCCGGGCCATCCTTAATTATCCTGATCGCTCGGCATGCTCGCATTCCGTAACGCAACTCGATAAGCCCACCCCCAAATAATCGCCGTCAAACGCCATACGTGCCATCCTATCTTTGCCCAACAGCTCGGAGCGCCCTCCGCTTTATCGCGCCCGACAAAGGCCCGCAGCCAATCCCGCCCTCATGCATCGACCTTGGCAGATCGCGCACGAACGTGAGGCCGCGGCACAGACGCAGCATCCATATTCAAGCCCACTGACATGGCTTCCGGGACTCCGAGGCCACGGCTGCAGCTCCACAACCGGACGACGTCCTGTACGTACGCGCACAGACAGACAGGGTACGTTCTCAATTAGCCTCGGTTCTAGTCCGTCTTGCCTCCGTGTGCTCCACCTACGCCCAGCACGATGCGGCCAGCCCTTTACCACACCTGGGGATCCTCCTGGTGCTCGAAATAACCGGCCCATCCCGGTCTCGGTTAGGCCTGTTCGGTGCATCGTACAGTACGAGTCGGGGCACAGTATCATGCATCCTGCATCACGCAACATACATGCCCAAACGCCCCACCCGCCGGCCTGCTTGCATATAAGCCCACCTACCCGCAGTGCAGACAGCCCGCCCAGCAGCCCACCCGGAGCCCACACGCCGCCATGCTCTCCCGCAGCCTCTACGCCCTCGTGCTCGCCCTGTGCCTCGTCCTGGCCCTCAGCGCCTCCTCCACCTCCGCCGCGCCCGTCGAGGGCCTCAAGCAGGCGAAGATCAAGCGCGGCGACCAGCCCGCCAAGCGGCAGACCGACGACCACAAGCCGTCCTGGGTGTACGTCTTTCCTCCTCGTTGCACTAGTAACTGTTCGATATTGTGGATGCGGATGCTGATGCCGACCTTCCCCAGCCGCCGCGTCGCCGCCCCCACCCAAGCTTGGTGCGTGCAGGCTTGAGGCTTAAACAAGCCGCGCTTCGCGTGCGGTGCTGATAACGATGTCTTCTTAGAACCACGGCGCGGGTGTAGAACGGGCCTCATGTCTTGCATCTTGTCTGCGTACGTCCCGTCCCATCCGCCCAATATTCGCTTTGATTGACTGAGACGGCGTCATAATGACAGCTTGCCCACCGTCAGTATGCTCTCTCCACCTCTGGCCACCGTCCACTCGTACCGACGAACACTCTAACACACCTCCACAGCCCTATGCTAAATTGGACCCTTCATGACGTGGACGACTACTTATTTACAGACCCGGAGCCGGCGTCGGAAACGGAATACTTAGGAGTGTAACGTTCTTTTTCCAGTACCTACCTACCAGTGATGAGCGACGACGACCTTTTTGTATCCTTGACGTTCTAGATCGGAATTGAAGCGTGAAGTGCCTTGCAGTGTCCTTATGCACCCGCGGCCGTGTGCACGCTGCCGTATGTTTAGACTGGACCCGCTTCCCGCTTGGACGAGTGCGAGGCTCCCGCTGTGTTCCCGGTTCTCAGCGCTCAGCGATTGCACGCAGGTCTATTGACACGGCCGGGTGACTCGAGAGGTCACTGTGCCGGTATGCGACTCTGAGAAACTCTATATAACCCCCGAACGGATTCTGCCAGCCACAGTATGCCACGCAGCGTGTTCTCAAGTAAATTGTACGGCGGCCCTTTCTGACTTCCGATCCACCAAGTCGCAAAAGCCTCCGAGCAGGCGCACGAGCGGCGATAAGCACAAAAACACAGAACACCGAGCCAAGCACATCATCCATGATCAGATCGCAAACATCAAGCGACAGTGAGAGTTAGAGTGAGAAAAAGAGGGTGCGAGTGCCAACATGCAATGCAGACGAGTGTGACAAGAAAAAACCACCATACGCGTGACCAGAAAGAGGAGGAAAAAAAACATCGTAGAACAAAAAGAGGGTATAACTTGCAATTGCCGCTCGCGCACGCGCACGCCTACGTGACGTCCTCCCCGAAACCCGACACCGACATCCCTGCAGACGGGTATTAGATTTTCCCCATATACCCAAATTCCCCATAACGTGAATAATTACAAAACAGCCAAACATATAAAAAAAGCGCGCGGGGGAGCCCAACACACCGACACACACCGACGCTGCGAGCGGGGGCGGGCGGCCCCGCCGTCCGAGAGAGGCAGGACCCGGGCGCCCCCCGGCAAAGCCCGAGCGGGACGGTCACGGCGGTCGTGCCCTCGCGAGAGGAAGGGAAAGTAAAGGTATTGAGTAGGCAGGCGGGACGAAGCACGCAGTCAAGTAGAAGTGGAAAGGCACGAAGCAAAGGGGAAGAAAGAGGTAGATGGGGAGGGAAAATCGTGGGTGGTCGTGAAGAGGAACAAATAGATGGCAGAGGGTTCGTATCGTGAATGGAGTATATTAAACGATGACACATTTATTTCTCTTCTTGACAACGGGAGGCTCGAGGGCGGCGACGATCGCCTGTAGTGCGGCGCGGCGCCGACGATCTGTGAGTGTCCAAAACAGGAATGGCGCGGCGGGCTCACCTCGTCAAAGACGTTCTTCAACCCCTTCTGAGTCAAAGCCGAGCACTCCACGTACTTGACAGCACCGAGTTCCCTCGCTAGCCTTTCGCCCTGCTCAGACGTGACGGGTCTCTGCTTCTGCCTTTGCAGCTTCTCCATCACCTGCGGGTCGTCCCGCAGATCAATCTGCGTGCCCACGATAAGGCATGGGACACCCGGGCAGTGGTGATGGACCTCTGGGAACCACTTCTCCTTCACGTTCTCGAAGGATGCGGGGGACGTCACACTGAAGCAGACGAGGAAAACGTCTGTTTGCGGGTATGATAATGGGCGGAGACGGTCGTAATCCTCCTGACCTAAGAGGGGCGATGGGGCCATTCAGCATGGAGGGGCCACGGCGGTGCGACGCAAAACATACCGGCCGTATCGAACAGCCCCAGCGTGTACGGGTCATCGCCAATCATCACCGTCACCGCATAGTTATCGAACACCTAAAAGAGATGCGTCGTCTGACATGGTGGCCTCGAGGCCAAAACGAGACGGACGTACGGTCGGGACATACTCGCTGGGGAATTTGTTGGTCGTGTACGAGATCAAAAGACAAGTCTGCGTGCGGGACGGCCGTTGGTGCACCGCGGGAGGAACGACGCTGACGGATGACGCACCTTTCCCACCGCACCATCTCCTACAACTACACACTTGATTGTTTGCATATTGCTGCAGATGTTCTAGTATGACTGGGCACGGCTGGAAAGGAATGGCGTAGGTCAGTGGCAGAAACACAAGGCGGCGAGGCAGGTGACGCGACACGTCGAGGGACGGACGTGAGATAGTGTGGTACGATAGCGGTGGCGAGCGATAGAGAGTCTCGGTGCGGCGAGGCCACAGCACTTACGTTTCTAGATGAGAGAAGGGCGCGGGCTCGCGTGCGACGTTGTGAGGCTGGACTGGAGAACGGTTGAAGGCAAGAGCCTTTGGCTGGATCTGGCTAACGGAGCACGACCTGTGGGCGGGATAAGCAAAAGGCCTTTGGGACGACTACAGGGCGAACGGGGGAGAAAAACGCACAGCAGAGGAGGAGCGGGAGGACAAGAGGGGGAGGGACAGAGGGAGACAAGCCTCGAGGAGGTAACGACGACGACGACGAGGACTGCAGCACCTGTTCAGACCTGCCGCACCGGCCGGCCGGCCCTCAACCACCGCCTCACGCCGCCAAACAGGCACAAACTCTATTCTCGCCACCGGACGCCGCATGCGCGCCATCTCCTCATTTTCCGAGGCCCTTCATTTTCACTTCATTTACACGGACCTATTCCACCACCCAATCCACCGCTGCTCATTAGAACGAAATGTACCCTACAATTACAGGTGTGCTTGCGGAATCATCAAGACATAATTTAGACGCGAAATAAAGACGGGACGGGGGCGCGGATCTCATGCGGAACTATGATGTGGTCATCTTCATGCGCTTGCGAGACGACTCCTCTACTGAAGCAATTGTCAGCACTACCTTAACATAATAGCGCAAGAGTGCACGTACTGTCGGTAGCACTAGGCTGCGGCCACCAGGTCAGCTTGCCATCTTTGCTGCCCGTCACTAGGCAGTTCTCAGCCGGCGACGACCTCGATGTGAAGGACTGAGAGGAATTAGGTCAGTATAACGTCAATAAGCGGCGGCCAGAAATGTACTCACCCCTACGGCCTGAGCCACTGCGCCTAAAAAGAACAGGAAGATGTTAGCCGATGCCATCTGGACAAACTCGTCTACACACCTTCACCGAGGTCTAGCCCACACGAGACTTCAGCCTTGTCCTTGTCCCAGAGCAAGACGCATCCATCCACGGAACCAAACAGGACCACCGAGCCCTTGCTCGTGAACAGTGCACCGAAGTCGTAGTTCGCGTTCTTGGCCTCCGAGTCTGGCAGCGTGTACACCTGCTCGATCTTCCCTTTGTTGTCATCCTGTCGGATCCCAACGATGTGTGTGCGCCCGCCGGTCTGGGCGACGAGCGCGTGCGAACCCGTAGAGTTCACGTCGATATGGTACCTGAGGCACAACATGAGCGCTGAATCATTTATGAGAAATAAGTCCACGGCATACACTTTAGACTTGAAGAAGGTATATGCACGAAGCGTGCCGTTTGGTATCTGACAATACCACCTACGCCACCATGAGCGCCCAGTCCCTATCAATCAAAGACAAAGAACACTCACAAAACCCCATCCTTCGTCCCACCCAACAACGCATCCCCATCCTCCACAAACCTAATCGCCGTGACATTCTGCCGCAAGATCGACCTCTGCGACTGCCATGTACCTATCATGCGTCCGTCAACACACGTCACGCCCAAGCGCCAAACCAGCACCCACCTTTATTCAACATCCACACCTTCACGCCCGACTTGGCAAACGCGACGGCAATCCTGTCGCGCGTGTACGCCATGGACGTCGGCACGTCGTCCGGCTTGCGCTCCGCCACGCCGGGCTCCGCGATCTTGGTCCACTGCCACTGTTCGCCCTGCGTCTGCTGCTGCTGCGCCGGGCGCCCCGCGCATCAGCCACGGCTGGAGAATGATGACCCAGATGCCGACGTACCGTGCGCGTCCACACGCTCAGCGCCCCGTTCTCCGTCAGCGCCAGAATCCCCTCGTCCTCGTCCATCCACTCCGCGGACACGACCGGCGCCACATGCGCCAGCCTCGCGATCTCCGTGTGCAGGATATTGTCCCACACGCGGATCGTGCAATCCTGGCCTAGCAGAGCACACACAATCAGCCCACGCCTCTACGCGTCATAGCACCACAACCACACTCACAATTGACAGCAATGTAGCTCCCGGTGGAGTTGAACACGATGCCGCGGATGCCCACGTCCTCGCCCTTGACGTACACCGAGAGGCTGCTCTTGACCGTCGGCCAGCTGAAGTGGCGCTCGGGGTCGAACGTCGGCTGGAACTGCGACACGCTCGGCGAGATGAACGGCTGCGAGACCTTGCGCTTCGTGCCCGCCAGCGCCAGCGGCGTCGACGCCTGCGCCTGCTGCAGCTGCGCCTGGAGGTGCGCGGGGATCTGCAACTGTGGTTGCGCTTGTATTTGCGGCTGCGGTTGGGGTTGCACGATCTCCTGGGTTGGCGTCGGCGTCGGGAGAGGCGAACGGTGTGCGGCAGCTATATAGTCGTTAGCTCGAGACGGAGGCAATAAAAAACGGGTGGAACTCACCAAACTCAGATAGCTTGCGACTCAGCTCTGCAGGGATCGTCAACGACGACATCGACTGGCTTGCCGACAGACTCGAGAGCGTATTGCGCAAGTCGTCAGTCGAAGGCCACGAAGTCAACTCCGGGGGCTTCGGCGCATTCTGGTAGTCATTGCTCTGATAGTCGTGACTCTGATAATCGTTGCTTTGATACTCGTTGGTCTGGTAGTCGTTACCCTGGTACTCATGATTCCGATACTCATACTCCCCATTCGTATTGACATTGGAATTTGGATTCGAATTCGAGCTCGAGTTCAAATGTGAATTCTGGTTTTGAATCTGACCCTGATTCTGGCTCTGACCTTGACCTTGACCTTGACCCTGGTTCTGATTCTGGTTCTGCGCCTGCCCCTGGCTCTGATTCGGCGGCGACGCCTGGCTGAACGACGATAGACCCGACAAGCCCGGCAACCCGAGGATATACGGCTGCGACGGATTGTACGCAGCAGGCGCCGCGTTCGACGGCGGCGGCGGCGGCGGCGGTGGGGGGCGCGGAGGCGGGCTCTGTGGTCTGCCAAAATTGGGCAGGAAGGGCGGCATACCGAACGGAGGCGGAGGAGGGGGCGGGGGCCGCGGGCCAGGGTGAGGGTGAGGGTGAAGAGGAGGCGCAGATGACGGCGCGTTGAAGGGGGGAGGAAGCGAGGGGAATCCGGTAGGCGGGAATGGCGGGAAGCCCATTGGGGGCGGGGGAGGATGTGGCCGCGGAGGCGGGTTGAGCGCATTGGACGAGCTCAGGCCGGATGGCGGGGGTGGGACAGGCGGGCTTGTGTTGGCGGGAGTGAACCTCGGTGGTGGGCGGGACATCGGCGGGCTGGTATTGGGAGTGGAGAAGGAGGACGTTCGGGGTACGGGTGGGCTATTATTTGGCGGAGGGAATGACGTCGTACGAGGGATAGGAGGGCTATTTGCATGGTTGAAGGAAGGTGGAGGTGGAGGTCGTGATAAAGGCGTAATGTTGTTTGCAGGCACGAATCCCGGCAGCGGGCGCGAGACTGGGGGAGTCGCGTTTGCTGCACTGATTCCAGGAGGCGGCCGTGGCGCAGGAGGAGTAGCATTCGCGGCGCTAATGCCAGGAGGCGGGCGTGAGGGAGCAGGGCCGATGGAATTCGCCGCGCTGAATCCTGGCGGTGCTACTGACGGCCCGGGATCTGCAGAAGCAAAACTCTTTCTCTTCGCAGCAGGCCAAGAGGCGTTCGAAGTTGGCGTCTTGGGTCGGGGCGGCTGTGGTGGCGGCTGCATTCGCGGTGGTGGTGACTTCGGCTTGGGTGGAGGCTGCTGTACAGAACTAGCTGCGGGAGGACCCATAGATGTCGGCGGGGATCGCCCTGCCGCAAAGGTTGGGGAAGGTGTAGTAAAGGAGTATGAAGTGGATGGTCCTGCGCCGGCTGCTGGGGTCGAGGGACCAGCACTCTGCATGGGCGCCGGCGCACCTACCCGGGCCGCTGCTGGCGTAACAGGTTCCGACCTGGAGGCCGGCGGTGTGGCAGCCATCGCAGTCGCGTGCGGTAACAACCGAGAGAGCGGGAAACTATTGAACAGCCCAGAAAGTCCAGGAATGTCATCAATTCCCGGTGCTGCTCCAGTTGACGATGAAAAGAAGTTCTGTGGCGAATCCTCAAGTTTGACGCTTGCTTGAGCCACTGGAATCGTGACCCGAGGCGGCGTCGGCACAGACCTCTCTTCAGGGACATACTATTTATAGGGACGGACCACACAATTAGAGACAATGCTACGCTGCCAGGAAGCGATTGTGTCGAACATACCTGAGACTGTGGCCTTGTTACAGAACCCGTGGCAAAAGGAGGAGCCGGGGCTGGTATTCGGGCTGGTGGTGCAGATGCAGGCGTCGAGACACGAGCCGGTACGAAGTTTGGAGTTCGGACAGGCGGAGCTGGCGCGGGTTCTGGTGCAGTAGTCCGTGAGGGAGCTGGCGAGTGTTCGGACTCAGGGCGAGGAGTCCCTGTATGAGAGCTTGGCGTGGAGGACGAGCCTACAAAATCAGTCATGAAACCACCAGACACGAAAGGGTTCGGGATTGGCTTCTTAGGTGGCTTAGGAGCAGGGGCCTTAGTTATATGAGCCGTCACAGTGACCGGAGGTATCGGGGGAGGGGTGAATGCAGCAGGCGGCTCCCGAGACACCGTCGTCGGTGCCTTGTATCCAAGGGCCGGAACATTTGCATTGGAATGACTGGGGGCAGCATCAATAGGTGCTTTCTGAACGACAGCCTGTGGTCGAGGTGGAGGAAGAGGGGATACGGTAGGTGGTGGCGTCTTAGCTCGATTTGCGAAGCCATTGAGGCGGTCAGGTTGTGTGATCTTCAGTTGAGACAAAGTTCAAGATAAGTCAATTGATCGACACGAGATGCCAGCGACAACGTACTGGAGGAGGTGCGGTGAGTTTTGTCTGGACTGGTAAGGGTGTAAGATCCGCAGGAGTCCGCACAGGAGACTGTGGCGGACTACTGGGTGGGGAGTCCAGTTCCATTGGAGATAAGCTACGGTCGCGTTCCGACAACTGTACTCACTTGTTATGGCATACCTACGGTGAGGCGGTCATGACACGTACCTGCTCGCTTTGCTCCGATTGCTCGATGACGACGGCGTCAACAACGGGAACATGGTCCTCGACAGGCGTAATCGGAGACATCTCCATGGGAGTAGACGTGTCTGTCATATTATCAACCGTATCAACTCGAAGAGGTTTTCGTATCTCCTCGGTAGAATTGGTCGTCTGAGTAGACGATGACACGAAGTCAGGCTGTGCCTGGACTCCTATGGAGTGGTGCGTTGGGTGTATGGGTATTGAAGGGGCTGTAGGTCTCAAACGGTTAGTTATATGGATTTGAGACCGCATATGCAATTGTGACGCACGGGCTACCACAGGCTCTTCGACACGTTTAACCCACGGCTTGCGCATTTTCGGAGGCATAGAATGCTCGGGTGGAATGAATTCTTCGTCGTCCTCGGCCACCTGTGTCTCTTCCTCTTCATCAGAGCCCGAAGCACCACCTGGAATGTCTCCTTCAAACATGATAGCCCTGTCCTTGAAGGGGCCGTCCGCCACGGTCAGCAAGATCTCCTTGCCAGGTTTTACCTCAATCCTCTTCTGTGCAAAGAGGCTGTAGTAGTAGACAGGCTTGTCGTCGCCCTCATCCTCCGAGTCATCAAGCTCAACCCGGCGCAGAACAACGTGCGCCTTCTGGCTTGATCCATGAGCTCTGAAACGTAACTGGCCCTTTATACCGAGGATGGAGGCCACTGTGGGCGCCGTGCTGGGCCCGTCGGGGTCGGAGGCAGCGACCTCTGCCATAATTTAGGTGGTGTGGGGGGTGAGCTCACCTCCTGAGGGGAATGAGAGCTTGAGAATGTCGAGAAGGTGGAGGCAGCAACAACAATGCTCATGCCAAAATACGCTATTCGGCCGTTGCCGCTCATCACCGGTCCACGTGGACCATGCACGTGTCGTCCTTGGCCGCGTCGCGGAACGACCACGTGCCGGCGCGTCACAGCGGAATATTGTCTGAAATTTCTCTCTCTCCCCATTACAATTTCTTTTTGCTTTAGATGGGCCGACTGGCGAAAAGCCGATTTTTTATTACCCTGGGCAGACTGAGATGAGTCAGAAACGTCAGTATCGACACATCTACACTTGCATGCCCTTTTTCTGATTCTAGCTCGCGATCAAGCTCGTGCTCACTGCTCCGAGATTCTGCAAGGAACTCATCATTTCACGAGACCGTATCTATACCGGAAGGTCCCATCAAAGCGCATATACAAGCAGTATCACTACACCTGACTTTCAACATGCTCGAATATACATAACAACGACATAATAAAAATCGGTTCGTTCTGTCATCCTCGCCCTCCCTACTCGACTTCAGGAACGCCATCTCTCCACTTCACACCTGCGCTGCTGGCGGCTTCCATCGCAATCTGCCTTACAGCTCTTCCCTGCTCCAGGCTTGCGCCGTTGCGACGGGCGTTCGCCAAATGCCAGTTAATCTGACGAGGAGTATCGCCTGCGATCAGCGTTCCAACAAGTGCATACGAAGTCTCCAGGATATCCGTGATCTCAGTGTAGCCATACACGATTCCGTACGCAATGGTGTTGCTGAACCACCCTGTTCATCGTCCTTGTCAATCCGAGCAATGTTGTCAGTGAACAGCATGAGCGCACCCATATCCGGATGGATGGCATCCAGAAGCCCCTGGACATGATCGGCCGTCTCTCCATACAAGGAACAGAAGAACTCCCTCCCCTTGGCCTCTACGTCCGCAATAGGAACCCTCGTGTCTCTGCGATCCGGTATAAGCGTGACACAACCCGTCGGCAATTCGGCTTTCTCACCGCAGCGTCTTCGTATCGCGCAGTTCCTCCGGAGTCGCTTCATGAAGTGAGACGAGCCCGTTGATCGCCTGCGTTGGGGGTATCAGCTTCCTTGCAGTAGATGCAAACCTCGAGTGCATACTACCTTGGAATAACCGGCGACCATTCCAGCCTTGAAGAGAGATTCGCGGAACTTCCGAGCAAGGAGCAGCCTCTCGGCGTGAGCCTGTTCACCTGTCACTTGGAACTTGTCTTGTGCTTGCTCAAGGTCGGCCAAGACATATTTGAAGATGCGCGGTACAGCGTCAGGCCTGTTTCCAGTTGCGAATGCAACCGACGCAACGATGTACCATGGGTTCTTGAAGACTGCAACATGCATCACCACATGATGACACGTTCACAAGATGTTGAGCCCGCTTACCATCTGTCGACTTCGTAATGTCGCCGGGAGACGGATACAGATCCTTGAGGTGCTTCAGGAATTCGTGGGTAGCCAGTTCAGCCATTTTGCGGACGGAGTGGTTCAGTTTGACGGTCTTATAGGCAAATCTGCCAGCACGACAGGTGGGCACAAGGTGGAGATGATAGGGGACCAGGAATCGATCTAACTCTCATGGGATGGATCATCATGGACGCTTCGGGTGTCGCCGACCAGGACGCGCGATGTGATTTCAGGCAAAACGATCACGTGAACGCTAAAGACGCGTTCAGACGGTCTTCAAATTCCCATAACCTTCACAAGACGAGCGTCCCGTGGGTGGTGCGTCCGAGTTGCATCTATTCTTCGCTGATACTGAAATGTCAGGCACCTCACTGAAAAGTGTCTAGGCGCAACGTGTCTTCTGCATTCGTTATCATTGACGTCGCTTGAGGAAGTCGACGGCCCCTTTCGTAGCCCCGGAAGGAAGCAGGTGCATAACAGGACTGATCAAAGTCGCATAACCGGCACAATCATAGGTGTAAAGTGAGTGTCGTCTGTACTATACAATGGAAACCGGCGTGTACCTCATCAATTCCGGTCCAGATCCATACTATAAGGCCCCAAATTCATCACATCGTCCACATGTTCCATCGTGTCGCACCGGCGCGTATTCCGTATACACCGCGCAATATGACTTGCCATCTTACGGCCTTCATAATACGCGCCGTGCAAGTAACCTGGAGGACGCAAAATCGTGTCATGTCTTTCCAGACGACAGTGGGTCTGCTGGACGCACCGAAATATTTCAGGCTGGTCGCCTCCCCTGCAAACCACAGACGGTCCTGGACTGTGGCGCGCAGATTGGTGTGATGGCCGCTCACGAAACTCGCGGGCCAATTGCTATAGCTTCCGCGGTACAAAGGGTCGCTGTGCCATCGTGGAAAGTAAAACGCGTCCGGTTCCGGAATAGTGGTATTTGGGTACATGGAACGAAGCACCTGAAGCACTTCGTTCTTCACCCGTTCGTCAGTGTAGGACTCAACTCGATTCGCAAAATCACCCTGGGCGCAAAGCTCAATAAATGTCAAGACTGAAACACCGAACACCGACCGTAACTGTCACAAACAGGATGCCCGAACCAGAGTAGAAGCCCTCAAGGTCAAGACTCTGCCAGACCGGATACCGGCCGCGCTCCTCATCTGCATAAAGGGCGTACTGGGAGAAATTCCAGCTGCTATTCAGTAAGTCACTGGTGGTCGGTAGCAAATACCTCTGTATCGAACCAAAACTTCTTCGGGAACTGGAGGAAAATTTTCGTGTACGTTCCCTGATATGAGTGTCAACAAATAGACGCGCAGAGTGACTTAGGAAGAAGGCCCACCATTGTCATCCCGTGGATGGCTTCCATCTTCCAATCAGGCAAGACGGGTTCAAAGCGGACGTCATCATTCTGCAGGACGCCCAGACTGAATGTCACCAGGGCATAATCCGCACTCAAAGTCGTTCCATCCGAAAACATCACTGAGACTCCATCTCTAGAGTACTTAATGGTCTTTACGGTGGTGTTGAGCAGGACCTGCTCCTCAGCGAGAAACTCAGCAGCCTCGGCCTGCAGAATGACTCCGAACCCGCGCGGGTCAACGGAGAGGAGATTATCGGTCGAGAAGCCGCCTTGCGCGACATTGAAGGTGAAATTGTTCGCCTACGGGTGCGTCGTATAAGCAGCACTGCTACGCCCGCTCTCCGTCACTGGCATCAGAACGCGAGGGGTTTGAAACCTCGGACCCAACCCATGCGGGTTCTATTGAAAAAACGACACGTTACCCAAGAAGAAGCGATCAAGGACGTCTGTTCCGGCGTCTGGGCGTACTCCCAGTCGAACTGGTAGTACTCTGAAGCCGCTTCCTGGTGTGTTTGGGGCTTCACCCCGTTCATAGAGTACCCATTGCGGGATGTGGTATCAACCAAGCCTTTCGGAACCCGGCGACCTACAAGTCCAACGGGGGAAGGACCGTGAATCGCGGAAGAGCGGAGTTAGATGGGGATAAAATGCATACCTCCGGCAACAGTCAAATTCGCGTACGCTCGGATCGCCTTATTCCAAGTCTCCAGATAGTCCACCGGGCCTGTATAGTCGTAAGTCGCTGTGGACACCTATTGATCAGCAATGCGTCACGATAAGATCACAAAGCACACTTACTCATGCTTCCGTAGTAATTACTCGGGTACATCGTCAGGTTGTGTTTCTTCGCGAGGTTGAAGATGGGATTTGACGGTCCATCTCCGGTTTGCGTGCCATGAACCCACTCGGCGCCAGCTTCCATCGAATATTGCCTTCCGGGCGCGCCGAACTTGAACACCTTCATGCGACCGCCGAGCGCGCCGCGAGCCTCGACTATCTTGAAGTCGTCGATGCCTTGCTCGTGCAGGGCTTTCGCCGCCGTGATCCCTGCCATGCCACCTCCGAGAATCAGTACCCGCACATCGTTAGCGCTGGCCGAGCTCTGCGGAGAGAAAGAAGCATAATTCAGGAAGCCAGACGAATGGGCCACCCCGAGAAACGCAGCGAGGCGAAAGATGCGCATGGGGGATGTGAGGGTATTCCACAGCGTACTCGACAGAGAGTGCATAATAGAGTTCGACACATCGTCAGCGACGGCGTCTGCGACTTTGGGGAGATGCATGGTGATGCGCACGGGACCCTGAATCCGGGGAGACTTGGGTTGTAGTCTTTATCTCCACAGATGCTCCCCTATTTAACCCCCAGACGGTGTTCCATCCTAAAGGGTAAGGCGGGCCTCAAGGTCTAAAGGCATGTCTGATGGGCGTCCGCCACTCTGTCTGAGAACGTGGGCAACCGGAGCATTCACACACGAAGATAAGGGTGAAGGTCCGAGTGATACCAGCCGCTAACCGCGAATGGCTGGTACGTCGAGCTTGTTTCCCCGACTTGCCGTGAAACTCTGGGCAAAACGCAAATACGAGACCCCCGTGATTAGCAAATGCCATGGAGGCAGGCCTCACGACGAAACCCTCCGGAGTTCCTTTCTCTATTTTGAGGAGAGTAAAGCCGGCGCTTACACGTTCAACGCCTTTACGGCAGCTGTCCTTGTGAGCCCCTGTGTAATGAGATAGGGAGCGACCATACGCATGCGACAATGAGGCCAAATTCACGAACAGAAGGAACGTCATACTGGGTTCTCGGTAATACCGGCCCTGCTTCGTAAACATTGGTCTGCCTATAGCCATTAAAACTCATGAATGTGCAACCGTTTCCTCTTCCGTGGACGAATAGCAAATACCCTCACCGAACCGGGTCTGTACATTGTCGGGTTATTGACGGCGATGTTGATGATAGTGCTGACTGAGGTATTAAAGCTTTGCGACTCGTGAAGCCGGAGGGACATGAAGATATTAATGGGCAGAAGGCGTTAATATGAACCAACTGGGAAAGGGATGCAAGACACGCCATGACGATGCCATGTCCCATGACTTGCAATTACGCGCTCTGCCTTCCACATCTTTCCAATTATGTATGGAAGCAGCGGGTGGGAACCTGCGAACTAGTCATGGAACAGGCGTACACGGTCAAAGTACCGGGGCACCCGGCGGTTATCTGTCATATAATGACGTCGTTCGAGAGTTTGAGCGCGGGGATTGCGTGTGGTGCAATTCTCAAACCTAGGATACTGAATTGCCGCGCTCGTCCTCTTCGTCCTCTTCAGGTTCGGCGGCGCATTCTCCCACGGAAGCAACGGGGGCCTCGAATTCTTCCAGCCTCTTCTGGGCGACAGCGAGGTACCCTGGTTCTGTGTCATCTTCCGCAGTCTCTGGGTCTTGGGCTTCAGCATCAATCGTAGGACTCGGTGGCTGATCCATTTCGATAGCACGATGGCAGTCGCAGAGCCGCGCCAAAGATAGATCGGAATCCTGGTTCTGAAGGACCGTGCGTGCATGTTCGCATGCGAAAGCTTTCGCCACAGAGACATTTGTTGCGGTAACGGGTCCGGCGACGAGCACATCGTGCACGAACACGTTGATTGTGTCAATCCGTACGCTGTCAGGATGGCTGCGCGACTTCCTGTATAGGGATTGATGAGCCATATAGCCTTCGAACCGTCAAAATCACCACTTACGGGATTTTGATCCGTCTGCAGCCAGATTTAGCTGTCCATACCATCAACTCGGACACAGGGTCAGCGGGCATGTCTGGAGATAGTACGTCCAGGATGTCAGACATGAACCCTTCGACTATCACAGCTGTCTTGTGGAAGTTATACGCCGAATCGACGAAGATCGCCGCCACTAGACTTTCCAGGATGTCACTGATGGCCTTCGGAGGATCGTGGGCCCAACTCTGCAGAACGATGTCCCGAGGCGAAAGCTGCTCTAAGATTGGAGCATATCTGTCGATAGCGATGCTCAATTCGGAGTTGTTGGCCATCATGAGCTTGTGCAAGCCGAGATGTTTCACTGCAACATATGCGAGAGGAGGGGCGCAGACAGCGCGGCTTCGAGGCCATGACAGCTGATGTGAGGTTGCGCTGGGGTATTTCTTGAATAGATATGTCATCACCACAAAATCGATTATAGCTAGAACGATTCGAGTTAGTTCCATTTTGACAATGTTATGGCGAACGAGATTTCTTACCGTCCCCGAGAAATTCGAGACGCTGGTAGGAATTATTTGAAGGAAAAGACGGGTGCGTCATGGCTTCAATCAAGAGTTCCGGTCGATGAAAATGATACATGAGTGTTTCCTGAAGTCGGTCGAAGCGAGAGGGTATGGGGGCAGATTCAGGGTTGCGACTGTACCGCACCGACCACGGCACGGTGCCTCCGAAATTGAGACCAAGAGCAGTACCGGCATGCAACGCCATCGGAATTCCGCCCGTGAGATAGCTAGCGCCGAGAGTAGCTTCCATGCAGTCTTGCAAGCTTCTGCGGTCAAACCGACGGCGAACATGACGGGAGGCATGTAGTCTAGTCGGATCAGCGCCTTCAGAGACGATATATCGCCACGTCTTGACATTTTGTCCCTCGCTCGTGAGATAATGTTCCAAACCGACTTCCTTCGCACGCGAGAGGAGCGTCTTGTTCGCGACGCATCGTCTTCGAAGAGTGTCCAGTTGGCCTTCATGCCGAAAGGGGAATTTGTGGAAGAGATGGACAGATGCAGCGAGCTTCAACACCGAGTCACCAAGGGTTTCCATACGCTGATTGCTGAAATCTGCGCCTGCGGCAGGAAGTGTGAAGGCCTCGATGAGGAGGTCGGTCTTGATGGCGGGGAGACCCAGGTCCCACTTGGCTCTGCTGACCCTCCAAACGTCTGTGACACGGCGTAGCAGCCTCGGTAGCTGTCGATACAGAAGGAACATGTCCTCCGACATACCGAACCACTTGCAGCATGCGAAAGGAAGGAAGTGATGTCTATGTAGGAGACGTTCCTCGACGGCGGACGGCGGACAATGAGGAAGATGATACGCGCCAGACGTCTGACGCTCGAATCGCTTGGCTTCGACGAGAAGACCATCCATAGGTATATCTGGAACGCGACCTCTCCGGGTCCATCTGTACATATAATACTCCCTGTAGGTGTCGAAGCCGTCTTCCACAGCCCCAAGAAGAGGTTTAGACAAGGGACTTAGGTCGTGCCGTATTTTATGCAAGACGTATGGCCGTCCATGCTGGCAGTGATTCATGACAAGTATACGATCATAGTGGCTTGCATTGATGCTTCTCCAGTCTCGGTTGCCGAGAGGGTACTTGACGACGCGTTCCATGGCGGTATAATCTGGTCGGTCGAATTCGACGTCGATGGGGACCAAGAAGCACGACAATGGGAGAGCGATCGGCCGACTCGTGATGCACCACCAGATTCCAAGGTTGGTATATTCTTGGAGAAGCTTCCGCTGCTCATGTTCGTCGTCCTCATCGAAGGCCATCAGTTCCCCTGGGTATATGCGCATAACTTGGCCATCCCAGGGCAACTCGACAGGCGGCAGAGAGGTTCCGGTCATGAGCGCAGCCGTTCGGCGTCCCTCGACTTCGACGACATGCATCCAGAGTTTCTCCCCTAGCGTCCACGGGTCCCAAACGTCAACGTTCATCATGTCGGGAATATGGCGTACATCGAGAATCGGTCTCCCATCTATGTCCTCATCAGAGTCTTTAGGGCTCCGCGCGGGTAACAGATAATCATCAAAGACGTCGAGCGCATGCAGGGCCTTCACAGCTTGAAAAGCAACAGCCCGCTTGGCTTCTTTCTTGGACTGCTTTCGAGGTCCGGTATAGGTGAGATGTTCGGGGGGAAGGGGCAGGGCGGCCGGCAACTGCAGTTTCGATACGAAGTCACCGGTGTACTTTGGTTTCGGTAGGAGAGTGAACTGGTCGCAGGGAATGAGAGCACAGAGGTGGTTCAGCAAGGCGATCGCAGTGTTGTAGGTCAGGACTGCACCAGTGGACGGTACTAAGAAGCGTTCTCGTTCAGCCAAGTCCGCAGGATGTACGTAGTCATCCGCGTCCTGCTCGTCTGCGGCCGGGTTGGCGTCGACTGCTTTCTGATACAACCGCTTGACCTCCGGCTCGAAATTGACGAATAGGCGGTAACGTGCGAGCTCCACGGAGTCGCCCTCTTGAACCATGATCACGAAGGTGGACAGCTTGTGCCTCGCCCGTCCTCTGGATTGAACATAGCCTACCATATGCTGAATTGAGTCGAAGCGAACAACGAGATCACAAGCCTTTCAGAATACGTCAGTACGAATGGAGCACTATGAAATGGCAAGGTATACCGGAAAATCGAGGCCCTCTTCAGCAACCGGAGTCGCAATTACTGAAGCGCCTCGTTAGACATGTTCAATCGGACTAAAACTGACTCACAAAGGTTCAGCTTGCCACTCCGGAACGCCCGCACAACTTCTCTTTGCTTGCTATCACCCATGCCGTCATAGGCGCCGAAGTCATCGTTCCCATGACCGACGCACTCAGAACATCGAATGGTGTCCTTGAGCTGGGGGATACGGGAGATGACCTTAGCCAACGTGGCGGCAATGTGCCGCTGGTCGACGAAGACGATGGCCTGGAACTCCGGTTTATAATGGGATAAGACGGTCTCAACGAGTGCTTGAAGCTTCGGGGTACACCATTCCAGGCTGAAGGAACACGCGGAAGGTAAGGTCGCTTCGTCTACGGCATCTTGGTAGAAAGGCTCATATTCCGAAAGGACGTTGTGTAGTTCGTGGTAGGGCGAGGTAACCGATTCGGAAGCAGATGAGACCAAACTACTCAAGCCGAGGAACCGCCGGCGCAGCGCGTCCATTTCGTCAGTGACTGACGTGCTGAAAAGTTGAAGGACTCGTTGCTTGAGCTCGGAATAGAGGAAGAGTTCGGCTCCGAAAGGGCCCAGACTTGCCAGCGCAGCATCGTATTTAGCTTGGATCTTGAACCAAGGTATGTTGTCGTCGACCGGTAGGGTCGAGAAATCGAACCGACTGGACATTAGCGGAATTGGGTATGTGGGGTATGCATCGGGACTGGCAGGATACTCGTAAAGCACCTGGACAGAACGGAATAGGACCGACATCAACGATAATCGGGCTATATGTGCACGAACCGCACCTCCTTTGGAGTTGGTAGATGGCTGAGAAGCTCTTCAGCGTGCGTGTTGACCGTGATCACCTTCGCGTTCATATTTCGCTCTAAATCTGCTAGATCTTCTTCCGGTCTATGTGGGCGCCAGACTGGCGACGCGGTCATACCGAATATTTTCGGCCGTTTGTCCTCGGGACATTGGAAATACTCCTTCATGATCCCATTGTAGGGATGATTCTTTCGTGTGTGATGGCATTCATCAACGACAAGGAGAGATACCTGACATTATGGCTCCGGTCAAGTTTAGAACGACCACAGTAGGAATCTGATGCAACCTTAGGCAGGCTCCAGTGTGAATGGGTCACGGCGTTAAGGAACAACTGAGCTGTTCACGCAAATATGAGTCGAGAGCTATCGCGTGTACGGATGGAAGAATACGCACCCGTCATGACCATAACATCCACATCGGAGAAAATCTTGCTCCATGTGTCCCGTTCTGTCATCTCCGGGGCGGTGTCGCCATGGATCTGCGTGACGCGCAGCCCCGTCTGGGCTCCGATGAACTCGCCCTGCTGCTCGACGAGGGCTTTCTTGGGAACGAGGAAGACGATGATCTTCCCTCGGGCGCAATCTTGTGTCGAGATCCAGCTCATCAGCATCGTGCTGATGTATGTCTTGCCGCTCCCCGTGCCCAGCGCTGCGATGACATTGCTCTCTCGTGCTTTGAGAAAAATCTCCTCTTGGTACAACCTAGACGATAGCGTAGTAGATGTGGGTGTGGTTGGTAGTTCGGTAACAACAGTCATTTCAGATGAAATCTGTAAGTGCTAGATAAGTGAAGATGGTAGAGTCAGCGAAATCTCGAAATCGTCAGGCCGTGCGGCAGTATCGGTGCTTTGGTCAAGCAAAGAAGCTCCGGTATAGTGTGTGTAGGGGATATGGGCTTCATGGAGCCTCGAAGAAGTAAAGGCCGAGGGAGAGCTCGAACAGGCCGTGTCGGTTCGGTGGCGGATGAGAAGGCCGTGTTCCGCAGCGGCGCAGCCGTAAACCATCGATTCGCCTCTACACCCAATACATACTAAACCTGCACACAACCACCCATGGCGATAAATCCTAACGAAGACACAGAATTGTGAGCAGCTTTACTATGTTTAAGCCGACTTAGCCGACACGATCACCAGCAACGAGGCCCTGCGCAAGCACGGGATCTTGCCCCCACGCGAGCCGACACCACCGACACCCTCGCCGCCTGCATCGCCCACTCTTGAAGAACGCTTAGACGATTTCTCTATCAATGAGCTCCAGGAGATCGGAGAAGATGCAAATGACGACGAGGTAGAGCGTTATGTGCAGGAGATGCGTGCGAAGCGCATCGCTGAAATGAAGCGCGAAGCACGGCTGGGGAAGTACGGAGAGGTCCTTCCGATCAGTAGGGAGGACTACACGAGGGAGGTGACAGAAGCCAGCGAGGTCGATGAAGTGGGTGATGAGAAGAAGTCTGGAACGGCTGTGGTATTGTTCCTGTATAAGGACGGGTATGCCCAGTTCCTTGAGACACCGAGTTGCCATGCTAACTCGACTGTTTGCAGCATTCCCCGAAGCGATCTTACCTTCAAACACGTAAGGACACTTGCAGCACGATACAAGCGGACGAAGTTTGTCTCCATCGTTGGCGACAAATGTATCGAGAACCTTCCGGATACAAGGATCCCTATGTTTATTTGCTACAAGAAGGGGAAGATCATCTGCCAGATCACTTCGTGGGGTGCTGATAAGGAGCCTCAAATTGAGGGTAGGCAGCGAATTTACTGGTGGGCACTCAAATGCTAACCATTCAAACGAAGGGTTGGAAGCGTTGCTTATACTTCACGGCGTTCTTGAGCCCCCTGAGCGCTTCCCATCGAGAAGGACTGACGACGATGAGGACGATGAAGACGATCTTGACAGTGAAGACGAGTCATCACGCATACGTTCCGGATCTGCGAAGACAAACGTCTCGCAAAAGAACGTGCGGAATGCGGCCAAGAACAACAACGACGACGATTCGGACTTTGACATATAGTGAGCAGACATGCGCGCTTGGTCAAAGAGTACAGGTTCTTCGAAAAAGGACTCTATGTGGCTGTAGATGGACACGGAATTCATAGCATAAGTACTCCAAGATATAATTCATTTTAGCATCACCTATGTAGGTCACCGAGAAGACAAACCCAACGTAACAGAACCGTGAAAATGCACGAGGCGACTACGCCGTCGTCTCTCCCTTCGCCTCCGCTTCCTCCTTGTCGGCCTCTTCCTCTTCCGCGGTCGCCGCTTCCGGCTGCTCAGGAGCCTCAGCTGCCTCACCATTCTCCCCCGCTTCTTCCTTAGGTCCCTCATCCTTGGTCTGCTTGCTGCCCATTACGGTGGCATTAATCCTGCACAACCTCAGGTCAACCTCCGGCATATTGTGACCAAAGCGCACTCACGTTAGCATGACGTGAACCTTCTCTTTGTCATCGCCGCCGTCTGGGTTCGGTAGCTCGAGGGTAATCCGCTTGCTACCCTTCCAGCCGTAGCTGCCCGTGTTGAACGTTGTGGGCAGCAAAGACGTTGTCCCGATGAAGCCTGGGTCTGCGTTCGCCGCAGGTGCAGTTTCCTCATCGGGGATCGATGGCGGTGTGTGTGTCAAGTTGACATGCAGAGGGAGCGCACGGGCTTTGAATGCAGTCGCTCCCAGCCCAGCCTGCAATGTTGACGTCACATTTCACATTCGAGCACGCCGAGACGGACGTCGCGGCGTACCTTGGGCCCCTTCTTCCCCCCTTTCGGCCTCGTCGGGCTCGTTGTACGCGCAGCCTTTGCGCCACCACGACTCGAGGTCGCACCAGCCTCGTCAGAAGTGCGTTTGCGTCCTGCGATATTGTAATTCACGCGTCAGCCCTGCGCATAATGAGACGATCGCAGCGGAGGAGGGGAGACTGACCAGCCATTTCGTCGATATGGAGAGGATAGGAAAAGTAGCGGGTACGTGGAAGAGGAGAAGGAAGTTTATTTAAACCCACGCAGGCCCAGAAGTAAGCGGTTTATAAATGGCCAGAACAATGGAAATCTGTCGTCAGATGGACTCAACCCCGCTCGGTGGCCTGCTGTGGCCCCTAACGACGCGCGCCAAGCGCGTCAAAGCGTTACTAATGTGCATGACGTCACGCGTCGACTTCAACGGAGGTATTTGTTCAGTGTTCACTTGAGGTACAGGACATGCTTTAACGCAAAATATTCTAGGGACACTGGGGACTGAAAAATGGTGCAGTGCGTGAGTACGAAGAAGCAAGGTGTCAACCAAGTAACTCCTTCAGTTTCACAAAGTCGGGTGTTCCCAATCCCGTGATAGCATCCCAGCCGACCGTCGCATTGAAACCAGGAGTACCACAACCGGGGTTATTTCCCGACAGTATGTCCGTGAAGCCTGCAAAGCGTCAGCCATGTCGCACACAATCTCACACAATTCACCTGACACAGGCCACACTCACCAGAAAGCCCAATCGAGTAGAGCATGGGGTTCAGGAAACCAAGCGGCGGCTTCCCGTTGGCGATCCGGAAGTCGTTGAGAAGCGAGACGATTCCGGCAAACGTAGGAGAACTCGCGGACGTTCCTCCAACTGAATGGACGGTCCCATTGACGACTACTTGGAATCTATACATATCGAGTAATTCATTCCAAATTAGTACGCAAACCGTATTCGGAAAGGGCTATATGACTGAAGGCCTCACCCTTCTCCCTGCGCGCTCACATCCGGAACGGCACGCCCGGACGGACTGTGAGAGATAAAATAGGAATGATCACACGCAATGCAGACTGGGGATAAAAGCGTACTTGAATAAGCCGGCATAGGTACTCCCCAGGGCTTCGAGGAAAGGAGGGACGGCCTGCGCCTGATAAGCCGGTCTCGGAAAGTAAACTGAAAATCCTCCCTGAGAGAAGTCTATTCCCTTCTCTGGCGCAATGTGGAACGTTGCTCCAACCTATTCCGAAATGAGCGCGACCCACAGTCACCTGAACGCCCGTGTACTCACGCCTGTCACAAATGGGCAAGTCGCTGGGAATACCTGGGTGGAAGGATGAGTTTGGCAGTCGCTCGTTTGAATAGGTGGACGTGGTCATACGGGCTGGAAAATGGTTCTGTTGGTACCGTCATTCGTCTGACAAGTTCCGGCGCCAACGCCGCCATCGCCACTGCTAAACATGACAGAGCCACCGCGTGCTCCCAGCTGCGCAAAGGTATTACAGGCCCGGCTGCCAGACGTCAAATCTCGAATTGGTCTTCAGCACTGCGGAACACTTACATAGCAAAGTCCTTCGGAAATGTCTGCCTAAGGCACATATGCACATGTCAATTCAAGTTTCAACGTGCTAAGGTAGAAAGGACGTACTCGTCGCCACCGTAACTAGTGGTGAATGTTTGAGGGACCTCTGGATGCGACAGCACAAATTGCAGCCAAGTCAAGTAGGGTTCATCCCGCTGCGGGGGCGTCACCGAATCGTTGATGGTCGGAGCCGTTCCGGGGGTCGAATAGTAGACATTCGGTGTTGGGAAAGTCAGACCTTCGGTGTACTGAACATCCAAATTCGCCTGGAATAAGAAGATGAGACAGAAGCATGAAAGGGAATTTCACGGATAAAAGACTGACCTCTGTGCCTGGCATTGTCTGGTCGTTGAGACCACCGTCTACAAGCATGACGGTGACGTTCGCACCAACAGCGTCCGGACGGAACTGGCGGAAGAAGTTCTGCAAATCTGCGAAATTCACAAACTGACCGATCGCCGGCATACAGTGAGCATGAGTGTCTCGAGACCTCTTCTTCGATAGACTTGCCTGCTCGAGATAGCCGGCAATACCAATCCTGTTTCCTTTCTCCGCGGCCTTAGGGACGTACCCTTCCGTCCGATACAGCGCTTGCAAACACGCTGGCGTGACTGTCGTATTGCAGCTCGCCGGAATGTCCTGCCCCGCTGGGCCCTTCACTGTCCCATTGGCACTCTGCGCAAGAGGTTTATCATCCTCCAACCTGAACGTCGCGCGCATGTCCTTCATCTCGTCGAACATGGTTGTGGGATGCACAAGATCAATGTGCGCGTCCAGGTGCCGCGGGACACTGTATGCGAGCGTGCGGGTCTTGAGGGTGTTGGATGGGACGTGTCGGTATTGCAGGAAGGATGTGGACAACATGTGTTCGATGATCGGGATTGGGAGAGGCGGGAGGTACAGCCAGTCTCGGGCGGGGGAATAGGCAATGCCTGATGCAGGAATGCCATGAGACATGAGCCAGTCATGGACGAGGGCTGTCGTAGTGTTCGACGGTGCTACGAGGCTCTCCACCTCTCTGTACCGTCAGTCATTAGTACTCGCATGTAAGGAAAGGAGTCGAGAAAGGGACACACTCTTTCGACAAATGTTGCCCATAATTCGGATGAAAGGGGTCGCTCATCTCATACAACGCCGAGATCAGCTCATCAACCCTCTCCTGCTTCAGCCCAATCTGAAGCGACACGACGTGGTCAGCATCCGGCCCACCATGCACCTCCCAGCCATTTGGGACCTGCGGCCAGCTGTGCTTCACCACCGCATCCTCTGGCGCGCCGGTGGGCGTCGCGAGTCCACTAGTGCCCATCAGTACCGCGACAAGCGCAGCTGCCAACAGCGCCTTGCAGTCAAAATCAAAGGCCAGCATCTGTGCTCAGGAAGTCGAGTCGACGCCGCCCACCCTACGCGCTCATATGCATCTGCGCACCGCCCGGGTGCAGAGATCCATACCGCAATTTTCGAGGCGTCTTCTCCGCCCTAGCAGCCCGCCTCGCGGACGTACGGACATACCGCATCCGCGCAATCAGTCGCAAGCGGGGGCTCAGATGACTGGGGACGGCCGTGGAGAGGTCGAAGAGGTCGGAAGGGGGAAGGATGCTGCCACGGCGGGTGTCACATGCAAGGAACGCACGACGAGGAAGCATGCTGGAACGCGTGGATGCAGGAAAGAGCTGGTGGTGGAGGACGAGGACTTATCGTAGAGCTGTAGATCATGAGGATATGGCGTGGAATCGTCAGGTATCTGGCAGCGTTGGGTGGGAAGCCTTGAGGAGGGAGATCGATATGTTACATCCGCCTGCACTTTCTCTGGGCTAGGGTTTCCTTGTCGCCAGGCTCCATGTCACTAGAACAGGGATTCGAAAGCAAAAGCCTCCTTAGAGGATAGAAGGGTAAGCAGCGTAGTATGATTCAGCGAATTTACCTCGCATACAGTTGCCATCCAAACCAGGCCGCTACCGTTTCCGAAGATCCTATGGAAGACTTCCGGGTAAAATACGGCCGCTGCGAAGTCTGATACCCTTCGTCACAATAACGAACGGTGCGCAATGCAAGAGTGTCCTGCTATGAGCGTTTTCAGGAGGAGGAGGTCATGACGGTAAGCAGCTTAGCAGTCACATCAGTGATCCCCCGGTGGCACTCCGAGCACCAGTCAGCTCACTAGCTGTAGCAAATCGCGTACATGGACTTCATTTCTATTCAAAACAAAAGACAACGACGACGACATTCGAAAGCAGCAGAATACAAGCAATAACTTTATCAAGACAACAGCGCTGATAATTAATACAGGACGCGCAGTTCACCAGCGCATTTTCAGATTGGTCTCGCCGCAGTGAACGCAGGAAGACAGTCTAGAACTCCGGCCATCCCATCCTTGCGCACAGAGGTATGGCGGGTCATGCCAACGAACTAATCACACAGTAAGACAGTTAGCAGGGGGTGTTATGACAAAAGCGGATGGGGCTCACGTTGTTCGCTGGTACACGAGATGTTTCAATTTGACCAGACAGCCCGACGACCGGGCATAGCGCTTGAGTGCTTCCTCCTCCCCAACTACTTCCTGCAGCATGACCACCTCCGGCCAGCACGTTTCTTTCTACACATTCCTCTCCCCTCTCCTCCACCCCGCCCGGCGTGCCCCTACCAGTGGCACCCCCGGGCGAGGCTCCGCGACGGAGCCCGCCAAAACGTCAGATGTCATCGTCGTCCGAGTAGAACTCGTCGTCATCCTCCTCGTCGACGGACGTCAGGTTCGTGAAGTCGACCTTGTACCGCAGCAGGCCGCCGATGCCACCGAAGCCCTTGACGAACTGCGCGCCCTCCTGCGAGCGGTTCGTCACGAACTCGAGGTTCGCGCCGAACTCCTTGTACTTCTCCGCGAACCACTCGAGAAGGGGCTGCGGCTCCTCCGCTTGCTCCATCTCGAGCCCGGTCGACTTGTCGATGAACTTTTCGCGGTCCTTCTCCTGCTCCTTGTTGACGTGGACGATGATCTCCTCTCCGGCCGCATTGCGAAGGACGTAGCGGGTAATGTCCAAGTTCTCCCAGACGATGAGCGTCTCGACGGCACCGAGCTCCAAGGCCTTCAGGGTGTCGTCGATACCGAAGCAGTACTTGCCGGTGTCCTGGCTGATCTCGTCGAAGTAACGTTGGATGAGCTTCTTCTCCTGGACGAATTTCACGTTCGCAAGAGACTCCGCCGCCAATTCGATAGCCTATCGAGGTCGATCAGATACGCCTCGGACGCACACGGACAGGTGACGTACCTGGTTGAAACCATTCTCGCCACCATAACTGACGTCAACGACCTTGATGACCTTCGCCGCCAACCGCTGGTCAAACATGTCGCTCTGGCTGAGCTCCGTCTTGAAGTCCGCACTACCGGCGAGGACGAGACCCGTGACATTGACCTTGTCGTTCGTGATGAAGTGCTGCACGGCGTGCTCGGCGACCTTGCGGACGTAGTTGTGCCGCTTTTCGTCACGCAGACGCGAGAAACGCAGCGCGGACTGTCCACCACGGCCGTGCTTCTTCGGGAGATCCACGGTGAATTTGTGAATCACCTCGCGCGTGTTTCCAGCAAGAGTACCGAAGAGCGTCCCGTTACCGTCCATGACGATGAAACCGAAGCGCGAGTCCGACTCGAGCAGCTCAGAGAGCGCCTCCGTGTGGAATTTGTTGTCGCAGAGGTACAGCGAACTGCAAATTGACGATCAGGAGATGAAATCTACGATGCACGAAAAGTGGACGTACGTATTGATAGGCTTGTGAGGCTCGAAATCGAAAGACACCTTCTTTTCCTTCCCCTCATCCGTCAAGATCGTACCGACGAAGAGCACGAGACCATTCGGGGGCACTCGATTGTACAGCTTCAAGCGCTGCTGGGTAGAAGTAATGGCAGCAAGCACAGAGAGCCGATTGACACGCGACTTGATGTTAGACGCCGTTCCATACTCCTGCGTCAACATAGCAGACGCGCGGGAAATTTGATCCTATGCGCGAAAAGTCAGTCTCGCCGCACCTCCACACTCTTGCACAACACGACGCACCTTGGGCGGGATGATCAGACTGATCATGGAAGTGCCAGCTCTGAGCACAGCGTCAGCACCCGACCCCGAATAAAATTTCTGCACGCGCACGCACCCTCTGGCAGAATCAAGGCTCTTGATGAGCTTCTTGACCTTCCACATCTGAATATTCTGCTCCGCCTGGTCTTGACTCATTTTGGGAGCGTTTCAGGTCCTCCAAGGACGAGTAGAAACACAGTTGACAGAGATACAACCCAGAAAGGCCTGCAGGCCTGAGGTGTCGGTGATGGATCTGATTAGGAACACGCTGTGTGGGTCCCGGTAGACGCGTCTGCCCTAAAGTCGAAACTTTACCGCGCCACTTTAGGGCAGGCGTAGTGGCGTCTTCACGGCCCGTTGCTCGGCTGTACCACTTCACTTCTCCTACCTCTACATTATGGCTCCTAAACGCAAATTGGACGAGCTGGCAGACGTGGAAGAGCACACGGCCTCTGCAAACCCGAGAACTGCACCAGGAGTAGCGTCCACCAGCACGGACCACGCGAATGCTGCCAAACCCGCACCAGCAGTACAAAGGACAACAGCTGAGCCCTCGGCCAAAGCACCTTCTCGCAAGGGGAAGGAGAAAGCGACTGAACCAGGAGAGCCGCAGAAACCACCATTCAAGAGAAGAAAACTCGCTCCGCCTCGCCCATTCCCCACTGTTCCAACATCCGTGAACGCGACAGGACCACGGTCGACGCGCCATGAGGGGAAGAACTACATCGCCGTCACGCGTAAAGTGCAAATGGGCGGCTACCTGCGGCGAATAAAGGATGCAGTCTTGAAAGACGGGTGAGTTTATGTCCTTCCTTACGCGTTAGGGTAGCACGGACGTGTATCAACTCCCGACATTAAGGTACCGGACAATACACCTGAACGCGCTTGGCGCGGCAATCCCTCATCTTATGAGACTTGCAGTCTCTGTCCCTGCTATTCTCCCGTATGCCCCGCAAGAGATCCACACGGAGGTCCTCACCGGGACCGTCGAAGTCCAGGACGAGATCATTCCGGACGACGAATACGAAGACATATCGTATCAAACGCGCGGCAAGTCGACCGTGAGCGTTGTCATCAAGATTGGCGACGGCGTGGACGAGAAGCTGGAAGGTGGCAAATGGTCCGCGAGAGGCAAGCGAGGCAAGGCGCGCATGAAAGCGGTGGCCGCTCAGAACGCCAAGAATAAGGCTGTTGCCTCAGAGAAGATTGTGGTACAGGAGCCCGAGCAGGACGACATGGACGAAGATTAGACGTTCGCCGTATACCTTTCTTATTTATGCGATCTAGAGAAGCCATTGGCATCTCTGTGACGGTGAGTCCTCCCGAGTGCTTCCTTGATTTCTTTCTTTGACTCTCTATCTAGTTTTCTACCATATACCTCTCATAGATCCAAGAGCCAGGGCACTCCATTGTCTCAATTGGTTTACTGCATCATAATTCGCGTCACTGGCTACTGTGCTACATTCCTCCCGTAGTCACTATCGGCGTCTTTTCGATTTGTTCGCTACGCTTTAGCCGCGTCCCGTTGAGAGATTGAAAGAGTTGGCAGCTTCAGAGAGCACTGTGAGCGATGATGTTGGCTCAACTCTTATAATTACAGGTTGAGGTCGACTGTTAACATTATTGACGAGAGGGTCGTCCCGACTCTAGTTTCGTTGACTTTTTTGTACCTTTTGCAATCGCCGTACCATTTTGAGGTCAGTGATACTTGACTTGTAGCTTCCTGTCGACCTACGGGCTCCTCGGTCCTACGTTGGCAATCTAGTAACTCAGGAAAGCATCCGCGCCTGCCATCGATGGCTGGGAAACATCGATGACACCATTCTTCCATGTGACAGTGAACGTGCTCGTCGGCCTCCCGACGCTCCATCCCCGACCCCAGAGCACTCTGAACGTCGAACGTTGAACTGTAACCACCACCATGCCGAGCCTCGTTCTTACTACCAACGTGAAGGTATACTCTCGCATCTCGGTTCTCTTGCAAATTTAACCGTTGTCGACGAAGGTCGCCGACCCAAAGGCATTCTCGGTCGCGTTCTCCAAGGTACATCATACACTCACCAATTTCAACTGCATCATCCGAAGACTGAGTCCTGGTAATAGTTTAGCGCGGACATTTTGAAGAAGCCGGAGTCATACATCTCGATCTCCTTGCAGTACAACGAGCACCTCACCTTCAAGGGGAACTTTGACCCTGCGTTCCTCCTTGTGATCGTACGTACCGACCAAATGACTCTTGAAAAACTGGATATGTAACGCACTTGACAGACGTCTCTCGGTAACATGACCCCCGAGCTGAACGAAGAGTATAGCAAAGTGTTCTTCGACTATTTTGCAAAGGAACTCGGCGTCCCAGGCGACAGGGGATACATGTACGTCCCATCCTGCATTGATACTCTACATGGGTTGACATTTCCATCCCTTAGCACGTTCTACGACCCTGGGAACGCGTACATTGGGTCAGTGACCACTTTCATTCTCGCCTCACATTACTTATATACATATGTTGCATATGCAGGCACCAGGGAACCACCTTCGCCACCATTTTCGGCAAGTAGATGGACATTGGCTCCTAGTGTTGAAGTCGAAGTGAAGGAAGAAGAAGCCTGTGTACAATATTGTTTGCCGCCATATGCACTCTGCTTGATCTGTGGCATGAGCATTGTCGTAAGACCGCGTCCGCAAAGATCGATAATGACTGGTAAGTGTTGACGTTGCTCCCTAGGATATGTACGCGTACCCTCGGCTTGCAGGGAACGGAGCAGGGCGTTGACAATGACTGAAATATGGTCGGCAGTGCAGATAGCACGCGTGGGAGTATCTCGGCATTGACCGGTGCCGGTGCGGTGACGATATTGGCCGGCCTCGGCATAGGCGAGGCTCCTATAAGACTCTCCACGAGCACTGGTCGCCTCCTTACTACACCACGCCTTCCCCAGGACCCATCTTCACGGAACTTGGGTCTGCATAGTCGCTAGACGTAAGGCAGTCCACGATGCCGTTAGCATCGTCGGGAGGCTTGTCGTCCCTACTGGGACGGCAGGCATCTCACCTCGCACAAGCACCCAATATCCCCTCACACAGATCCATCCACATATCCTCCTTCATCCCTCGCCCACAGCCTCGTGTGTCCTCTTCAACCGCTGGCCGTCTCCTGCGCACTACCCGTGGCCTTCTGCAAGCCTTCGTGGGGCATTTGACCACGCCTGGGACGCTCAGAGTGCCAGGCGCGGGCAACGGCTTCCATCACGCAGTTGCAAATGCCACGAGAGGCCCCACTATCAGGCAAGGCCTTTCTCTCCCGGCTCGCATCGCACTTTCCAAGCCTCTCGGTGCACCGATGCTTCCCCGTGCACCTGTCGTCCCCCGCTCCATCGCCCAAGTCGGGCTCGGGACCGCACGCAACTTCAGTACGGGGCGGCCCATCTTCCAGCACCTCGCGGAGAACGTGCCTATGACCGGCCGTGCGCTCAGCGAAGCCGATTGGGACGTGCGCAAGCGCGAGGAGCAGAGGTTGAGGTTTGGGAAGGCGAAGAAGGCAGAGAAAGCGAAGGGCAAGCAGGCCGTTAAGGCCGAGAAGGCCCAGTTCCATCCCGCTGCAGCCTCTTCCGTTTCCGAGCCCCAGGATGACGAGGCCGAGTTCGATCACTACTTCCCTGCGGCCCCCACTGCAGGCGTGACGACCTATCTCCTCATCCCGCTCGCCCCGACTCCTTCCTCCCGTCTCCCCCTGCACAACAACCCATCTTCTTCGACCAAGCATCCGTTGTTGCCCATCTCGGCTCTCTCGGAGCTGCATTACGACCACCACAATCACGCGCTGCGCGTGTCGTCGCTCTTCGCGCGGCTTGACGCCTCTCGCGTATGGGACTCCGGCGTCGCGTGCGATGTATACGGTGGGCCCGACGGCACGGCCAACATCATGCGCATCTGCTTCAGCGGATGGGATGCGAACAAAGTCAGGGGCGTTATTGGCGAAAGCGGCACTGGATGGTGTGCTCTCGAGGAAGTCAGAGAAGGCGAAGAAGGTGCAGAGACGGAACTCGAGGACGTCCTCTCTCAGCTGAGCGCCGAAGACTTCTCGAGCCGCGCAGAGACGGAGCGATTCGAAGACAACGGGATAGGTGCAGGTCACATCGACCCAGCGCAGTCCTTCGTCCTCCCCACACTCGACTTCTCCGCTTCCTTCCCTGCCTCGCCTCCCGCTTCGATTTCTCTTTCTGATTTCCCCTCCGGAGCGAGCACGCCCATCTCCGACATCGACATGTACTCGCACACGGAGGCGTGGTCGGAGGGCATCAGCGATGGGTCGGGCAGCTGGGTCGAGCCGCCGTCCGTGTCAGCGGCTCGCATGCCACTGTCGCCGTCAGCTTCGGCTTGGATGGGCTTCAGCTCGTCGTTCACCGAGAGGATGGAGGGGCCGAGGGAGGTGATGTTTTGAGAGTTGTCTTTTTACTATGATTCATTTTATCACTTTTCGCGCGACAGCTGCACCCAGCGTCATTCACACTCATTGTTTCCTATTCCTTCCCATTGAGATAACAAGATAAACCCTGGAACAGCACTCGAAATGATATGTACGTTCTGTACTTTACACTGTGGATGAATACAAATACACACGATTTCCTGTAACATGGTGCCCCAGGTTTCCCTAGGGCCTAAGAATTGTGGCCCGCTCCAAACGCCGCACACCACACATCCATGCTCCTCACATTTTTGAGCCCGCCAACCCTCTCCACACCAGCTATCACAGCATCCCTCAACGCAACAATCACCCCCCTCTGCCTCTCATCGCGCACCAGCGTCTGCACACGCTCACCAAATCCCTCCGACACAACCTCCCCAACTTCCCACCGCCCATCCAACACATTCTCCCTCGGCTCCACCACGCTCTCCTCCAGCAGCGCGAGCCCCGCCGCGCCCGCGAGCCTCTTCAGCTCAGCAGGCGCCACCACTACGCGTATGTTCGACTCCGGCGCGGGATTGTGCGCCTCCAGCGCCGCCTGCGCGAGCGCCGCGAGCACATGCGTCTGCCCGCGCCCCGCGGCGGACGCCAGGCCCCACTCCGCGACGCAGACCCGCCGCACGCGCGCGCGCAGCGCGGCGAGCGTCGCGCGGACCGTGTCCGCGGTGGGGAAGTACCACGTGCAGAGCACCAGCACCGCGACGTCCCACGTCGTCGTCTCGTCGGTGCTCGAGAGGAAGGCGATGGGGTCCGCCTGGACCCACGTTATGCGCGGCCCGAGGGGGCCTGCGGAGATGTGCGCTTGGGCCTGGCCGAGCGTCGCCGGGCTGCCTGGCGCCCCATCGACATCGCGTGTGTCAAGGCAGGAGGAGAGGGGAGGGAGAAGGAGGTACGCACCGTAATCCAGCGCGCCGGGGTCGACGGCCGTCACGTGTCCGCCCTCGCCCACGAGCGCGGCGAGCGCGGCCGTGCAGTCGCCCTGCCCGCACCCGATCTCGAGCACGCGCGAGCCGGGCGCGATGTGCAGCGCGTTGAGGATCGCGAGGCGGTGGGCGGTGGATTGGAGCTGGATGGGGAAGTGCTGAGGGGAGTGGAGGCAGAGGGAGGCGATATACTCTGCGGAGGTTGGGGCTGGGTGTGACATGGTTGTATGGTGGGAGGGGTCGGTGCGCGATCTGGAGTCTGTTGCGTATATACCGGGATGGCTTTATACACTGCTGCCGCAGTGTTCAATGATGGATTTCTGATGAAGTCGAGTCATAATCCAGAAGAGGGTGCTTTTAGCACGTATGACCGCGTGCTGCAGCCTATGAATGTATCGTTCTCGGCACTGGCGACACCACAACTTCCTGAAGGCGACAAGATGCACCATCCTTGGCATCCAGCGGAACACCGATACACTCACCAGGTGACTGGCTACTTGCGAGCTCTCGCTGTAAAAAAAGAGCACCGAGGCGCCTGACAATTTCACTCACTCTGCCTATGAGGCTCGGCAAACATGGCATTCCTATAAGATAAAAAGTCAGTACGAATTCTCGATAACGCGGAAAGGTCTGACCAAATATCAAGACGCCTGACTCACACCAACTCGAAGGTAGTAGCATCTCCATCATCGTCTCATACTTCGAGATTAGATCAGGGCGACGGTGAGCGTCCAAGTCGTTGCTGAGGCTGCGAGTAGAGGGTGTCGGTCTCACAGTAGGAGAAGTAGGAGAGGCAGACGGCTGGGCAGTGTCTTGTGGTGAGGCTCATACCATGACCTTCCTATGAGACAGGTCACGCCTTGAAACGGGAGAAGGTGTGAGTAAGTAGGATGAGAAACGCATGAAGAAAGAAAATGGAGACTTACTACCATCACCAATCTACTTGCTGAGTAGGTAATCGAGCTCGGCTTTCACATCGTCGGCAATACTTTTATATAGCCCCTAGGGCAGCATCTACAAGGCGGATAGGCAATGATTAGTGATAGATGGACGTGTGTCATGACGAAGGGGCTCACCTTCGCCCATGCACCCGAGCTTAATGAGCTGCTCGTGCACTCAGGTCGACGATCTCTGCAGGAAACACTCACCTCCACGCGTTATCACCTTCAGAGAGTCCGCACTGCTCCTGAATGGCGCAAAACAATTAAGTCAATTAATTAGAGCTGGTCCTCCAATATACTGCATGTAGGTGCGTGCATAGGTACTACTCAGAGGCGACGGGGGTAAACGTTCAGTACACTTTATTAGATACAGACTGGAAATGCAAGCGACCGATACATTTCATTGTGATCAGGAGACGCGGCCGGGGGATCAGGCAGGTCCTGTTCCTCCGCCAGAGCCTTCAGTCGCACCCTGATGGAAGCGAAAACCCGAAAATTTCTGCTTCCACTGTCCCTTCAAGGGATTAACGGCTTCTCTCGCGAGCTCCGTATTGTGGTTGAGAATCTTCTTGATACCTTCGAGCCAGGGCTTGCTTTCTCGCCTCCCTGAACGGGACACGATGCACCAAAGGATGAGGCTGGCGATCACGAAGGCGACTATTGCCACGGGGATGCGGGTCGCGAGGTCTGTGTTCCTGAACGACAGAAGCAGGATGGCGAGGACGAAGGTGACCATCCTGCGGTATCGTGTCAGAGCTGCTCTCAGTTACTGTGAAAATAAAGACTTACGACCACATCAGCAATGCATACGGGAGGCTGTAGATGATCGCCAATGGCTCAAGCCCAGATCTCGTTGCAGCCCTGTCATACAAGTCTCGCGACTGAAGCTGTGTCAACCCAAATGTTGTCACGGAATCTAGGCCTATCGGTACGCACAGCTGCACTGGTATCTGTTCGAGAGCTTGTCCTGTTTTGTCGAATCAGAAGCAGCCCCAAGACGATAGTCCCAATGCTTGTGGCTATCGAGAGGTAACTGGCGATTTGCGCAGGCGAATTGAGTAGGGTGTCGTTATCCTGGAGGATGATGACACTGGGTATCGCGAGAAAGGCCACATTCGCGTTCAATAAAATAGTCGACTGAATGATATGTCTTCAACGTGTAGTCAAATTGGACGAAGATTCCACCACCTACGAAGAAAACAAATTCATTCCATTCATTCTGCAGTTTCTTGATGAACTTGCTCCAGGTCTTTTCGAGGAGGATGGAGTCGACGTAAATTTGCTCAAGGTCCCCCAAGTGTGCCTCTGGTGCCCAAAATAGCATGGGAGAAAGTATTGTGATGAGAAATGTTCGTTGAGGTTTGCTTCCGTGAATGCTCTTCTCTCTTATCAGACGAGCGCCCCTCTGCCCGTGGAAATTGGTGTACCTCCAGTAGTCTGCAGAGCGCTGTCAGACAGTCCCTTGGCTCTGTAACGAGTCTACGCTCACAGAAGAAGCTCATGAATCGGGCTACAAGACATGTGAGTGTCGCTCATGACTCAATAACATCTGGACTCACCAAGGCCTGCCACGATAGTTATGTTCCCCGGTCCATTCACATCTGAAAGAGGTTATATGAGGCCCAAAGGCCGTTCATAGTGAAATGCCTCACTTTGACTTCTCTTGATAAGAGTGGCCATTTGCAAAAATTGCTGCGCATCGTACGACACAGTCGAACTGGGAGATGTCATGTCATCTATCCAGACGATGGTTCAAACTTCTCAACTGTAGTTACCGACAATGTTACTTACCAATCGCACTGTGTATACAAATTGCGAGGAGTTCGTCCCGGAGCCCCATTGGAATTTCCTGTGGTCCTTCAGGATACAGCACCCAATGCTCCCTGTGATAAACGATACAATCGTACTCGTCAGCGTGCTTCTTGAAGAGAGTCTATCTAAAATTTGCCTTACCAATAGTTGGATTCGATGGTGAGTTCTATCGCTGTAGAGTCAGATCGTGTCCTAGCCCAGCAGCACCAAGAAGGGAACATACTGAGATGAGCCATCGACGTGACTCCTTTGAGATCGTATGTCAATAACTCGCAGTCGTAGTCTTCTATCCAAAACATGCTGCGCGTCTCATGTTCGATGCAGTAATAACGCCAATTCATCCCTCCGTCTTCGCCGGGAGTGATTTCCATCACTCGGTCGCAGGATGTGGACGGCCAGGATCCGTGTAATGCGAGGACGAGGTCGTCCAGATAGTCGATGAAGCATTCCAACTCCTCCCGCGTCGTTGCATCATACATGTAGTTGTCTGTGAAAACGCGCTAACAAGTATTTCGGAGTGAGTCGAGGAATGGCAGTAACTGAGGTCGACGCACCTTTTGCCGGTGGTAGAAATACAGTGCACCTTCTGGGTGCAAGACAGCAGTCCACTCGCCGCAGCTGTCTTCTTCTGTGCTTCGAACAGCTATGTCAATGATATACCTCCTTTGAAACCCGAGAAAATACACACTGGGGAAAATGTATGGTCATGGCGGGAACTGTATTGATGCTATCCTGGCCAGGGCTGTATGCATAACACAATTTGAGATTAGACTACTTCGCACACGAGTCGTAATTCATTGGCTGACACGATATAATCGCTGATGTAACGAGACACGTCTTCAACTAACATCTGCTTGAGACAGCGATCGGGAAGTAGTTCGGGGCGCTGTGCCGCCGGCTTCACAGTCAAAGACACCTCGGATGGGGGATCGATGTCGATATTGACTTCGGCCTCAGAGTCGGATGCGCTCATGTGAGAGTACGGAGTGCGGGTCCCTGAGCCAGGGACGAATACACTGTCGGGATGCACAAGAGACCTAGGTCGAGTGGGAGAGGCTGGGCGAGGAGAGCTGGGACGAGATGTAGAGATAGGTGGCCGGGTACTGGAATTAGGGATGATGTCTTGTGACGTTGTGGAAGTTAGACGGGGGCGGGTTCTATCTCTTTCTGCATTCCGTTTTGCCATTTGGAGCAAGCGTGCATCGGCTTGAAGAGCCGACAGGCGGACACTGGCAATGCTCAGGTTGTCCACACTGTGGTTGACTCTTGTACGTGAGTACTCCAAAGACGTCGTGGAATGTGGCCGGAGAACGTAAGGTCGAAGGCTATCTATGTAGGGTCGAACGCCATCCGAGGGCTGAGCCACAGAAGCAGGTCGATTGATCGATCCAAGAGGAATGGGGCGCAACTGTAGATTGGGCTGGCTAGCATCCGGAGGCACGAAGCTCGCCGACACGACAACTTCCGCCTTGTCAGGCCCAACACCCGGCAATGTGTTCGGAGGGCCTCGATCAGTGCCCCGTGGTTGTCTGCATACTCGAAACCAAAGCTTCAAGAGCTGGAGACGACGGCAGAGGAGTGTCCACAAAATCGCACAGCCCTGTTTGTAGTTGCGAATAAAGCGACCATTGATTGCTCGGATCCTACGCAGCAGTATTGTCAGGATCAGACGAGCGAGGGAACGCATACAGTGGGTAGCTCAGGGTGACTTGGACGTAGAGGCGCAGACCAGGGGTTCGGATGCCACTACAGAGCATTCAACGTGCATATCGCGATTGAGGTCTATATAAGTCGGGCATAGATCCTAGGACACTGATAGAAGTCGCATACCTCGTGACCATGGTGGTGGTTCTCGTGCAAAACATTGGAAGCGGTGGTCGACGTCAGACTTTTGGCACACGCATGGTAAGACATTTGTACGACCCGATTGGAGGAGGAGAGAGAGACAGGGAGAGCAGTCAGTCAAATTCATAGAGAAATGCCCCTCGAAGCGGCGGATGGAGGTCATTGAAGATTGGAAGAGAAATTGAAGTCGACGCGTGTTACCGTGTATGGCGCACGGCGCCTGTTTCCGGCCCCTTCCCGGGCCGTACCTCTTGTATGCGTCGTACTAGGCTATCTTCTGAGCCATCTACGAGTGTCTTAGCATTCAACCTACTCACTTTCATAGCTGCTCGAGTCACCAAATGCGAAGGCAAATTTTCAACCCTATAACAGAAATTAGACTCGTACTGAATGTTTCGCAGGAATTGACGTACCACTGCCGACCTCTATCCCTGGGCGGACCCAGGAAGCAGCGATTGCAAGAGTACTTACGACGGAAGGTGCTCTCGGACACATTTTGGAGTTCGGCCAGCGACACGAACATCTGTGACTTGATACCGAAATGATCATGCTCTGCGCAGATCACACACGGTTATGCGTGCATGCCCAGATCCTGAAGAACCGCTCACCCGAGTCTGAGACGACTTGGATATCGATGTTCGAAACTGAGGCCAAGGATGGAGACTCGCTCGTTGTCAACGTTCCACTGCTCGCGCTTGACCTGTCCATATCGAGTATGTGCTCAATTTTTGCCGCAATATCAGGTACGACGACGGTCAGTTATGTTTCTGTATGTATTATTGTGAGTTGATCGTCTGGTTTCACTGTAGAGTAGAGCTCGGTCTGGCCACCCTCGCTTGACGCACACCTTGTCGCGGACGTCCTACGAACTGCATTCCGTCCTCTCCGTGGAGCCTTTCTGCATCTGCGACAAGCGATTCACTGATCTTCAACGTGTGCAGGTTCGTGAAAGACTTGGTTCTTGGCCTGGAGTTTCTGTTAGGCAACTGTCATTCAAAGGGTTCCGATGAGCCGGTCACAGACTCTCACGACCGTAGACTTACTTCTCGGACGTCTAGGATAATGACTTGAACACCCGCATGTCGTGGGACGGACATCTCTCACCCATGCCACAGGACATCCGCCACCGAGCATCATCATGACGCCTTCTATCCCAGTAAGCACAGAACGGACGAACCAACGATCCAGCACGGCGCAGCGTAGCACCGGCTCGAGACGCGCATCCTTGTGGCGTAAATCGGCGCCAAATGTCAGACTTCCGGAAGACTCTTGTGGCCACCGCACCTCCAAATCTGCAACGAGCTTACGCCTAGCACACTCCGCGTTCGCGCGAACCCTGACAGCAAGCGTTCCCATCCGTTCCCGAGGCCTCTAGATTTCCCTACGCAGACAACGTCTTGCGTCTGCTAGAGGACCCCGAGTATCCTTCTCTTCATATGCTGGGATTGTCGATCGGGACAAGATGGACATCTTCCCGTCGGTCGTAGCTTAGAAGGCCCCATTTAGGTGGAGGTAGGCGCGATGAAGGACGGGAGCGGATCGTTGATCCTGCGGTGGGTGTCTCCGGAACCTGAATGCAGCGGATCCGAGTGAGCTCTGTAAGCTGCCTCTTCGCTCGGTGGTGAGATAATTGCTAAAAATGACAGGGAAGTAAACGGATGTGATTTGTCCGTTGGGATGATAGACTCAACGACGCCAGACAGGAATAGTTCTCGAGCAAGCTCGGTCTCACCGAAGTACACGAATCGACTGCCCTATACGAGTGCCAGATGATGCACTAAATTCACATGTCTATGTATAACTCTGCCAGGCAAATTTGTGGTGGAAGTTCTTCCAAAGTGGTGAAAGACACGGCGAACAGGGAGACCGTCGAATGAGCTTTCGCATTGGCATGGGAGCAAGGTATGCCTTACTTCAATCAGACCCTCCACTTTCACCATCTCTCGCCATTTCTGATTGCTCTCTGTTCGAACGTAGTACCTACATAGCTCTGGAGATGTCAACAGGGCAAGATTGTGTGCACCAGAAGGTCCACGATTGGCAGCCGGCGTCAAAGCGTGCGATAAGATAAGATCCGCAAACACCGCGGCTTCGGAAACTTGCGCTCGCGCGCGTAGATAACGTCAACACCGGTCGCCCTCTTCCTGCTCCTGAGGCTGATCATCACCGAGCCGCATCATCATCACCGTCTCCCACCACCTCGAAAACGCCAGACCCTGGACAGCGCAGCGCACCCGCCCACCGACACCCACGCATTCTCGCAGGCACACGCGCATTTCCCCGACAACTTCGCCCGCGCCCCCCGCTCGGCGCGCACGAAACCCCAGCAGTGGACGATAAGCACGCACGTCTGGCTTCTGGCTCGCGCTGCGGCCATCATGCATCTCGCCACGACCGCCACCGGCGAATCCGCAATTCGCAATTCTCAAACTCTGCGCGCGAACGTGGTCTGCGCTAGCCTCGAAGGCGTGGCGACTTTTGCCTCGGACGTCCCACGTATCCCGCGGGCTAACGAGGTATACCCGAGCCTGGTCTTGGCCGGCGGTCGTCTCACTGCCGTATGTCTGTGCAGCCTGCTTTGAATTACTTATCGCTTGCTACTCAACGTCCGCGACCCAAAACCGCTCCAGGACGGGAACGCATTTTCCGAATGGGAATTTCCCCTGCACGCTCAGATCCTCAGCGTCGAACGTGCCGTGACGGCCAACCCCACGCAGAAACTTCTTCTCATGGCGTGCTTTCGTCGCGCTTAGCCTGGACCTGTGGAGGCTGCACTCGCAGAGTGGACGTCGACGCTTTGCGATAGATATCGATATCGGTTACAGCAGACCTTGAAACCCAGAAAATTTCGCATCAGCCCCTCGCGCGACGTGCGCTTTCTCCCTCCCAACGAGGCGCCGCAGCCCCGATCCGACCCTCCACCCTGGGTGCGCGAGGGCGCCATCACGGCGATCTCCACGCTGCAGCATCGTATCTCGCGTACGGGCGTGCGTGCGTGCCTTGTCTCGGGCAGTATAGGTTTTATTGATGACGAGCTCTGTCAATGGCGGCGCTCGCTTATCATCCCGGGCTCTGTTTCACGACCCATCAAGCTCAAGCTCTACCTCCGTGACGTTCTTATCTGGATGTGCGAATTGACACTGACATTGACATGGACGTCGGCGTGTCCACGTCGCGCTCCAGATACAGATACCATATACCATATACATACGCCGGCGTCTCGCGCTCCGAGCGCAGCTGGCTTCGATCTCACGTCGTCAATCTCCTGCTGATGACGCCTCCGAGGCTCTGACGACGCGCGGCCCGCCGAGGTCGAACAGGCTTCGCGCAGCCAATGGGCGCGCGCGTTTGCTCGCGTGCGTCCCGCGACGCTATCATGCACCAAGTGCAATACACTAGTATCACGGGCATACTGCATATATCAGGGTGGGTAATTGCCGTCAGTGGTCGGTGCCCATTCGCGAATGGGGCCGGGCGTGGCTGAATGGGCGTAGATAAGGCCTTCGGAGACGAGACGAGGGGGGCGGATGGGTTTCCGCATTCAACACAGACGGACGTGCGGCTGGTGCGCAATGCCGTGAGCGCGAATTTATGACGCCTTGCGGTTTGTATGTTTGACAGGATGCACAGTAGTGCTAGTGCGGCTGCTTCCATGTGATATTGCGCTTTGAATCCGCGGCGCTAATGATTCAGAAGGGGTGTAGGAACGCTATGCATATGCATTATCTACTGTACTCACATTGTGTCACTCAAGGTAAGTATAATATGCCGTCACCTTCCCTTCGAACCGAGCAGCGCTGAACTCAAGTCCCTACCTAGGTACGTACCCATCACCAACGTGCCAACGTGCGCCGACACCGTCACGCTCATGCTCGCTAGCAAGATCCCTAGCTCCAAGGTCTAAGGCAATTCGAATCTCGTCACCGTCACCGTCGCAATGGAAATGGGACCCAGAACTCCCAAACTCCAGAACTCCGCGGATAGCCACAGACAGAGCCAGAGCGTGCACGGCAGCGCAGATCAACTCCCACCGCGCGAGCTTCGAATTCTGGGTCCAGGTCCTGCCGTACACGCATACCTTAAATCTAAATTAAATCCCATCCCATCCCTAGGCTCTGGACGCTACACTCCGGATTCAACCGCTACGTCGCGCCCGTGCGTCCCCTCGTTTGTCGTAGGCACGTCGGTCGACGGACCCGAGATGTGTTTCTCTTGCTTGGGCTTCTGCAGCTGTGGCGGATGTAGTTCGGCTATTCTTCAGCTTGCTGTCGAACGTCGAAGACAGAAGACATCGGCATTCGGGAATCCCTCTCAAGTGAGTACTCCTACAGCGCGGTCGCTTTTGCGTGAAGCTGTCCGCATTGGCTGCTGAAATCCAGCGGCAGCACAACGCCAGGCGTGTACTAACCAGACAAGCCTCGAGGTGCGATAAGTAATGTCCAATATAACGCACAACACTCGTGGCTCAAGACGCCGATATCTCCATCCCCATCCCTCATCCCCGCCCACGTTCTGCCCTAGCGAGCTCGTCCCGAGCGTAGACATCAACACGCGCTGCCGGCACGCGGATCAGGGGCGCAAACTCAAACTCGTGTCGGCTCGGTATCGTCCAGTGGGAGCTTATGTATGTACATGTATTGGATCCGCCACTAGAGCTAGTGGGGACTGAGTACTGAGTGCTGGCTGGACGCGAATAACAATAACAATAACAATACAAAGGTCAAGGCAGAGGCGAAGATCTGCGAGCGGTGATCCAGAGGTGAGGAGGGGCCAGCGCTGTGTCCTGGAGGGTGGCGAGTCTCAGTCTGCTGCATGTGTGTTGCAATGATCACCGCTGCTTGCTGCAGGTACGGTACGCACGCCGCACGGTGATGTCATAGCGCTAGCTTGCTCGCGGTCGGGTGTCGGTATGTACTCGTACATACACGACATAACTGTGCGGCGCGAGGCGCATGCCTGTAGCGTAGCGTAGAGTGCACTTCTGTACGGGTACCGGTCATACCTTTCGAGATCAACGATACTGGTGCTCCGCCAGTCTCGAAGCTCGAATCGAAGAGAAGGCTGGAGCTGTGGTATTACCTGTCGACTTGTGCAGCGTAGCGTGGAGTACTTACGCTTCTTCGTTCGATGTCAACGGTGCTCGATGCTCCGCGCCCGATATCCTAGGCTTGAAGGGAAGGGAAGGGAAGGGAAGGGAAGATTGGAGTGTGGGTGTTTACACCAGCGGGGTCGATCGAGCACTGTTGGCTGGACTCAATGGCGCAGCGCTAGCTCCACATGTACAGCTGTCGGTGACAGACAGCCCTTCGACTTCTTCTCCATCTCCATCTCCCATCTCCATCTCGCATCTCCATCTCCATCTCCATCTCCATCTCTCATCTTGCATTTGGACTTCCACTTCTTGAATAATGCCACACGCACATCCCCGACATACGTAGCTGGCTATCTCGCAACAGATTATGGGTTGGGTTGGGTTTACAGTCGTATCCGTGGTTGGATCAACATGCATACGCAGCGCCTCGGTTCGGTTCGGAGACTCGGAGTACACGTCCTCCGAGTATCCTATATCAGTGGATAAGTACGCCTGACGCGGAGCCTCCCGAGCATCCTGACATAGTACTTACTACATACCTTGCGCTCCGTTTCTCCAGCATCCCGTGCAGCCTATACCCCGAGTTTCGTGGACCTTCCAACCTTTGACCTCCCGACCTTCGACCCTCCATCGCATCACCACTCGATTCGCCTCCGCCTCTGCCCAGCGGACTTACGCGCGCGCGCAAGCGCGATAATATATATCAACGCGAGTGATCATGAGCAACCGATATCGATTATGAGAATGCGAGCAAGCGAGAAGGCGGAAAAGTGAGCAAATGCATCAGTACTAGCGGGGCGGGCAGAACGTTCACGAGGAGGAGCCAATATTCAAGCTGCCAAGACGCCTTGGCCCTTGGCCCTTGGCATAGACGAACACTGACTATTGCGGCCGGGAGTCTGGAGGTAGATACGTATCAGCATGCCGTCAGTGTACAGTAAGAAATCAACGTACTGAACTGATACCGCGGCCGGTATGCTTACAGACCGTTGACCGCCCACCCTCGATGTTAACGCCGACGCACGACTCCCCCAGCCCGCGGATTGCACTCCGAACTTCACAGCCCGCCCGCACGCTGCAGATCTGATGAAATTCGGCCATCCATTGGAAGCCTAGACCGCGCGCACGGCCGGGCGAACCTCGATTCAATGTTATGTTGGTTTCGGATATGAATCGGCGGGCGCTGCGGGCGGATAGCGGGTTCGGGATGGGTGCTGTAGAATGAAGGGCGAGCGGGAGGGTGCGGAAAGATATGAAGTACTTGGGGTTTTGATTGTGATTGGGTGTTTGGGATTTAGGGAAGCGGGGTACGATTCGTTGACGTGTTTGTAGTTGAGGATGCGCGGGGGGCTTGGCGCCGTTTCGACCAAACAATTCTATGCGCCTCTGCTCATCATATCAGAGAGACACCCGAGAGGAGGTGTCGCGTCCGGGAGCTGTAGAAGTTCAGATGCTGTGAAAACTGAATGAACACGACACTGTACGTACTTTACGCGCGGGAGCTGCACGAGGCGCGAGGCCAGGGTCGTCGCCGGGAGGGATCAGGTCGGTGACGATGGGATTCATATATATTAACGAGATGCAGCAAGCGGCGCCTATGCGGGTATGTGTGTGGATGACGAGGATCGTTCGGAGGTGGTCGTGACTGTAGCCTGTGAGGAAGCAGTAAGTATTGAGTACGGCACCTTTTTGAGCTACCCATCCACGGCTGGCTGCAGTGGCCACATCCGCAGGCACTGTAAGCCTCTGGACCTGATCGCACGAGCCATAGCCAGCTTCAACCTTAGCCTTCGGGTCTCGAGGCTTGAAGCTCAAAACGCAAGTCCTCGGAGCCGGGCGTGTGCTTCAATTTGTATACCCAGGCTAGGACAGCACTCGAAACGTCAATATGCAGCAACCTGGGGTAACTGGGTCAGCAAATGCAGGCTTGGCGCACCCCGGGCGCAGGACGATGCCCGGGTTGTGCGCGCCCGGATCAGGAGGGGGTGCGCGTACGGATCAGGAGGGGGTGCGCGTACGGGCGCGCAGCTGACTGGTGACCGCAGGCGGCGTGGATGTCTGGTGCCAAGATCGGGGGCCAGGTGACGCGTGGGGGGATTTAAGCTTGAAGCTCGCCTGATGCGTATGCAATCACGACGAGGCGGCATGCGCATGCGCTGCTCAATGTTGCGGCGTGCGTGCCGGGGCGACGGGGAGACTGCGGGCCCAGGCTGCCTGTGAACGGGGAGGCTGTACGCGATACTCGGGCGGCGGCTCGTCCCGCGCGGACGCTAGTGGGTGGTGGTGCTAGTGCTAGCTGCAGCGTGGCTACGGGCTGCCGCCCTGGTTGCTACACGCGCGGCTGCTCGATAGGTGGGTGAGTAAGTACTTACGTCGGGGGGCTTGGGAGGGATGGGCAGGTGTGCCGGCGCTGGGCAGGGCCGCGCGTATGGTGGCGGTGTCGCTGCAGCCTGTAGTGTACGCCGAGAAGGGACGCGTTGCAATGGGCGCAGAGTGAGTGAGCTGAGGCTCGTCGAGCGCCGCCTGGAATGTGCGACGCGTCGCGGGGCCGAGTCGCGAGCGTAGAGTCAGTAGGGCTGCGGATGCGGGAGGGCTGTGCGCCGCGCGGGGTATGGTCCGGAAGACATCTCTTGGGATTGAGGTCGCACTGACACAAAGGAGAATGCGGAATCGGAACGATATACAGGTGAGTCAGGGGGTGCAGCAGCGTGGAATTGAAGAGAAGACAGAGAGAAACAAAGGAAAAGCGAGAGGATTAATGAGTGAGTCAGGGACGGCGTTCGCGATAAGGCTGGGCATCAGAGCGGGAAGCGACGGGGCGTGGCGAGCGAGAGTCGCTGTGACGGGGGTCTCTGTGTACCGTGAGCCGGGGCTGGGGGCGGCGGAAGCAAAGGGAGGGATGGAAGGGGACGATGGAAGGGAGATGGATCGGAGGCTGGCGGGGGTGACCGGGGGCAGCAATAGAGGATCACGTGCATGGAATAAAGGAGCTCGCCAAGCGACTTGTCGCTCTCATATTCCCCGTCCCACACAACGCTCTCCATGGCCGCCGTCATGCACCCCCACTCTCATCCCTCCTCCCGTCCAGGCGGCATCCTCCTCAACCCCAGCCCTGCTCGCTCATACGCACCGCTCCCCTCGCTTGCTCTCGCTTTTCCCTCCCACTCCCACACCACCCACCATCCATCTTCCCTTTCGTCTTCCTCCTCCTCCTCGTCCGTCTCGCCGTCTCCCGCATCGTCGACCACCAACACACCCCCGCCATCCATCCATCTCGGCCATGCACTCACCCTGCCGAACAACAACACCAGCACAAATTCGTCGCCTCGCGCACGATCAGGCTCCGCCCCCGCAGGCCGCCGCATTCGATTCGCGCCTCTCCCCGACCCCCGCCGCGAATTCGACGACGACGGCACACCCTTCGATTCGGCCGAGGACCTCGTCATCGTCACGTCCCCCACATCCTTCCCCGATCCCGCCCCGCTCCTGCTCGCCCCGCACACACCCACCACCCCGACAGTCGTGCCGCCCGCGATCAACGTCACCGCCTCGACCCCGAGCTCGACAAATTCCACCTTCCCACAAAACGACATCCAGCCGCCCTCGCCCGCCGCCACCCTGAAACGCACGCCCTCTCCCTCTCAGCCGCATCCCCCCGCACAGTCGAGCTCTGGGCTCGCAAAGAAGCTCTTCCGCCCCTTCCTCTTCCGCCCAGCCGCCACCAGCGAGGACACCCTCCCCGGCCTCGGGCTCTTCAAAACCTCCTCCCGGGAGAGCAGCCGCTCGCGCGACGGCGGGAGCGAGTGGGGCATCCCGCTCGGGCGGTGGACCAGCGAGACGCTCTCGCTCGACAAGGGCCGGCGCGGGAGCACCTCGAGCTCCAAGTCCGCGCCGCTGTCCGCGTGGGCGCCGCTCGCGCGCATGCACTCGGCGCAGTCCGCGCAGTCCGCGCCGTCGTCGCCGAAGCGGCGCACGACGCGCCTGCTCAACGGCCGCGTGTACGGCGCGCCGCGCAAGAAGCGCCAGACGCCCGGCTTTGCGAACGTGCGCGACGACGAGCCCGAGTTTGTCGAGTGGGGCTACGGCGGCATGGGCAGCGTCAATAATGGCGCGAGCCCGTGGGCGAAGCTGCAGAGCGACCAGAAGGTCGTCGTCGGCGCGTACGGCGGCGATGCGGAGCGCGGGCGCAGTGCGTCGCGGACGGCGGCGCCCACTGCGGGCACGGACGACGATGGCGGAGGCATGGCGTGGGTGAAGAGGAGAAGAGAGGAGCGGGAGCGCAAGGAGCGCGAACGGAGAGAGCAGGAGGAGAGAGAAAAGGCGGCGGCGGAGGCGCCTGCTGAGGAGCCCCAGCCGGCAGTCGAGGAGCCGGCGGCGCCCGTGCCTGCGCCCGCGCCTGCCGCGGAGGCGGAAACGAAAGAAGAGGCGGCGGAGGAGCAGGAACAGGAGCAGGAGCAAGAGAAAGAGAAAGAGAAGGCGAGCGAGCCCGCGGAAGGGCACATCCACACGGCCGTCACGGTGCCCGCGCCGCCACACTTCCACCACCACTCGCACTCGCACTCGCGCACGATGTCCGCGGACGGGACGCCCGTATCCGCGACGCCGACGCTCAGCCGCGCGTCGACGGCGGAGGGCACGGCGCTCGTCGAGGAGCCCGCGGCGATCGGCGGCGAGGACACGGAGGAGGACGAGACGGAGGACGATGAGGACGCGGAGGAGGACGACGAGGACGAGGACGCTGACGAGGTGGGTCCGCGCGCGTTTGTTGTTCTCCGCCGGCGCGGTGCTGAAGAACGCTTTGCGTGCAGGAGCAGACGCGCAAGACGGCCGTCGGCGCGGGCGTCGAGATCGTCGGGCGCCATGCGCACCCCCGCGAATAAGACGCCGCGGTGTGCTGCTGAGATTGCACGAAGGTGCACGTGTACAGTGCGATGCCGCTGGCCGTAGCCATGTATGTCTCGCGAGCGGGACATTGGGCGGACTGCGCCCTGGTGCGCATGCCGCCCGCCGGGGTGCTTGCCCTCCCCCTAACCAACCCCACCACTCCGATGCGCCACCTCTGTAGATATGTATCACCATCATCGCCGCCACTCGCCACCTGTCGCCCGTCGTCGTTGCCGGGCACCCCGTCGCGCCAGCGCGCGAGTCAGCCGTAGATCATACCCTCCGCCTCGGCCTCCACTCCACTCCGCCCGTCTCATCCCATCAGTATTCGGTGTTAGGTATTCAATTCGGTGTTCAGTATTCAGTGTTCAGTGTTCGCTTCACTGCTCCCATCTCCCATCTCCCATCTCCCGCCACCATCTCTCATCTTCATCACCAACTTCATTCACATCTCCAACTTCATTCCAATCATCATTGCAGACCTGGTCTGTGCCTCGCGTCTGTCTGTGTCTGTTCTGTGTACGATAGAGTTCGCTTCCTTGCTTCAAGCTAGTTTATCGCTGTTTAATCCTGTGGGGCTTGGTGAGTGCTCGTTTGGGATTTCTGGTGTGATGTGATACTGGTGCTGATTGTGGTTGCGCTTTGGTTGATAGGTCGTCGGTGCTGTCGTCTAATCTTCCACATCCCGGCTCCCGACATGCCCCGCATATGCCCCTGCCCCCGCCACTCTCTACTCCCTCTTTCGGCATCACCGCCTCCATTCTCGCCACTGGCGACACGTCCATCTTCGCCACCGTCGCCGGCGTCGCCGCCGCCACCGTTATGGTCGCCGTGGTGACCGGTGACCACTCCGCCTGTCACTCTCCCACTCCATCTCATCCCGTTCATCCACCCTCATCTCGTCCAGCTTTCGTTTTCGTTGTACATCCCGTTCATGTTCACATCCATGCTCGTGCTACCGTTGCTCGCATCTCTCCGCATCTTGACTTTGTTCTCACTTTCACAAGACCCTGACTTGTTGGGCGTTTTCGTTTTCATTATCGCTGCTCGCTCGCTCGCTCGCTCGTTTATTTGTCTGTTCATTTTTTTCGTTTGGTCGTTTTTTGGATTTGGATAGGGTAGGATAGGGTAGGGTGGATAGTCGTCTTGTTCTTGGTGGATTGGTTTTCGTTTTTCGGTTTTTGTTTTTTGGACGGCGTTTGGCTGCTTTCCTCTCTCAACACCCGAAGCTGGCGTGGTTGGCTTAATCTACTTCACGTTTTACTCCACTCCACTCCACCGTACGCTCTACGTCAGGGTCACCCGTCCACTCCGCTCGTTCGTCACTCTGATGAGTTATTGGCATATCGTATCGTATCGTATCGTACTCTTCATATCTCATATCTCATAGCGTATGGGTCGTTTGCGCGCATTATGGAATATATACAGTATGCTGCGTGGGGGTTCTTGCGTTGTTTCTGTGAGTGGGGGAGGGAGAGGAATGCTGTGTAGGATGTATGCGCCTGTTGCGCGCGGCGAGTGCAGAGCCCCACGCCGTATACGTATGCGGTTTGCGCTTAGCCTTAGCCACGACTGGGTGTGCTTTGCTCTCGACTATTACCCGGGCAGCTCAGGCCAAGCTGAAGCTCAAGGTCAAGTGTAGACTCGTCTGGTTTGGTCTAGTTGACGCAACCTTAGACTCGCTGTTTGTCTGCAAGCGCAAGCACAAACCCCACGCAATGCGTCAGAATCACGCCTCTGCGACACTGGACGTCTACTGCGGCTCTTGCTCTTGCTTTTGCTTCCTGCCATGAGAGCCTCCTCGCGCTGCTCGAGAATGCGTCCGTTGAATAGACGCAGCATCTCTAGAGAAGCTCCTCGCGCTGGCCAGGAATTCAATGCTTCCGCTGGCGGCTGAATAGGCGCAGCATGCATGCACACACGAAACACCCTCTGGCCTCCGTGAATCGTGTATTGACACGCGCCCCTCCTCCTGCACCTCAGTGCCTCGTTCACGCTCTCTTGAATGCATTGATTTTGTTGTATTCAAGGTGCAGGACCCGCGCGCATACATGCGGTTCAGGATCCGGCTTCCGGAGCTGTGTTTCGGAGCTGTTGGGCTCTTCCGCTATTGCTGTTGGTGCAGGAGGAGTTGGTCCGCTTCGGTGAATGTGCGCAGTAAGTGTAGTATGCTGCACGCATACGAGCCACGCCGAGTCTGCGATCCACGCGGCTTGCCATATGCATGTCTTCTTGGTGTTTCCGCCAGTCAACTCATATGGATCGGCTGCTCCGAAGAGCGAGTCCGAGACACTCCTATTCTGTGACCATCCCAACGTGCCATGGCGACATATCGACGTCCAATCTGACTGGCGAGGCTCTGGCTTCTCTATCGTATCTGTACATGCGGACCAAGATCGATCGCCTAGGAGATACCTGGAGGTGGTCATTCGATATTCGATATCCAAGACTCGGCCCTCGAGGCGTCACGCAATTGCAGTATGTTCTACACTCACGCGATTTTTTCATCTTCACATTTCAGCTATACCCCACGTATACACACACATACACGCCGCCCTCCATCCGCCCGGATGCACAATTCTGAAACCTGGCTGTCTTCCATTCAGGCTCGGCGGAGGACACCTACCCTCAATGTGCCGCATGCCTCCCTAGAATCCTAGACTCGTTCACCTCAATTCAATACTCAATGCAGATCTGCTTCTACACTGGTCACCTGTAGCCCGCGATCCCAACGATCGAGCACACCTCGCAACGTGCCTTCATTTCCCTTAGCACCGGACGCGGTGCCAGGAGCTCCCCCCGTGCTTGCTTGCTTTCTTCCTTCCTGTCCTTCTTTCCTTTCTCGCTCTTCTGCTTCCTTTCTTCCGCCACGGATATCGGACGATCAGCACGCGTGCAGCACGGGCCATGGGTGCTATCGGGACGGTATCGCGATCGCCCCTCCGACCGGCGTGTCATGCTGCTGCTGCCTTCCGCTTCCACTTCGGTGTCCTGGCTTCGATTCGGAAACGGAAGCGTCGCACTGGCTGGGCCCTGGCCTTATCTGTCGCCGGCCACCGAGCGACCGCTGGCCACGTCTACATCTACATCTACGTCGCCAGAGTCCCGCGCGCGCCAACTTGGCCGATCCGTCCACGCCTGGTGCATCGGGTTGGGCTTGGACTTGGACTTGATGGGGGCGACGCCGGATGCGAGATGGATAGATATCGATGGCCCGCGCGTGCAGTACGCGTAGGCATCTGGTACAGCTTAGTTCTTAGTTGATGGCGCTGGGACATGCTTGATCTTCTGTCGACTGGTTGCTTTGTCGGGACCGGGATGCGCTTGGGCTCTGTCTTGGCCTCCATGGCAGCGCAATACCTGCAGCTGGGGGACCCCGACCGCCCAGTAGCTGCGCTCGACGGGGCTTTGGAAGCCGCGCGCGCATCCCACATTCACCGCCCACCCGCGTACAGAGCTCGCGGTCCTTCGCTCAGCCTGAGATGCTTCTGAATTCAACGATAGCGGCGCTCGACGCACGTTCACTGCCAGACGCCCGCGAATGCACCCGCCTTGGAAAGCTGCGCCGCTGCCTTCCATATCCACTCGCGTGCGCCCGCAGCACCCCCTCCCTCTAGCGCGATGTGATCCTGGTATCAGGTATCAGGTATTATCAGGGATTTCATCGCATCTGCGTCTCTTATCTGGCGCCCGCGCCCTGGGGCCCATCGACATGATACAGCCCGTCTCGCTGTTTCGTTGTCCATCCGTGCTTCGAGCGTGTCCACTGCCTTGGTGGATATGTACCGGGGCTGACTTGGGGCTGGGCCTGACGTCTAACGAGGTTGGGAGTTCTGGATGCGCTGCCAGTGACTCGGAGGTGGCGGGAGCTACTTGGATGCGGTTCAGGATCAACCTACCCGCTCAGCGCTCGATGCCCATCCTTGTGGAACAGTGTTCATGCTACCAAGGTACCCCTTTCTCACGAGCTGAACTTGCTCGGATTTAGCTCCCAACAGTCAAACATCGAATTCATCAGCAGGCCCGCGTCTGCAGTTTCACGAAGTGCAATCCAATCACGGCGGGGCGGTTTGAATACCATGTAGCTATACACCAGTCATTCCTGACCTCGCAATGACTCCTGCAAGCTGTGTTAACTGTAGAACGCCGTTTCATCCAGGGCTATTCTTACTCACTTTCGACTTCCAGAATGACGCGTCCTGCGCTCCGATGCCCATTCACAGGCCCTCGCGGCTCGTCCGACTCTACACTGAACCAGGTGTCCCCTCGCTTCTCGGGCCCACTCGGGCCTCGTTCCCCATCTGTAACGGTATGCTGCGTGCGCAGCCCCCCTGCGCGACTCGGGCGCCCCAACGCTCAAGCAAATCCAGCTACATCTACAGCGCACCATCACCGCCAGCTCCCACGAGCACAAGTATACGCACATGCATACGTGGCCCGGCCCCCCATCCGCCTGAAGCCAACATGCGCAACTTACTTACACCCGCGGGTCCCACCGTGACGACTCCGTGCGGCTCCGACCCTGAGACCCTGCCCCCCTCCCCCGCGCGACGAATCAGGCAGCATGCACGCTTGCTTTTGATGGGTGATGGTCCCGGATACTGTGCGAGCGGCGGGGGCCTCTGGCTTCCTGGCGATTCCTCGGCGGCGGGCGCCGTGGCTGGGGTCTCGAGGCTGGGAGATTGCTGGATCTGCCGTTGACGACTGCAATGTACGCGCACATACGCGCCTCCCTTGCCGGTGATCATTGATTTGATACCCTGACATGTACCCTGGCGAATGTACTACAAGAGGCCCCGCAGACGTATGCTTTGTGGAGTCTTTGTTGACGGAAGCAAATTCCACCGGTCGGTTACCAAGAACGTTGGACGCTTTACGCATATATGCCCCCGCGGCAGGATTCGGGCTTGCACTCCTCCCGATCCCAGCAGCTTCTCCCGATCTCGGACTGGCAATCCTCATGCCAGCTGTACATGTTCGCCCGGGCACTCCGAGTCGACGTCCTTTTCCGACTCTGCTGCTGTCGGTTTAACACGTGTCATCGCTCGCTGGTGCAGGTGACCTCTATCCCCCCCTGCATCGAGCAGACAATGGATGCCCGGCTCCGATCCGCAATCTGCGACCCGCGAGTGGCAAAGGGCCCTGTGCGGCTTCCTGGCGTATCTCTGCAGCGCAGGTCCAGATCTTCGAGACTTCCTCACGAGACTTCGAAGCCATGTCAAGCAGTCACTGTCGCACCCTCGGGCCTCTGCATCTGCTGCATCTGTCTCCCTCTATCTGACTTGCCTGCGAAATCGACAAGGGCACCCGGCACGCGGTCCCATGACACCCATTCATATCTAAATCTGCTTCATATCCAGCCGCTCTGAAGAACGGGCGCATCACTCGCTCGGACATGTACGGACATGATGAAGGTGCGATTTCCCGCATTCGCGCGTTTTGTCTCATGCCCATATACCAGTGGCGTAGACAGTCTATGCTGCCGCAGTAGGTTTTACGTCCTTGTACGTGCGTGCTTGACAGTCGAGGTGGCCAAGACTGCGCTTGGCGAAGGGCTGCAGCGCCTCAGTCGGCTGGTTATGGATTTATCGATGGCAGACACCAAACAGACACGGTCACTTGTGCTGGCCGATCGTTGCGCGCATTTCGCTTTCGCTCTCGTCCTGGTCTACGTCGCGGTCGTGTCGTGTCCTTGGTACTGGCCCTGTCAGCCGCACTGCAAGCAGCAGGTCCGGGGGGATTTCAACCACATGTCGACCTTCACGGCAAAGTCGCTCGGTGCGCGCATTCTGCTAGGTCTTGGTGTTGGCAGAAAACACGCTCGCCACTCGCCAGTCGTGGACGGACGGCTTTGATAGCAGATAACCCCGGATCTCTGTACGAAGACGCAGATCCGTTAGGGCTCTCTTCGTGGTCGGTCCTGGCTCTTCCCCCCGGAGACAGCTGCGTCTGCCCGAGGGGATCGCCAGCGGATCGGAAGGAGGGGATTTAGACGTGGCTGCCATCAACCCCAGACGTTCAGGCCCGGATGTTGCATCTGTGTGCGCACAGCTGGTCACACGACGTTGCGGCTGGGGACGGTGCCAGTCGCGAATTTCGCGCACTTTGACCCGGTGTGGGGTGGTTCCATTGCTGTTCCGATGCACGTTCGTATCAGAACGATTGGGTTAGCTTACGGCTGCCTATACAAAGGTGCATTAAATGGCAAACCCACGAACACCGAAGCTGAGACCAGGTCTTGAATCATGCCTCACAACGCCCGGCTGCAGGGCTAGGCCAGAGGCTGGTTTCACCATGTAGATAAACGATGTACTTTCAAAAGATGAGCGCAGTAGTGAAGACAGAGATAGGTTTTTACAGTCTTTGTAGTCGGTGACAATGGTAGACAGATGATCCAAAAAGTATGCGCATGAAACGAATTGGCCACTGTGGGGATCGAACCCCTTGCTACCCTCACCAACGCGTACATTCAGAGACGTTGTGTTTGAACGACAGTTCTGTTCCACACCCAACAAAATTGTCGAATGTATCTCACCCGTCGCCGAAATTCCAGGATGTCGTCGTCAAGAACGCTCGACACGTCGAGTTGAAGGTTCCTCATTCAATGAACAACGATTGAAAAAATGTAAGCGCCGAACCACAGCTATATCCTATGTTCGAGATGACGTCTTCTAGTTACGCGCGCTCAAGGACATTAGTAACGTCTGATTGACTGTAGGTACTCCCGTGTTTCTTTGAACTTCACCCTTCGACAGGAAATGAAGCCCCACGAGGCCCAGCGGCAGTTCAAATGGGGTTTTCTCTACTCCATGACGTCTCAATCTCATTTCGAGATCCATATGAAAGGATAGCCGGGGTCCGCAGTGCCTATCCCGGCGTCTTGATCGCCCATCCAGCTCCTCGGTCACGGGAAGGATGAGCATTAGCGGGAAGGGCAGTGCGTGGCGATTCGGCGTCTCGCAGTTGTTCAAGACACGGGACCAGGCGTTCTGCACTCGGTGCGATCTTCTCGAAGTTCATTTGGACCCGACTCTCGTCGACTCAGTGGGAAGGCGGCATTGCGCCCATGGGATGCACGTTTGTGGGAGCAGGAGGAGCAGCCGCATCGTTTTGACTGGCGGTTCTGCCAAGACAGTGAGATATATGGAGTTGCTTCTACCATTCGCATCGCTGATCTGGGGTCGTCTTTTTTCAAGGATTCGCAAGCGGCTTTATGTGCGCTCTTGGCAGTAACTGCCCAGCAAGCGGTCTGTCGGACTAGCTTTTATTTGCGCTCCTTAACTGACACGTCCTTTCAAGTCGTCAGGGGACATAACTCCACGATGAATGCTGAGTCCCTTCCGTTCATATATTTACCTTGCTGAAAAACCCCTTCACTATTCTTTTATTATACAGCAAGGCACCGTTTGTCTTTATGGACACTGATTTTATTCCCCCTTACGATTTTCGGGTGCCCGATCCATGTATAGTAGACGCCCATACAGGATTTTGCACTGCACGATCGCATAGTCGGCAGTCCCGTGGTCAGCTTCCTAGCGGTGCACAAACTACCACTGAAGCACGCCCCAACTACGTCAGCCCGTCCTCCGAGTCTTCTGAAGCAGTCACACGACCTGTCTCCCGTCCCACAAGTCGCACAAAGGACGCACCCTTTCGGCCAAGATGCTTCCTCCGTACCGGTGTTGCCCCTCTGCGCATCAAAGGAAGTCTTCCGGCGTGTTTGACGTGCTGGAGAAAGGGACGGACGCCGGTTCGCACATTCATTACCGCTTTTCTTTGCGAATGACATACTTCTTTGGATGTTTCTTTTGCCCCTCTTTGGCCGTGGCTTGTCTTCGCTTATCGGACGTGCCATCGCGACTCCGCTGATTCCGGGACGGTTGTCTTGAATGTGTTCGCAGCGTCTCCGGATCGATGTTACATCGCAGATCCGCTGAGAAAATGACCCTTGTGAAGTCCACGCTCAGGATGTGACGCCTCCGTCGCCTGTCTTCATCGTATAAGCGCTGACTTCCTCCTACCAGGATGGTCTTGACCCAAATCTGGTAGTCCTGGAGGCTCACATCGACGAATACTTAAATTACAGGGACGACCAACCTTGTCTCATGCGGTCGAGGTCGCTCATTCTGCTCGAGTCCAGCTTTCTGGATACTGGGAAGAGGAGTCTTGAAGTAAATCTCACACCACTTCGCTCGGAGAACAAGTGCAGAATTCTTTTGAAGGAGTCAGTCTCAATAACCATCCTGATCAATTCATGCATGGAGACAAGGATTTGATTTGAATACAAGTCATTGAGTTCCAACGACACGAGCCAAAACTTTAGAACGGTGCCATGTTCTATCTAAGGAAACGGACTCCCATCGAATTCTCAAACCTCGTCCGCTCTTCCCCAGGTGATAAGAACACGGCTAAGCACTGTCTACCCAAACGATTAATCTCAAAACTACCGTCGAGAGCCCGGTGTTGCAAGTCCGTGACCACGCGGGTAAACGCGCGAGAAGACACTTCCTCAATCGTAACCATCGGCATGATTTCTGGGCGTTCAATCTCGAGGAATGCTGCAAGCTTGGTATCTGCGTCAGCCTTGCTCTTCTGAGCCTGCTCCAACTGTCGGCGGAGCGCTTCTTGCAGTCGGAGGTTGGTCTGGTTCAATGACGCCTGATTCAACGGGGGCCATCTAACAAGGCGCACAAGCAGGGTGCTCAGAGCCGATATGTTCCTGATCATGGGGTGTACTATTGGCTAAATAAGTTCATGGACGATACGGACATCCAGTTTATGAGACCAACTCACTGCTTGACCACACGATCGCTCGCTCAATCAACTTGTCCCAGACCCTGCCCAGCAACGGGGCACGCAGGTGCGACGGGATCGCATGGTACACCTCCCTGAGGGGACCTACGCTCTCCAGTTCGAAGAAGGGCTGAACCCGAAGCGTCGTATCTCTGCCATTCTTCCAGCGTACTGCATGTTTGGCGGATTCGAGGAAGAATGCTGCAATGCGAAGGATGGGGAAAATGGGGTGCCGGACGCAGCGCATCTTCATGAACTCTGGTTCGGGCTCGACCTCGGCAAGCCCTAGATAGTTTGGTGGAGCCGCAGGTGGGTGGTGCGCAAACATGGACCATTCTCGAAGGAGGCGTATCATCGGCCTGAAGTCGCTGAGAGTCCTGTATGTTTTCCGGCGTCAACATCCGGACAAAGCATTACGAAGTCGAACACACGACGTACCGTTTGGAATGATTGATGAACGCATCACCCCACAGATAGTTCAAGAACTTGAAGGTGAACTCTCTGCAGATGCGTGAGGCATGGAGCAGAGAGAGGATGGTATCCTTCGAGGTCGCGTCGTCTGGTGTAAGGATGATGTCCGCGAAGTAATCGCCCACGACCTTCGCAGCAATGTCATAGATAAGATCTGCAGGCAATGGAAGCCTCTGAGCGCGAGGCGTTCGCGCAAGGGGCAAGGTGGAAGCTCTGCCGGAGCGCAGAGAACGTCGGGAGCTAGACGAATGCTCCGAGATCCTCTGTTTCTTTCTTCTCGGCATGTTGTTGTGCGAGAGAGGGAGGAGGGGGAGCCATTGCGAAAGTCGCGAAACTATATACAAAGAGAACAAAGGAAAGGAACGTGACCGTTATAGGCGCCCAAAATTAGTGGACATGAGGCTTGAGCTTGAAATTGGAGATCTTGAGATCTTGACAAAAATACCAAGGCGATATTCGCAATTCAGGTGTATGCGGCAGTCGTGGGGGGGCTTTGTGCATATTGAACGAGTTAGCAGAGTCAACTTAAGAATGTCTCGTAATTCACACTGATGCATATACCGAATCGCCACTCACCATTGAACTAGAATAATTATGCATTGTCTGAAGTCTATATACCGTGTGTAACATAGCAAGTAGTAAGCGTAAGCAAGCAATACAGCATCGTACAGAAAACTCAAAGCACCATGACATGATCCCAGACCATCGAAACCCGTGGTACGCATGAAAATAAATCAACAACCGTACAACGCCATCGCCTCTGCCTCTATGAACAACCCCCTACTGCTCCTTCCCCCTCCCCGCCAGCCGCATGGCCAAATTGCGCTCTAGATCCCTGTACGGCGCCAGCGCCAGCATGCCGACCGTATTGCCCAGCCCCGCAAGGCAGAACGCAGGCCCACACACGAACGGCGCCACGCGCGTGAACGGCAACCGCGGCACCGCCTCTCGCGCCGCACGTAGCGGGCGGTCGGACGACACCGACGAGCGGCGGCTGCCCGCGGGCGACGGTGGCACAAGCGTGTCGAGCTGCGCCTCGAGCGCGGCGAGCGGCGACGCGTGCACGCGCGCGAGCGCGGGGTCGAACGCCCACACCTCCCACCGCTCGAGCGTCGCCGCGCTCAGGCCCTGCGCCGCGTCGCGGTGCAGGTGCACCTTGCCGGTGCCCCCCGCGGGCAGCGTGGTGCGCGGGCGCCGCCGCACGCCGACTATGCGCTCGTCGAGGACGTCCCAGCTGCCGCGCTCGACGGTCGTGTCGGCCGAGCGGATGACGCACAGGCCGCTCCATCGCGAGGTTGGCGAGCCTGTCGGCGAGGGCGCGTCGAGCGGGCCGACGACCGTCTCGTGCTCGTCGCCGTCGAGCTGCACGGAGAGCGTGTCCATCCCGCGCCGCGCGAAGAAGTCTTTCTCGGATGCGCGGCGCGAGAGCACGCCGTGGCCTGATATTGGAAAGTCTGCTTCTGTTGCCTGGCTGTCGGAGACGGACGAGTGTCGCGAGCGGGATATGGGCTTGCCGTTGGAGGATGCGAGGCTTGTGCTCCGGGACCGCCGGCCGAGGGTGCCGTTCCATAAGGATGAGGTTTGGAGCTGGTTGTTGGCGCAGTGACATCGCCGCACGTCCGAGGGCATATATGCGCGGTAGAAGAGCACAACGTGGCCGACGGAGAAGGACACGGTGAAGCTATCTTCGGGGAGCTCGCCACAGCGCGTGCACGTCTTCAAATAAACGGGGCTTATTCGCAGGTTGTTGATCTGCCCATGCGCCTCGTCCAATATCGCGATGCACTCCCCCGTCCCACCGTCCCACAGAGAAACGACGCCCGCCTGTGTGGCCGCGGCAATGACGAGGTGCCGCGCACCGCCCGATTCGACGATGGCCCCGCAGACCTTGGTGACCGTGTCCGCCGGGTTGCCCGCAAGCACTCTGCACTCGGGGGCGAGCGGCAGATCCGACGAGGGCGTGATCTCGAGCAGCTCGACGGCACCGTCGTCCATGGAGAACGCGGCGAGGAACCGGCTTGTGTTTTGCAGCCGGTGCAGCGACGACGAGACGACAGGTGCATGCTGCGAGGGCGCAACGACTGTCGGGCTCTGCGGCGAGGCCGTACTCCATTTCGCGACGACGCCATTTTCGTACGCCGCAAGCACAAGTGCAGGCACTTGCAGCGGTATACCCGTACGCACGGGTGTCAGCGTCCCGGGCGTCTGCCCGCCAAGGAAATGCAGCGTATGCACCGCGGACGAGGACGTCTGCAGCACGAGATTCGGCATCGCGCGCGCGACGCCCGACGCGATGGCCCACACCGCAATCACGCCCGCGCCCGTGCCGACGGCACAGAACGCGCCCGAGTCGTCGACCGCGAGCGCGGTGATGGCGGACGCGGCGTACGACGTGCTCGGCGTGCGCAGGAGCAGGTCCGTCGTGTCGATGTACGCGTAGAGCTGCCGCTCCTTGAACCACACGACCACCTCGTTTTCGAGCCCCACGGTCGCGACGACGCGCCCGTCGAGACTGGCTGCGATGAGCTCCACGTCTGTTGAGAGCGCGCGCGGGAGCGTGCTGAAGGACATCGTGTCTTCGATGGCGACGTCGTCTTCCTTTGGTGAGATCTCTGGCTCTGCGCGGTTGCGTTGTGCTTCGAGACGTTCGGCGTCTTTGAGGAGATATCTCAAAAGACCATAGAGGAGTACGACCGTAATCGCAATGGGAAGCACGAATATCCGGAGCAGCCAGACCGACGTGCGAATGAGCCACGGCTGCGATCTCGCGCGGGGCGCCAGCGGGTTGAAAGAATGTCGGTCGGCAGACTGAGACGCGTCTGGGGAGCGGAACATCAGGATCGTGGGCGACTCGATGCGCAAGTGGAGAAGGGGGTCTTCAGCGGGGTTGAGGAGGTGCCATATGTGCCATGCCGGTTCGCGTTGGGCTGGGTCGGAGACGCCACTCTTCGCGCGCAGGCCGGCATTATTGCGAAATAGCCGCGCCCCAGGGTCGTCTTCGACGCGACTAGCAGGATACGTCAGGAAGTACAAAGTCGCTGTCGTTGCCAAAAGCTAATATTAATGCCTCACGTCAGTATGGAGTGCCAGAGAGAGGAAGGAAGCGGACGTACCAGAACCAGGCTGAAGTTCTTTGTCGCACGCCCCTTGAGCATAGCCTGAATGTTTGAGGAAAACTTCGACCACTTCGACTTCGGCTGCGCGTTCGTCGGATGGCTCGGACCCGGCTTCGGCGCGCCAACCGAGGGCGTGATGTTGGAGTTCTGCTGCAGCAGCTCGTCGAGCTCCATACGCTGCAAGTCGATGGACAGCACCGCGACGAAGAGGGTGTGCACCAGGAACCAGTGCGCGACCAGCACGACGACCGCGAACGCGCAGAACTGCCGAATCGCTCCGTCCGACAGCTTTGCGATGATGCCGAGGATGATGTTGTATGTGAGAACTTTCAGCGAGTTGGACGTCCCAGCTCGACTGAGGCCCTCGGCGATACGTTCCTTGACGGGAAGCGCAATGGAAGTCTTGACCACCGCCTCGACCTGTAACGCCGATGTCAGAGATCAAAAATGATTCCGAGAAGCGAGCGAGAAGCTTCCGTACCAGTGAGAACATGTTTTCCATGCCAATGAAGAGAATGACTAGCGGAAAGATCTCCCTAGAACCATTATTCAGCTCGCGTGACGGAATTGAGGATCAGAGGAAGCTTACCAGGGTATCATTGTTACCTTGAACCCCACTAGTGCGCATACACTGAGACTAGTGATGGTACTGACAAGCATCTCTACAATGCCAGTGAAGATAAGACCGATGCCGTTATGGACGAGAAGGGATATGCGCATGACGCGCGAGAAGAGCACGATGATGCCGAAGTAGGAAAGGTAGAGGAAAATGGTCAAGATAGACCATTCCGGCAACGACGAAGAGACATTCGTCTTGAACTGATGCAATCGTCAGGATGCAGACCTCAGCGTGGACAGTGGGGCGTGAACGAACTGACCTCGAGAGCGATGAGTGTCGGTTCCTGTGCCTCCGTCATCAGATCCGCTGCCCCTTTGGTCGCCTGCTCGAGGACGCCGCGCCACACGCGATGGCCGGAGTTCCCAAGACAGTCCGCCTCGGGGAAGAAGAACGTAAGCACGAGAAACATCGACAGGTCGACCTTCTTGTTCGCATACTCGTTCACTTCCCTGCCTGCTAGCACCATCTGCGGCGTAATGGGTATGCCGGCAACGGACACATTCTTCGACAGACTAAGGGTATCCATGATGTCACGGTCGGCGCGGACAGCGGCCTCGCTGTGGTGCCAGAACTCGAGAGGACTGATAACGAGACACTTGCCGTCAGGCTTGCGGAGGCACGACAGCCTGTGTGCGGGGAGGCCTTCGAGAATGCGCTGCTCGAGCTGGAGCGCGGAGACTAGAAGCTGCGGGCTGAGCGCAGGGCCGTCCTCCGAGCCGGAGTTGTGGATGAGAACGCGTTCGATACGCAGAGTCTGCTCCTTCCCACAGCGTGCGCGCGACACAGAGTCCTCGCGGACCTGCAGATGGTCTTGGCCCGTCCAGAGGTTCCAGAGGTCGTGCTGCGCGTAGTAATTGGAGATGGCGTCTGCTGCGACGAAGGGGTCGAGGATCTGGGAGGAGAAGTGCGCGAGGAAGCGCGGCTGCGACGTGGAATACATAGCGAGTGCGGGGTAAAACAGCGAGGTGATGACGACGGCGCATATTAACAAGACGCGGATTTGGTGGGTTGCACAGTGGCTGCACGGTGGCTTTTGTGAGTATTTGAGACGCATACAAGCAGGCAGCATACGCACATTCCGAAATGGTGGAAGAATATATGGCCCAAGGTCCGGGTGCGCTGGATGAGCGACGCGAGGGTATCCATGGCGGGTCGGCACACAAAGGAGGTCGCCCAGGAGGATATAAGGTTACAAGCAGCACGCGAGGCGGTAGAACGAAATTCGACGCGTGTAGACGCGCAGTCCTGGGTGTGAAGACGGGTCAGTCGCTAGAGAGATGTGTGTGAAATTGAGGATCGTCGCAGTCGGGTCGAGCATGGCAGCATCGCGGTGCGTTCAAGCTATAACCAGCCCCACAAATCACGTAAATGCGGGCTGTTCTGCGTAGGGCAACAAGGGGAACTCACCGGTCATGGTAGCGGAGGAAGGAGCTGCTCGCCTGAGGAGACGCACTTTCGCGCAATTCCCACTGCCACGGTCCTAAGCTTTCTATATCCGTCCGCGCCGCCGGCCGCCTTTGACCCCATTCCGGCCTTGTTATGGTTGCACCCGGCCCGGGCCACCCGCCCCCGCCCGGATCTCCGAGCGTCCCAAATGTCCGTGACCGTCGCGTCGGAATCATTTCGTGTCACCGCGCGCCCCGCAGCTCTCGTTCCACCACAACCACGACCACCATGATGTCCTCCTCCATGTCTAGAGCGGCGACGAGAGTAGCACGTACAGCGTCCAGGAGCAGATGTGCGTGTCATTTCTGTCATACATTTCCAGAATATCGCAGAATGAAGCGCCTAACCTGCTCGGACTCGTGCAGGGCTGCATGCATCGTCGAGGCGGAGTGCTATCTCCAACTTCCAGATGCCGGCCATGTCGCCGACTATGGAAGAGGGTGGCATCTCATCGTGGAAGTTGAAGGAGGGCGATTCTTTCAGCGCCGGAGACGTTCTTCTCGAAATCGTACGTCGCGAACGCCGATGTCCGCCTTTCCCAACTGAACACCATATCGTCAGGAAACGGACAAAGCCACCATCGATGTCGAGGCGCAGGAGGACGGCATTCTTGGGAAAATTTTGGTGCGTCGGAGCCCCCTAAGAAAGCATGCTGCTAGCTTGACGAGACCATCCCCATCGGCAGGCGCCTGACGGCACGAAGAACATCCCCGTCGGAAAAGTCATCGCACTGCTCGCCGAACAGGGCGACGACATCTCCCACCTCGAAGCACCCAAGGAGGAGGCGGCCCCGCCCAAGCCTGCCGCGTCCGAGCCTGCGCCCCCGCCCAAGTCCGCTCCCCCGCCCGCCCCCGCCGCCCCGTCTGCGCCAGCGGAAAGCCGCCCGCACAAGGAGATTGAGCACTCGCGGCCGCTGTTCCCGTCTGTGCTGCGCCTGCTGCAGGAGAATGACATACCGGACCTGAGCAAGATTCAGGGCACGGGTGTGCGGGGGATGCTCACGAAGGGCGACGTGCTTGCGTACCTGGGCAAGGCGTCGAGTCCGACGGGTACATACAAGGAGGAGCAGAACCCAGTGGATGCACCTAAGAAGGCTGATGCACCGCCGGTATGTGTCTTCTTTGCCCTTGTTACGTCTCGTGCTCAACGTTGTGTTGTAGCCACCGCTCGATGGACCCGCTATTCGCCGTCTCATCGTTGGGAGCATGTATCAGGCGTCGCTCAAGAAGCGGGCTGCAGCAGGTACGCCTATCTTCTCAGTGTCAACGTCTGCAGTTGTAAACACCTTTCTCCCAGCTCCCGTTCTCGAGGCAGACTTCGACTCGATCATCTCCGACTACCTCCCCCCCGCACCCCGCACGCCTCCCTCCACACCACCCGCCGCGGCCCCGAAAACACCCAAGACGGGAGACTTCCTCGCTGGGATTATGTAGACTCCTTCGCGCAGGCCCTTGGCTACAGGTTCCAGGCGAGCCTCGTAGGCACTAGATTTTTGGATGTTCCTGGCACTAGATTTTCGCCTGTTGGTGTCGGTGTCTGGTCCCCCACTTTGCTTATAATTGGAATAATTTACGTGCAGTGCGAGCAATGAGCAATGAGTCATGGGGAATGGGAGGCTACATGAGTTGCAATGGTGTCAGTATCTCAGAAGAAGAAACTCGAGTCGTCGGGATCCAGGCTGCTATATGTCTTCATCAAGCGGCAAACACTACAGGATCCCTATCGTCAGACAACAACGCCTCAGGCCTAGGGAGGAAAAGCGACTCACCCGAAACTCGATAAACGCCTCGCTCATCCCCCCGCGCGGCTTCGGCGAGGGCATGAGGAACTGCAGGCTGAGCAAGCCCTCTTCGTCGATGCGCAGTGATGTCTTCGTCGAGCTCTGCAGTGCGCGGAGTGTGCGTGCTATGTGGGCATAGCGGTAGCTGGTGTTGTCCTCCTCAGCATGTAACGCGCCTTCCCGACTTTCATGATAGTGCGCACCTGAAGCTGACGCTCCGCGCGCATTCGAACGTCTCCAGCACCTCCCTATCATTCGGATAATCCATCTACATTTCACATCTCAGTCAGAACCTGTATAACAGGGCAGGACTGAGCGAATGGCACACTGACCTCGGTGCTGCCGAACGAGCCCGCCGCATGTATGCGGAGCATCGGCTTCGGCACCGTGCGTGCGGAGGTGCGCGCGGCGGTGGTGCTGTCTGCGGTGGGCGGGTTGCCGATGAATGTTACTTTGTCGAAGGAGGGGTCGAGCTCGGAGAGCGCGTCGCGGAGCCAGGAGGACTGGCATCCATGGATAAATGTCAGTGTAGATGATAGATGGGGGTTGGGTTAGCGCGTACCTTTAAGATTATCTTGAGGACGCTGGAAAAATATGTCAGCGGGGAAGTTGGGGAGATTGGTTGGATGGAAGACGTACGTCTGCTCCGCATCGAAAGGCAGCTCCAGCCGCGGCTCAGCATCGTACGTCGTAATCTCACACGTCGCAGTGGGGCCCGTCGACTCCTCTGCCCTACAACGCACACTCAGCCTCAACAAGCAGCGCAGAGTCAAAAAAAGGAACACTCACACTAGCAACGTGAGCGGATGCCCCTCCCCCGTATACGTCATCCTCATCCCTGTACTCTTCTCTCCCCCCGCCGCCGTAAAATACTGATCGATCTTCCCCCTCCCCCGCCCGCCTGCACCGTCCCCGTCCCCATCGCGGTCGGCATCGTCGTCGTCCCCCGGGCGCAGCCACCGCTTGTGTTTCGCGCCGCCGCCCGCCGCGCCCGCGGTGCCGAAGATATTGAGGCAGTCGATGAGCGTGGCGAGCGGGATCTCGAGGACGGTCGTTTTGTCTTCGGCGGGGGTGGCGGTGGGCGGGGGCGGGGTGAGCGAGGACGTGGGGGTGTGTGCGCGCGGCGCGGGCGTGGGCGCGGGCGTGTAGGTGTATTCGTCGAAGATGTCGGCGAAGACGTAGGCGGTTGCTGGGGCGTGGTTGGTGTTGGGGGTCAGGAATGTTTGAAAAGTAAAGAATTGTACCTAGCACAGAGCGGGCCTCTTCGACGGCGACGGTGAAGCCACTGCTCGTGATTGTGACTGTTGCGCGCTGTGTTGCGTTTGTGGGTCGTGAGATACAGGGTGAGGAACTGAGTGAACTCACGTTGGCAAAATTGACTCCTCTCAGAAGGCCAGAGAAGTAACGTACATCGTGTACGGAGGCGGCAAGGACCTATTCCTGATGACATTATGTTGTTACAGAAGGCCTCAGATGCTACTTACTGGCGAAATATGCTCAATCTCTTCCTCCTGCGATGATTGAGACATCCCTGTTCAAATTTCTCTATCAAGAACTCAGAGTAAACATATCTTTCGAGCCGCCTTACCTTTTATTCAGCTAAAAAGCCGGTTCACAACCCAGTGGTCAGAGGAACGCGTCGCGCCCCCGACGCGTACGCGTATACTGTCCCGTTTCGACCACAAGTTCACGGGGTGTGACCTGTGACCTTAGTTCACCACCCGGGACGAAGTTCATTGGTGGCTGTGACCAGGGACCGAAGTTCATGGGACACAAGTTCACCGTATAGATGCAGGTTTCATGGCATTCTGAGGGCCCGAGTGGGTCAGGGATAACAGATTCAGAGGGGAAACGGCCAAATTGAGGCATTTGGAGGCCGGAAAGCGAGAATTCAGGAAAAAAATCGAAATTTCGAGCGATTTTACGTAACGTTTTCGTATTTTGTGACGCTCCCGACCGAAGTTCACCGCGGCTGGTGACCCGTGACATGGGTCGAAATAGGTTCAAGTTCACAGGGTCTGTGACCCGTGACTGAACCTGTGGTCGAAACGAGACAGTATCACTCAAACGCGCACGTGCGCATGACATATACCCGATTTGTCGCGCTTTGGTGCGCGCATCGGCGCCGGGGCAACGGCATGTCGGACTGCAGAGTCGCCCAAGTAGAGCAGCCTTGCCCGGCTTGCCGTGTGCACTCTGCTGCGCTGCGCCGGGAACGCTCGAATAAACGCCCCGTCTTTCCCCACTTGTCCAGCAGCATAGCCTTCCCGCGCTCAAGCCAGGTGCACTTCAGAGTCCACGGTTACCGCACGTTGCACGCTGCACCCTCGGGCCTCCGCACTGACCAGCGACCATGAAGGTGAACCAGCAGCTGACCATCTTCAACTGGACAGACGAGCTCCTGTTGTTCCGCTCTGGCCGCCTCCCGGGGAGCCCGGAGCGCGTGCTGGAGCCGCGCTCGTCCATCGAGGTGAAGTCGGCGCGCACCTTCGCGCTGTCAGCCGCCACGGAGAAGCTGCTGCTCTGTGATTCTGACGATGAGGATGAGGTTGATGACGAGCCACAGGGAACAGGGACGGCGGGCAGCGCGGTATTTGATGTCAAGCTCAAGAAGTCTGCGACCTGGTTAGCGGCGGAGGTTGGGAAGGACTGTCCGTGGCGGATATATCGCAGGAGGGTGCGTGTTCTGCTGTCTGTCTTCGGTGCGGTGTTGACACCTTTGTGCCGCTGCAGCTGTCGAAGAGGCGCCAGAATGTGCTTGTGTTCCCCAACCGGGACCTCGCATCATTCTTGTCCGAGATGCCAGACTCGCTCGCGCTCTCTGCGGTCTGTCTGCCTGGCACGCACGACACGTACGTGGCCTCCCCTTTCTGCGAGATCGCATGCCTGATAGAATCTGCAGCATGGCCTTCTACGGCTGGCCGATGAGCCAGTGCCAGTCCGGCGACACCCCACTTTCTGTGCAGCTCGTCTCTGGGATCCGTGTCCTTGACATCCGTCTCGCAGTCAAGAAAGGACACCTCATCTCTTACCACGGCCAATATCCCCAGCGCACCCCTTTCAGCTCTATCCTGCGCGACCTCCAGGAGTTTCTTACATCCCCCAAGTCATCTCGCGAAACCGTCGTTGTGTCTGTCAAGCAAGAGGACTACGACGACACGCCGCCGCGCGACTTCTCCGCCACAGTCCGCAAAGAGATCGAAGAAAGCCCCGGAGGAATGGGACTCTGGTACCTCAAGAACAAAGTCCCGCTCCTAGGCGAAGTTCGGGGGAAGGCGGTCATGTTCAGCCGCTTCGGCGGGGACGGCGCAGAATGGGAGGGTGGGCTGGAGGGCCTGGGGATCCACCCGACAACGTGGCCCGACAGCGACAAGGAGGGCTTCAGCTGGGAGCTGAAGAACACGCTCATCCGCACGCAGGACTGGTACCACATCCCCTCGTTCCTGAGCATCCCCGAGAAGGTCGATCTCGCGACGACCATGCTCGTGCCGCCCGCGGCCGCGGAGTCCGACATACCCGTGCTCTCGATCACTTACTTCTCGGCGTCCTCGTTCCCGCTCGCGGCCCCGACGGTGGTGTCGACGGGCTTTGGGTGGCCGAGCATTGGGCTGGGCGTGGATGGTGTGAATACGCTTGTCGGGAGGTGGCTGCTGGATATGTTCAGCGGACACGAGGACGCCGGTGCGCGAGGCGTGGAGAAGCGCGACGTCACAGACGGCCCGAAGCTGCGTGGGTGGACGTTCATGGATTTCTTCACGGAGCCGGTTGGCAGCGAGGTCGTCCCGCTGCTGGTCGAGTGTAATTTTAGGGGGAGGAGCGACGAGGAGGGCTGGCTGCAGCGGTGATTGGAGATTCTTTCTAGCCTTGTATGATTGTGAGTTCTTCTAGATTGTCATTTGTATTTCTGTTTGTAAACTATAGATACACGACACATCGCCGCATGCACGTCCCGAATTCTGCACCCGCTTCGCCTCGTGGTTTACTCCCCCGCTTTTTATGCTGTCACTGCCGGTGAATATGTTTCCTTCCTTTGAACGTAGCAAATGGTCGTTAGGACGCCTGCCGATAATTTGTCCTCTCTCCCTAACGACAGCTCATGACATGCGATCTTTCGCGTATATTCGCTTCCGTGCCTCGCTGTTAGCCTCTCTAGGAAACTCTGCTGCCTCAGTTCCTTCTGTTTCAACGGTCGAACCTGACAATTCAACGCCAGCGTATCACGTCATCGATCCGAAGGGTATGTCTGAAACCTTGAAACGGCATAATGCGCAGCGTAATGCTCGCTAGCCCGCTTGATGTATCAACATGCGCTTACCGCGTACTCTGTTGTTTCTATTGCAGGTACCTCAATATGTTTCGTAGCCGCGTCGGCATGCTTCATCTGACATCTATGCATGCATTTCTGATGATGTCACGCACTCTTCCAGATCTGCAACAGCGAAACGCTGCACCGTCGACATTTATAATAACTTCATCAACGCCTGCGCTATAAGACCCCCCCTCCCCTTCGAGTTCCCGCCAGCAGTGCTGCCACCCATCCTGCGCTATACTTCAGCTTAGCATAACTATTCATCTAAATCATCTATTCTCAGCAACATCTATTGGTGTCCCCATCTCGTCACGCCATGGAGAAGTGCCCCGTCGAAATCTTCCACATCATCTTCGCCTTTGCATGCACCGACGACGGCACCACAGGCCGCTCGCTCGCCCTCGTCTCCCGCTGGATGTACGAGGCGTCCCTCCCGTTCCAGCTGCAATCACTCGCCACCAAAAGCACCGCGCAGATCCTCGCGCTCTCGGCCATGCTCGAGCAGCGCGCGCCCCTCCACCGGCGCGTGCGCTTCCTCGCACTTTCGCGCACACCGACGCCCTCGCCCCCCTCGCACATCCGCGATCCGCCCACCCCGAAGACCCCCGTCTTCCCCGCGCACACCGAAACAATCCACGAGGCGCACCCCGCGCACACCACGCTCCTCGCCGCCGCGCTCGAGCGCATCCTGCGCGCCGCCGCACCAACACTCGAGGTGCTCACGCTCAACCTACCCCCGTCCGTGCGCCTCCCGCGCGCGCTCGTGCCCGTGCCGCTCCCCGCGCTGCGCGCGCTGCACATCGCCTGCGCACAGACACGCACGCACACGCCGCTTCCGCCGCCGGGCGCGCCGCACCTCCCCGCGCTGCGCACGCTGCGCATCGGCGTGCGCGTGCACGGCGGCGCGCGCGAGGCCGTCGGGCTGCTCGAGGACCTCCCGCGCTCCGCGCCCGCGCTGCGCCACTTCCGCGTCGAGGGCCTCGCGCTGGGCGTGGACCGCGCGCTGTGCAATGCGCTCGAGCGCAGTATCTGTCCGAGGGAGACGGAGCTGGACTCGGAGGCGCGCGCGTGTGTCGCGCCGTTTGGGACACTGTGTGTCGCGCTGGTGTTGGCGACGCCGTGGGTGTCGTTTACGCCGGGCGATTTGTCGAGGCGGGTGTATGACCAGGCGTTGAGGGAGCTCGGGGAGGTGAAGAGGCGGAGTAGAAGGGAGGGGCAGTTGGTCTTGATTTCGGGGTGAGGCAGGGATCTATCTATGGGATTGTGTGGTGTATAATTTAGACGGTAGTATCTACGATAGCATACTAGCTTACTCTCTCCGTATATTTCTATGTAAGTTCTTGCTTTGTCTACATGAGCACTCTTTTGGATATAAGCCAGTGAGTGCGTGCGCACGTGAACTCTGAGCGTGCAGTATCATGTCCGCGTGACTGTGTGAACAGCTATCACGGTTCTGAGCTTGACAATTACTAGACCTTGTATGTCGCCATCATGTTCCTCTCGTCAGGCCATCAGGACCCATGGGACTGGAGCAGACGCACGGTGCGTTCATTCCAACCCTCTAATCTACACCCACTAAATCTAACTGAACACCTAGGTCTCAATACTACTTGATTGACGAGCAGGGCAGTGATCAAATTAGACAGCTTGAACATCGCAGGATTCGTGTGGCCCAGTGACTGATATACACCCAAGGTATGTCGGTCCCTTCTCGCCGAGCCCTAGTGTTGACAGCTGCAGAAACGATGGTACAGAGCCTAAATAGATGGCGATGAATGGACCTGTGCGCGCCTCGGGGCTTTGGGGCTTCCCCTTCACGAAAGACAGCTCACTATGGGACACGGACCCACTGAACTCACAGGATGCAGTCCCAATGGAGAGCATAATCCCGCTCGCACCGTCGTTCATCTCCCGCCTCCCGCCCGAATTACTCCTGGAGATCTTTCACTATTGCAGAATCCAGGTCACGGAATGGTCGTCCTGCGCCCCGGAGTGGATAGCGATAACGCACGTATGCCAGCAGTGGCGCGAAATCGCAATCAGGGACCGCAGGATGTGGTGCCATACTCCCTTCAAGCTGTCGCTTCCCTGGAGAGGCCACTTCGTATCGCGGTCTGCGCCGCGACCAATGGAGGTCGAATACGAGATGAGGCCTCCAGATCCCGGGTCATCCAGTTCATTGGCGTCCATTCAACATGCCGCGCAGAAGGGCTACATATATTGGATGGACAAGTGGATGGATCGTGTGCGGAGGCTCCACATCCGGGGCCGTCCTTGTGCCATGCGGGAGGACCTCCAGCTACTCCTAAGAGCCACACCCTCTGCAGCTATCCTCGAGGAGCTTTGCTTGGAATTTATGGAGTCGTGGGATCAATTTCCGGCTGAGACTCAACCGCTGCCTGCCGCCGGTATATTCCTAGACCATATCTTCTCGGGACGCACTCCCAAACTGCACACGTTGCGTCTCATTGGTGGGTTTTCCTCAGTCGCAAGCGCATCCGCGCCAGTGCTGCCAATGCTTCGTCACTTCAGCTACACCGATACGATGGGCGTATATCTGGAGGTTTTCATCCGCGTGTTGCAGAAGCTTCCACAGCTGGAAACATTGCACTTCGAGTACCTCGCTCCGACAACGACCACATGGCCGTTCCCCGACATCTCAGCCGATCTGCCGCACCTGTCGTCCATATCCATCACCTCGTCGCACGACACTTACCTGTGTCAAGTGGGGAACCATATCAACTTTCCCGCGACGACACGCGTGCACATCCGTTTCGTGGCCCAGGAGCCTCTCACCGCGCAGAGCTGGACTAGAACTTCCGTGGCGCTACAACTATTTTACCCTAACTTCGCATCTGGTCTGCCTACTCGCGTCCACATCGAGACCGACCTCGGCAAATGTCTGCTTGCCTGCTGGTACGGCCCGCTCGCTCCCGCAGCCTCCGACGCCAGTGCTCCCTTCCACGCCACCGCCAACATCGTATTCGAGCTCGACTGTTCTCAGAAGATGTCCGTGGGGGAGCCTCGTTTATTCCCAGAACTTTATCCTCCCCTGTTCTCATTCCTCAAACTCACTGGCACCCCTTGCTTGTCCATCAGCGAGCGATGCACGTCCTCGGTCTGGCAGATGGACTGGGCAAAGATGTTCTGCCGGCTGACGGATGTGCGTGAGCTGCGCGTCTCGGGTTGGATACACTCCCCGCTCAATGCTGCGTGCAGCGCGAGAGCACGGGCTGCACCGCCGCCTGCCGATGGACAGACGTCGACAGTGGCTTGTCCACAGCCCCCACTTCCCAAATTGAAGAAACTCATCGTCGCCGACACGGTGCTCAGCGACGACATCGACGGAGACGTTTGGGCGCTGGAGCAGTACTTGATGTACCGGTGGGACCAGGGCGCAGCCCTCGAAGAAGTGGTCTTCGAGAACTGCTCTGGCGGATTTGATGCTCGTCACCTGCATCGGTATACGCAGGTGGGGTCCAAGCAGCATGGGTTGGACTGATATTTGCACAGCGACGCTTGAGTTGTGTATGGTTTGCCTGCATTCGTTTGAACTTCGAGCGAGTGCCTTGTTTGTTTTTGATACCTGAATTATATAGATAAATGTATTTTGCGGAATGCTCATGAGGCGGGTACACAGGACATAATCCGGCACCTTTTCTGGCCCTCACGTTCGTTCATCAGTGATCATAGGTGAGCTGCACATCAAGTCGTTTTGGCCATGGCCCCGAATCGGATTTCCCAACGCTGCACGGGTGGATTCTGTAGCTGCGGACCAATGTGTGCGCATCCGGCAGTGGTCCTTGATCCCGTCTTGCGTCACTTTCAGATGAACCGATGTGCGATGTCAACAAGACACTCGTGCATCGCGTCATTTGGACTCCATGGCGTTGTGCGCAATTGCAACTTGCCAGATCTTGGATATAAAAAATGAAACAACGAAGAAGGGCACTGATTTGGCACACGAGAGACTGCCACATTGGTTTACTTATAGGATGCCCTGGATCTTTGTTCGCTGTCTTGTCCTTCAAGGCTGCATGCAGATGGAAGCCTCCAATAATATCAACGAACCCAAAAACTAGAGATATATCACCTGTTGTTGATTCGACCCGGGCTCGAACCGGGGACCTTCTGTGTGTTAGACAGATGTGATAACCAACTACGCCATCGAACCTTGAGGACACCACCTTCATGTAATGGTTCGATGGCATCAAGTAACGTAACGCGTGCGATGATGGCATGGACAAGTCGGCTCCACTTTCGGCAGGTACGCTCCTGCTCTTGACCACCTTCAAAAGACCCGTAAGTACATGCCGTCTCCCAGCGTCCTCTCTCCCACTGGCGAAAGGAGGACCCTTCCCCCAGAATTGGTGCTGGAGATTCTGGCTCTCGCCCTCGGCCAGCTATGCTACGACACAGTGGTCGTCCCAGACCGAGTACCGGATCTGGACTTCCTCATTGCCATGCTCCACGTCTCCTACGCCTTCCGACGCTGCGCCATAAAACTGCTCTGCGTGATATATCGCGACTCCCCCGTTTTCGATAACCAGAGAGAATGGTGGGTCCCTACTAATCATCATCTGGTTTCCGCAGCGAATAAACGGATGCACTTATCGCAGCCTCATTCACAACCCCAAGCCCTCCGTGACGGTCTTCCGCCGCCTCTCGAAATTGGCACATACGGCGCCAGAGATGTTTCACGAAGAATGCACGCTCGAGCTGCTCGAGAACCCCGTGTTCCGGTGGCCACGCTCCTCCGTCACACATCTGTCCATGCATTACCTGATCAACGTCGCTCGTGCCAACCTCGTGCTCCTGCGATCACGCGATGACCTCGTCGACAACGTGTTTACCGAAGAGGACCTGCGCGTCGCGCTGAAGCACTATGGGGATATTCCCGAGGGCGTCCGCGTGCAGCTCACGGGGACATTGTTGGAGGAGTTTGTGGGGAGGTGCAATGTGTGGATGCGTCGTACGTCTGACCCTTATCGCGTCTTGTGAACGTCATGTCAAATAATCACGTTTCTAGTGCGGTTAATCAAGGCAATGTTCTTGCACTTCCGAACGATATGCAACGTGCTTGCATTCACGCGTCCCTTCTGGGAGGTAAGTCGATGGTTCTCCCTTCTTTCCTCGTCATGAGCTCACGACGCCACCCAGCGGATCGCCGACGATCTCAACTTCGTATCGGAGAGGTTCCACTCCGCTGCAAAGGTCGCGTTTTCCGAATTCGACGAAATCACAGACGGTCTTCGCTATACACCGCCGTTCATCACCGAAGCCGAGCTCAAGGTCACCGGGTTCTTCGAAGGCATGGTGTTGGCCAACTCGATCACGGAGGCAGAGGATCGGTATTTCCACATCAAGGAGGGTGTGTCGAGATTCATCTGCGCGTTGCTGTCGGTTCAGGAGCGAGAGAAGTATTGGCATATGACGACCCCGCCGGTGTAGTCGCGTTACGCTTATATCTTTCCGTTGTTTAGGTTAATGCGAGCTGTTATTGTACGTGCTTTTGCTATGACTTTCCTTGATTTCCCCGAGTCCACATTTCCTGCCATCTGTTCTGTATCATAGTTGTTATACCCCCGCCTGATCCATTCTCCATATGCCCTATCCCACACGATCATTTCCCCTGATATTCATGTAGGTTCCCATGCAACGGTTATACCTTCTCAAGCCCAAGTCTCTTTGAAGCAATTCTAAGTTATGTTTCGATCTGAACTGTCCGACGCCTTTGGTCAACGAGTGCGGTCCCGCAATGGTGCTTTCGCAAGATCCCGTCAGCCCAGAGGCGTTTCGGTTCCGTAACTTCGCATTTTGCCTGACAGTCGTATGCCTAACGCTCTTTCCCGAAGTCCAGACCTGTGTTTCACCAGGGATACATCGACGCGGGACCGAAGCCAGGCTCGCCATGAACTGCTTCTCATTAACTCTTCAGCTCCATGCCATGGCCTGCTCTCTACCAACCCCACCCCGGCGCCGCGCGCCCTTGACCAAACCATTCCTTCACCACCTCTTATTCACACCTCGCAATGGACTTGTACCTCGTTCACAACGACCCCCTCCACACGACACTCGTGTCAGCCAACGGCGTCGCGCACTACCAAGTGCGCACGAACCCGCCGATCTCCTCCCTGCACGCGAGCACGTCGCGCATCCAGCGCTCCGCGGACACGGAAGAGGAGAGCGTCGTCGGCGAGATCAAGTGGGGGCGCCTCGGGCAGCACGCGGTCGTGAAGAGCGCGCTGTTCAACGTGCGCAAGCCGGGCGCGAGCAATGCTAGCAGGTACAAGCACCAGCGCGAGGTGTTTGTCAAGGACTTGTTGTGGCGGGAGTCGAAGTTCGGAACGTGAGGATGTTCTTAATTCGTTTTGTCGTGAGGCTGACTGTTGTGATTCTCGATAGCGCGAGGTATTTTGTGGGAGACGACGCTGATACGTATAAGTGGAAGTATACCAAGGGGGTCGGGTTCCAGGTCAGCCGCCTTTCCGTGTTCTCCATCGCGGGCTCGATCATGTCACTGACAGCGACGTGCGCTAAACCGGATAGTGTTTCCGTATCGCGACTGACGAGGTAATGGCGTACTACGATCCCGCTCCATCTTACGTCGCAGAGGGCATGTTCGAGGACATGTTGAAGACGTGTCTGCGGATCCACCCCGACTGCACGATGGACATCGACATCATTGTCCTCACGTTCTTGATCATGGAGAAGAAGCGCAGGGACAAGCTCCGGGACCAGGTGAATGTGGGCACCGCGCACGACGAGGATCCTGGCGAGGCGGGTATGGAGGTTGGTGACCTTTAGGTTCTTGGGACTTAGGTGTGGTTGGCGCGGTGCATCTTTGGATTTATGTTTTACTGGGTTTCTGTCTCTGCTGTATTTTCTCTGGGTTATTGCTATTGGGAATGGGATATCCCTGCGCCTGCGAACGACGAGAGACGGAAGTGCGTCGGAGGCAGATAAGATAAGATATGCCGGAAGAGTCATCGGCAGGGCGGATGGCGCGTGGCGGCAGGCTCGGCAGAGACTTCGCGCCTCCCCGCGTTTACTCAATCATGGCCCGGACTCCCCACGGCACACTTGCCATCAGCCGCCAACTCTCACCCGACGGCGAGAGCACGTTGTGAGCTCGTGTGTCCCGGTCACGGTGGTGTCGTGCACTTTCGTCTTTCCCACTCTCTTCTCTACTTCTAATTTCTGCAGCGCCTGCTCACGCGACATTCGTACCTGCCACGTCTACTAACCTTTGCATATAGAGCCGACGGCCCTGTTTGACACAGGCATACTACCCCGCAACATTTGGACGATGAGTTATACCAACACCGAGATTAAATCGGACGAGGCCGCAGTCTTTCTGCGCCCGCGACCACTCGCGCGGTCACCTGGCAGTTTCGTCTTGCTGCCTCTGCTTCCACAGAAACCTCCGCCGAAGACACTACCGTCGGAGCTCTGGTCGAAGGTGCTCAGCTACGTGTTCGCGGAGGAGGACGGGCTCGGCCTGCACAAGAGGCGGAACATGCGAGTGAAGTGGGGGACCATCTTCGTGTGCAAGCAATGGACGGTGCGTGCGCGTTATAGCTTGAGGATGAGTCGCGTGCTGCGTCTTCATGGCAGGAAACCCGTGACGTGGAGTGCAGCGCCAGACTCAGCCTTCTTAGACAGCCGCCTGTACTTATCTGCGCGTTCGATAATATTAGGGGATCGCGCTGCCGCTGCTGTACGAGAACGTGCACATCTACTCCGTGTCTTCGTTGCAGAAGTTCGTTGACCATCTGTACACGTCCGACCAGAAGTGGGATTCCATCCGTCGTATCCTGTACTCTGCCCCCGGACGCTGGGTGCGGACTCTCGACATCTCCGAGGTCGTCTGCGCGCACGACGCAGAGGCCATGCTCCTCACCGTCGACACCCTGCTCACAAAGGTGTTTCCTCTGCTCCCCTTTCTCACAGAACTCAACCTCAGCCCTGAGTTGGTCCTGAGCGCGCGAGCCTCTAGTACACTCTGCAAGAAGGATGGCATTGAGAGGCTCTGCAGGCTGAAGGGGCTCAAGGTGTCGATACCTGAAGACCCGACGCTCAACTTGGGGTCCGACCGCTCCGTCATTGAGCTTCTCCGATCCTGTGAAGGGCTGGAGCAGCTCGAGATGGTCAGTCCTGACGATGCGAAGACTGAAGAAGACACCGACGAGGATTCAGACGAGGTGGTGATGGGCGACGTCCCACACCCACCATCGCATAAACCTCTCCACCTCCCCAATCTGAAATTCCTCTCTCTACTGTCGATACCACCATCCCCTTTCCTATCACTGCTCCTCGAGACGCCGCTCCCATCGCTCAAACACCTCATGATAACGCCCCACGACGACAGCCTAGCACCGTACACCGCGTCCATCCTCGAGGTGCACGGCGCAGGGCTCTCCACCCTCCACCTCAACACGCCGAAGCACTGGCCCACCGCGACACACCCGTCCAACTCCTCGCTCCTGGTTACCTGCCCACACCTCCGCCACCTCTCGCTCGACTACCCCCTCCCGGTGCTCTCCCTCCCCTACGGCTTGTCGCACCCCCTCCACGTGCTCACCATCCCGCGCCCCAACTCCCGCTTCCTGCGTGACCTCGAGCATCTCCTGCCGCGCCTGCCGAACTTGACGGTTGTGCGTGCGCGCAATGTGCGGTGGCTCCCGCATAGCGTCTCCGGGAAGGCGCTCGAGGCGGGGGTGCAGGGGGAGATGCGTGACTGGCGGCGCAGGCTTTTAAGGCGTGGTGTGAGGCTTGTGGATGGGGAGTGGATGGACCCGGATAGTCTCTGACCCAGCTCTTCTCAGACCCCGATGCGAATGTCGTTTCTTGTGTGCATTTCTTATACGCTTGGGTTACCGTGCTCCCCTTAGGAATTTTGGATCCATCTCGAGTCACTTTGCATCATGTTTCATGCTACATGCTTCATGCAAATTTCTGCTATCCTACGAGGTTAATATGTACAACTATATTACGGCGTTGTTGTTTTTTGGTGTCGTGGATATCGTAATGCTTACAGTAGTTGTACCATGTCTTGCTTTGGATGTGTGCTCTCCACTCAGCTATATATTTATGTATCATCCGTCGCAGGTAACTGTGCCGGGGAAATTTTGTTGGTTATCGTCCAGGACCAGACTCAGTCGATTGTGATGCTCAGTTTTGCGAGTATGGTTGAGTTGTTGGCCGGGGTCCGTGTGGGGTGCCGGTGGTGACCGGGGTCTGACAAAGAACGGCGAGGTGGCCGCCTCGCCTTCAATTCTCCTCATGGCAAGTATATAGGGCAACTATATAACTGAACGGCGAAGTTCGTTGGGGCGCTTTCGCACGTAGTCTTTTCACGTACCATCACCACCACCGTCTACGACTTGGTCGCTCGGTAAGTACTCTAAGACGAGCTACGTCGGACCACTAGATCATCCCTTCGACACGTTCAGACTCTAGATTCTCAATGTCCGGCGACACCGACAGTGCAGGCGCAGAAGGTCTCTCCATTATGTCGCCGCTGCAATCTCCCGTCATGCAGCAGGCGGGGCATGCTCAGACACATCGAGGGCTTCCAGTTGAACTCCTTCGCGAAATCGTCATCAACACCTTTGGAAGCTACTTCCCGGAGCTTTGTATCAATCCTGAGTTCGATACGTCATGGGACCCACTCCTTTCCCTGCTGCATAGCTCTAGCCTTCTCCGCAGTATAGCTGTCGATATCCTTGAGCATGCTCTTGGAGATGTGTTCATCGACCCGCATACGAGGTATGCACTGTTCTGAATCACTCTATCGATGGCCATCTAATCAACTAGTCGTCAGGGTGTTACAGAATTTCAAACCTGCAATCAAGGAGCTACATCAAGCCGCAGTTACTATTGAAAAAGTGCCTGGGGATTCTCATGCCTCGCACCCGGTTTTTACGGCGATGGCAAGCTACCACGTTAACTGCCCCGTGAGCATGCATGCTTGGGAGCATCATATGCATATCCATCACATACCGCAGCTTGACACCGATATATCAGCTCTGGGCTCGGGGCTTCCCTGCTGGCTGAATATGGTGATTCAAAACATTCGTCAAGTTCGCCCCGAGGTTCCTCTATACATCGAACGTGGGATATTCTACCCCATCGAACGTCTTTCTGCACTCAGTAGGTATGCAAATGAAAAAGGTCAGCCAAATGTTCACTGCCTAGTGGTAATCACTCGCTCATTGATGAATATAGCTGCGTGGCTCCGCATTATGTGCGAGCAGGCTCGGCAGTTCGACTCCTGGCTTCATCACAATAGCGCAGGCCTCGTCACCGAAATTCCCGACGACATCGATGTCATGTCCCAGTCTTTTCGCATCACGTGTAAGTCCCACGTCAGCAGGAGGAAGTATCTGCGATAAAGAAGACCTTCCGAGACTAAGCGAAGCACAAATACGGGAGTGCGGCGTCTATGATGCGCTATCTACCCTCCGACGTCCCGCTGGCATTCAAGACAACGACGTCCGCGTCGAATTCTGCAAACAGAAACGGGAATGCTTTCTCACCGTGATTGCGGAAGAGACAACGTTTCTTGGATTGCCTCTCGTCGAAGCTCCCGGGGTGCCTAATCCGTCAAACGTGGTGCACAACGTTGAAATAGGCGCAGTAGAAGGAGAGTCCTTTTCGTAAGTTGAGTGACAAGCAGGCTTCAGCGAAAGCATGGCGACCGAGTGTGGATGCGAAATATGGTCAGTTAATTAAGGTGTATACGTCTATTGTTTGAAGTTTGCTGAGCTACACATACAGTACAACTGTAACGATATCTCTGGTGTTTGGCCAATATAAAGACAGAATGAAGATCGAGTAGCCAATCTGTAACTCCGTTCTGAGGCACACTCGTGATTGATGTGGTATATTTCCGTCAATTATGCTCTCAATACGATACTCCAGTCCCGGCCAGAGTCCCAGCTAGTCGAATACCAGATTCCCTCCCGCATCACGGGAAGATTTTCCCGGTGCCGACAAGCTTGAAGTGTCCGGCAAGTTGCACCTGTCCGCTGGTCTCGTCCACCGTCACCTTCAGATCGCCTCCTCTAGCGCTGACTTGATTCGCCCTAAACGTGTTCGGCAAGTTGTTCTTCGCCTTCCAGTACGGCCCGAGAAGGGTGTGCGCGGATCCACAGACAGGATCCTCGAACACGCAGTCACCCAACGCAGCAAACATGCGCGATTCAAACGCAAATTCGGGAGACCGCGAGGCAGAGGTGATGATGTGGACCACAAACGGCGAGCCAATCTACGCAGCACAACATTAGTACGTCGAGGTAAGGAGAATGTTCAAAGGAAAGATACTAACGAGACCAGTCAGCGTAGGTTTGATGGCACCCAAGTCGGGGGTGTCGATCTCCACGAGCACGTACTGCTTCAGCCCCTCCGTGCCCTGGCCCCATTTCATATCGACCACCTTCAAGTCCTCCCCTATCGTCTTGGCGAGCGCCACCCGCAAGCGCGCCGCGTCTTCCTCGCGCAAGTCCGTGAGCCGCGTGGCCGCCAAAGCGACCTCAATGCGCCCATCGGGCATCCTCTGCGCGACGAGTTTGGAGCCGCTCGGCGCGTCGAAGCGCAATTTCGTGACAAACGGCGCGGCGCGCGTCGGGTCCGCAAAGATGGCGCCCGCAGACACGAGCGTCGCGTGTCCGCACAGAGGCAACTCCCTCGCGACGGTAAACCATCGGATGCCGAACGACGCTGTGTCTGCCTCGGACGCGGGTGTCGGCGCTTTCGCGACGAATGCGGTCATGGGCTGGTTGAAGCTCTTCGCGATGGCGAGCATCGTCGCGTCCGGGTAGGTGGTCAGCGTCGGGAGGAACACGACTGCGGCGGGGCCTCCCCCGCCGAAGTCTTTCGTGAACGCGTTCCCGAGGCTGAAAGGGACACCAGTGGACATGGTGGGTGCGATGGATGCGGGGTATGACTCGATAAGTGGCTGCTCGACCACCTATCGTACTTATACTTTGAAGGCGCGTAGGGGTTACTGCTTATTGATACAAGGATCGGCAGGAGCGTCCGAAATCTCGGTCGCATGATAGGTAGATCGAGTCATAAATGACTCGGGGCTTCAGACCTACTGGGGATTTGAATTTGGAGTAGTCAGCGCTCCAGCTGTAAAAAAAACAAGCTTGAGCGGTAAGTAGACACTTCAGGCTCTTTCACGAGCGCTCAAGAAATCGATGAAAGATTCAAAGTGTCACGAGACTTTCACGTGATGTGAATCTACGAACGCGCGTTCATTGTCATCAATTCGCCGCGTTGTCGAGGACGTACTGCGACAACTTGGGCGACTTCGAGCGTGTATCTTCATTTGCATGCATCGTTCGTCATTCCCTTCTCTTGTTTGGCTCTTTTGACTTCATCTTCCTTCAGAATGAACCCGGAAACGGAGGCGGGCGCCGTATGTCTATCTCAGACCTCCGTCACGCGCCACAACGAACGAACCCGGACACATCGAGGGCTTCCGATCGAGCTCCTTCGCGAGATTGTTCTCATTACCTTTGCGAACTACTTTCCTGACCTCTGTATCGATCCTGAATTTGACACCTCGTGGGATGATATCCTCTCGTTGTTGCACGCTTCCAGGCTGCTCCGCGACATAACAATCAGCATTCTGAAATATGTTCTCGGAGACGTGTTCATGGACCCGCAGACGCAGTTCGTATCATCTTTTCATTCTCAAGTAGGGATTGCCATTTATGCGCATCGTTGACCCCTCCAAAATAGAGCCCTGCGAAATTACAAGCCTGTGATCAAGGAGCTGCACGAACTCGCCGTAGTTCACGCCAAAGAGCCCTTGGAGATCGTTCACGAGGACGCAGCTTATAAAGCCGCAACGCAGCACCATTCCGACTGCCTCCTCAGCTGGCACGCTCGAGCGTTCGGTATTTCTGTATCTATAATCCGGCACGGCGAGAGGTCAACCCGCCCTTTACTGTACCCCGAATCTTCCAGAAGCGTCAATGCCGAAATCACTAAACTCTCCAAACTTCACTCGGTTCCTTCTTATATCACAGACACGATATTCGACTCAATGAACTGCTTCGTCTTGATCCATCTCTTTGCGCACGTTAAAGGTGAGCTGTGGGTTCATCTCCACGTGCTTTTCGTACCTCTGTCTCACAGACAAGCCTAGGCATCATGCTCTCCCGGCTATGTGCCATGGCCGAGTACTTTGGTTCATGGATTCATCGCAACCGCAGTGTGGGCATCGTCACTGATATTCCCTCGGGTATCGAAGCAGTCTCCAGGGAATACCAGGCGATAGTTTCCCAGTTGCGGATCTTGAGGGATCGTCTTTTGATCCGCTTTGCCGTTGGCCAGCGAAGAGTTCCGAAGCTGAGCGAAGCCCAAATCCGCGAGGCGGGTTTCTTCAAAGCACTGTCTGTCTATCGTTGTCCACCCAGTTTCCAGGACGGTGACGTCCGAATCGGCTTTTGCATGGAGCATCGAAAAGACCTGCTCTGTATGGTCTTAGATGAATCAGATATTCTCAGGCCAATTCTCGATAAAGACCCTGGCCCTCCCGATACGTCGGACATGCCTGTCTATCCTGCTCTCGGTGCAACGATTAGCGCGGAGACTCACGCTGAGGATGAAGAGGAGGCTTAGTAGGTTTTGGTTCGGGCACGCCTGGCCGTGTATCGAATGTAAATGCTAGATACGGCAGGTACGGCAGGTGCTACCATTCAATAATTTAGAATGCAACTGACAATATCAATGTTTACAGTTTCTAACGTGTCTTTTGTCAGGGCTCTTGTGCTATGAATGACGACTGTAGTCGTTCGCATCCGAATTTGATGCTAATAATGATCGAGTTACATGGTAGAGCGGGCCATTTGCGCATGGACTGGGCATGTAACAGTGAATTTCTGGACAGATGGTTATTTCAGCATGGCATTGATACGAAGCATATTCCGAAGCTGAGCGAGGAGCAATTGCGTGGACTTCGCGTTTTCGCTGCTCTATCTACGACCCGCAGCTGCTGCCCCTCCAACATCCCAGACAGCGACATTCGAATTCCCTTCTAAAAACCGACAACATCTGCTCGGTATGCTTGAGGAGGATGGATTGGAAGTTATCAAAGAGTCCTCCGAGGATATCCAGGCTCCCCTTTCGTCAATTATGCCAGTGTATGGCGATCCTGGTGCCGTACCCGCGAACACCGATCCCGACAGGCTGGAATGGCGAGCAGATCGCAGGTTGTCCGTCCTGTATGCCCATATAACAATCATCCTTTTTCTACAGTGCATTTTACAATCACGAGACCGGGTCCGCGAATACTGTGTGTATATATTAAAACATCTGATTTATGGAAGTTCTCAAACTGTCAATCGTTGCTCGCGGTAGAGCAATACCGCACAATAGTCAAGGGATGCGCGTAAAGTCTCGAACTTCACTGACTTCCCTCGAATCTGAATACTTCTTCGAGGTTCTTTGGATTCCTCAGTTTCGAAGGACATTCAATCGAAGACCAGTTGAATACCAACTTACCTTCCACCAGGGGATATCGCCTCCACTACCAGTCGCACCCTCAACGAAACTCTCTTGCATAGCATCTGTGAGCTTCCACCACCGCCTCGTCTCTTCATCCTTCGCCATTTCCGCCATGTCCTTCTCGAAATCGCTCCCCGTGTACTTGAACGTCGCGATGAGCAGATGGAGAGGCGGGTGGTAATGGATGGAGTAGTCCACTATGTGGGCACGCTCGATAGCTGCAAGAACGCTCGGCCACACCGCAGCGTGTATAGCTTTGTACTCTGCTTTGGCCTCGGGCTTTAGCTGGGGCGATCAGGATCACTGTTAGAAGGGTCCCATAGGCGGTGTTGCAATCTCCGATAGGCATACCTTGACGATCTGGCAGACGCGTTTGGCTTGAAGGGACGACATGGTCGCTATGCAGATAGGATTCAGCAGTATAGGAGAGCCCCCCATATATGCAACGACAGCTAGGATCGTGACCTGAATCGCGGGCCGCCACTCCGCTCAGGCTTCCCGGGAACAACTCGAGGTCCGCCATACGGATACTGGCACATTATTGTGAACGAGCCTACAACTGAGGCTCTTCGTAAACACATAAGATGCTACTATTGAGCGATTACATATCTGAGCGATATGCATTTGTTTCAAATAGAGGCGAATGGACTCGGATGGAACTAAGAGACTCACCGCACAGCTCCTTGCACGCAATATCTCTGAAGTTGTTCGATTCAGTACAAAGTGGAAGGTCTCTCACCTTATCGTATGAGATTCACACATAGCATTAGAACGGAGCAGGTGAACGAGGAGCATGGAAATAAGCATTTTCGCAATGAAGGTGGCCTCACTGGGAGGAGACGAAACCGTAAGATCAGCCACAATTGGAGCTCCGCTGGCCATCACTCTCACCGCCTCGGCATACCGTGCACCAAGCCTCCACCGTTACCACCCTCCCGCCCGCCTTCCTTTGCCCCCTGTAACGACTTTTTCACCGCAGTAACACCCCAAAACCATCCTTTCTACTACCAAACACAAAGGACACCATGGGTGAAGTCAGCAACTTCGACTACTTGTTCAAGGTGCGTGTGTTTTAGAGAATCGTGACGAACGGAGGACGTGTCCTAATCCTATCGTCTTCAGGTCGTGCTCATTGGAGATTCTGGTGTCGGAAAATCGTGCGTCGTGTCCCGTATAAACTGAATGTACTTTCGCTGACGAATATCACTATGGTATCCAGCAATCGTGCGTAGACCTTTGCCCTTCACAACCACGTCCTCATCGGATGTTGACCATCCGCATATTCTTCTTTTGGACCTCTAGTTCTCTCGCGATTCACGCGCAACGAGTTCAACCTTGAGACGAAGTCGACCATCGGTGTGGAGTTCGCTACGAGGACGATTAGCGTAGACGGCAAGACGCTGAAGGCGCAGATCTGGGATACTGGTGAGTAACTAGCTATCCGGTCCGGTTTCATACCCTCGAGGCTTCTTGTATCTCCCATCTCTTCTTAATTTTGAAGCCTGGAGTCCTCGCCGGAATGGCTTGAGGAGCCAATCTGGCGTGGGCCGGATTACCCTGGACCTACAAAGGTTACGGGGTCTTACTGTCCATACAATGTTCCCTAGCCTTTGGCCGGGGTGTCTATCCCTTTTAAGCCTGCTTTTCACCGGTGTCAACGGTAGACTGATGTTCTGATGTCATCCATACAGCTGGTCAGGAGCGGTACCGTGCCATCACCGCTGCGTAAGTCTCCCGGATCCTGAGATAACTCCGCCTGTCTAACTTTGAATTGCTCGCAGATATTATCGAGGAGCTGTCGGCGCCCTTCTCGTATACGACATTGCCAAGCACGCGACGTACGTCAACGTCACAAGATGGCTCAAGGAGCTGCGTGACCATGCGGACTCGAACATTGTAATCATGCTTGTCGGGAACAAGAGCGATTTGAAACACTTGAGGGCGGTGCCGACAGAGGAGGCAAAGGCTTTCGCAAGTGCGTATTCCTGTGCTACGTCTTGTCAGTATGGGACCGCACTTACAGACGTACCTCCACAGCCGAGAACGGTCTCTCTTTCATCGAGACGTCTGCTCTCGACGCCTCCAACGTCGAGTCGGCGTTCCAGACCATCTTGACCGACATCTACCGCATCGTCTCCGCGAAGTCGCTCGAGGCGTCCGCGGACCCCATCAAGCCCAGCTCCGGCGACACTTTGACCGTGAGCCCCAGCGTCGACACGTCGAACAACCAGGCGAGCAAGTGCTGTTGATTGTGTCGTCAATGTATTTCTCTGGTTGTTCAGCGGAGCCTGGATGCTCGGTTCTTGGTGGGAGGTCTGTGCATGGAGGCGGGATACCTGGGAGTGCAGCGTGTTGATAGATGAACGAGGACAACCTTGATGGCGTATCTTCCTTTTACGATGTTCTATCCTGTGCATGTGCATATGGCTACTACTAGTAGTACACGCAGACTGCTTTTGTCATTTCTTTTTTCTGTGTAATTAATTTTGGCTTCGGTTTGGGTTGGCTTGTACGGAACTTCTCGCGCTTTGAGAACTTGAGAGCTAACTGCTGCGTTCCTGGTCAATAGGTTCAACATTTCTCCTTCATTTACACAGAACGACCTCCAAGAAGAGGCGGCTCTCCTGATCTACGCCAGATTGTCGGCAGAATAGGCTATGACGACCAAACGGTGAGCCGAGGTTAGCGGCAACAAGACAGATCACAGCGATATGACGGCCATCTGTCAATCCCCGCTTGCAGTCCGAGGCTCCAACTTTTGTGCCTGCGCGCTGTCTTAGCCTGACGACCACTCGACAAGATCTGGCGAGTACTAGACGCTCCCCAGCAAGCGAGATTGACCCCGTTCTTCCACAATATGGCGAAGAAATTCGGTGCGCTCAATTTATTTTCAAGCCATCGATGCTGGTGCGGTCTCTCCCGCCCTATCGATGTCCTGCGATGTTGCTGATTTGACTTTGTGGGCACCCTGCAATAGCTGTGCTTCGGGGGTTGTAGCAGGTACTTTGACGCTGGGGGTGTAACCGAGGGATCGTGGATCGTGCGGCTTCATCTTATTGGGTGACCATCACACCAATATCACATCCTGTGTTCTTTAATGGAAAGGTGCGGCACGAGGGGGCCCCGAACCGTGTAGGCTTTAGAATTTGTCTCCATCCTCTGCCAGCCAGAGACCATCAGCCTAGTGCTGTACGAGGCGCTCCGCTCTTTGCTTGGTATCCTCTCTCTCGCCTCACCCCACAACTTGCACTCGCTTTGACTCTTCGTGCCATTTGGCGTATGCCTGGTGCACTCGAATGGTGGTAGCCATGACCTTGCTTTCGTCCTTCTGGCGCCTCATCATCTCGCTTCTCGTCTACTCGCTCGCGTTCGGCTCGTTCACCTCATGTCAACGGACATTTTTCCCCACCGCTATTCCCCTTGCCGTGCGCTCGCCATATCTCAGCGTTTGGGAGAACGCAAGCAACTCGTCTGACATTCCAAATATGTGGCCGACAGGATGGAGGATGGACTCGGTACGTCGTTGTCTTGTCCAGCTTCGGCACGTCAATAGAGACTGAACGACGACTTGTAAATTTGGCATGCGACCGCAGAATTATGGATGGCAGGGGTACGTGAAGATTGACGGAATCGCCTACACCTGGCGCGGGGCCCAGGTCTCAAACGCTACTACACTCTCCCAAATTACTATCACGCCGACCCGGACCATCTACACAATTACGGCTGGCCCAATGACCCTTAACGTTACATACCTGAGCCCCATCGAGGTACGGCTCTCGACTCTCGCTGTAACCTTGTACTGAGTGACCCGGCTCGCAGCCTGGTGACTTTGTCCGACAGTCCATCCCTTTCTCATATGTATACGTCGATGCTACGTCGAACGATGGCAAAGCTCATCATCTCAACGTGTATGCGGATATTAGCGGCGGTGAGTGCCTCCGGGATTTTGTATGTTCTCAACTTAGACGATAATGCGTCGGACAGAATGGGTGTCTGGCAATCGTAATGCAGTTATCACCTGGAACTCAACTCGTATCGGGAATAGCATCATCCACAGTGCCTCGCAAACGTCCCAGACAATCTTCACGGAGGCATCGGACCAGGCAGAGTGGGGCACGCTCTACCATGCAATGCCATCGAATGTAAGCTATATTTTCGTGTCAGTTCTCTCAGGCTCTGAAACGATGTTCTCATAGCACGGAACAGTTGGCGACATGACCGGCAGTGACCAAGCGTGCCGTAGCTGGTTTGTAATAAACGGCACCCTGCCAAACACCCACGATTCTCAGAATCGTGGGATTGATCAGTACGCCCGACAGGATCTCCATCACTTGCTGCTTCCTGACAGCGCCGTGTAACGATGTCTCTAGGAACTTCCCTGTCTTTGCATTAAATGTCGATCTGGGGACCATATCCCAGACGCAGCAACCTGCTATGTTTGCAGTCGGCTTTGTCCGTGATCCTGCGATGCAGTATGTGAATCTCGGTGGGAATGCCCGAAATCGCAGTCTATATTTCGAGTCGCGGTACTCGAACGTGGGGCAGATGGTACGTCTGGCAGGGTGCTCTAGGCAGGGTGCAAGCAACTTAGGCGGAGGTACTTATCACAGATTGACGACTTCCTGACCGATTTTCCTAATGCGCAAAAGCGCGCTGAGGAACTGGACAACCGCATCTTGGGCCAGGCCAACACATTCGGCTCTGAATACGCGGACCTGGTTTCACTGGCTACTCGGCAGGTATACGGGACGACCGAACTTAACATCGCCCAGGATGCCAGCGGGACCTGGAATCAGTCCGACGTGATGATGTTCATGAAAAGCATCGGCGACTCTAATCCCAGGTAACTCCTCTTGCTCACCCCTCATCCATCTCACGGACTTAGACTGTGCCGATTCAGACGCACCAACCCCGTCGAGACGCTGTATGCGGCATTCCCCATGTTCATGTACATCGACCCGACTCTAGGCGTCCCTCTTCTCGAACCGCTGTTCCGTTTCCAGAGCGGTCCCCTGTATCAGAATCCGTATGCTGCCCAGGATGCTGGTATGAACTACATCCTATTCATTGTGCCATTTTTCTTGACCCTAGGTTAATCCAGGTGCTAAATACCCCGTCGGCCAGGGAAGCGCCACAGCACACACTCAGCGTATCGAACGTATGTTCCTTGGTGTCTTTCATTTCGCCCCTCTTAAAAATATCTGCAGAGTCGTCCAACATGATCATCATGACCTATGCGTACGTGCGGGCTAGCAATGATACAAAGTACGGGCGGAATCGTGTATGTGAGCCTTCTGAGGCACCCCCATCTCATTAAATCCTGGCGCTTACTATAACTTCAAGTTCCCCTTACTGTATAATTGGGCAACCTACCTGGACAGTCAGGTGGAGACAACCGATACTTCAGAGTACGCCATCTGGACTTCATGTCGTTCCTGCACTCCGCTCACGCTTGCACCTTCGCAGACTGAGTGCTGATCAGGAGTCCGGAAACGAGCCGAATTTGGAGCTCAAAGGCATTATTGCGCTTCAAGCAATGTCCTTACTCGCTAGCGCTCTGGGTTACACCGACCGTGCGACCCAGTTCTCCGTTCGTATTTCTGACTTGCTCGCGAGGCATCATGCTGAGGCCTTCATTACAGAATTCGTCGCAGACTCATGCGCAGAGCTGGTATAGCAGAGCCCTGAACCCATCCAACGGCCAGATGCTCGGGACGTTCGGCCAAGACAACTCCTGGAGTATAGGCTACAACTTATTTGCTGATGTCTGGCTCAAGACCGGTATCGCCAATTCTACTGTACGTACCCAGCACATACACCGATGGCCTCTTTCCTGACGCGTGCAACACAGATCCTGAACGCCCAATCAGCACTCTACGATACCCTTCTGAAAAGCCAGCAGAACGCCTTCGGGATGCCGATTGACAGTAACAATCCTCAGAATGGTGCCGCTAGCTCCAGTACGCACCCAGTCCTGCACTACATATCCCCCCTGACAAACTTTCGCCTTACAGGCTGGAACATGTTTGCGGCTGCAATCGCACAAAACTCCACCGCGAAGAATATCATCTCGCGCATCCGTTCCTATGCCTCCCTTAATTCGACAACTGGCGTCTTTGCAGCCCTGTACAATCCAAAGACGGGCGCGACGTCGTCAGGCCAGGCCAGGCAAGTCCAGATTTCATTTCTTGGTACATGAAAGTTTATCTGACAGTATGCACAGCGCAGCACAGGGTGCAATATTCGCGCCCCTCGCTCTCCAGTACGTCCACGGATCACAACTTGAGTAACAGGGGTCCCCGACCCAAACTGACAACGCCCACACCAGATTCGCAGCCTCCTCCGCAGGACACACGAGCCCCAAAGCCAAGACCACGCACCACGCCTCGCCCGTCGGCGCCATCGTCGGCGCCGTCATCGGCGGCCTCGCCTTCCTCGGCGCCGCCGCATTCGGCGTGTGGTGGTTCCTCCGGCGGCGACGGCGGCGCCTGCGCGTGCGCTCGCGGCACGTCTCGCTCGACCCCGACGACTTCCCGCACGACCTCGCCGCCGCGTCCGAGATCACGCCGTTCTCGCCGTACGAGACGACGCAGCACGCGTCCTCCAACTCCGCGTCGTTCATCATGGTCGGGCCCATGTCGCACGCGGGCTCCGCGTCGGACTCCGCGCGGCTGTCCGAGGAGCCTCTGACCGGCGCGCGGACGTCGCTGCCGATGTCGACGTCGACGGCGCCCATGTCGCGCAAGCGCGCCGAGACGCTGCAGGCGATGCAGGCGATGCGCGAGATGTCGCAGCGCGCGGGCGCGCCAGTGCCGGTGCCGGTGCCTGCGAGCCCGGAGGTGTCGAACTCGACGCATACGGGACCGAGTGCGGATGGGCATCCGCAGAACGATGCTACGTGGGCCTTGGCTGGGGAGGTCGAGCATTTGCGGCGGGAGATGGAGGCGCTGAGGGCGGAGCGGGAGGCGGCACAGCTGCCGCCGCCGAGTTACGATGAGATTAGACAGGCTGCGGCGGATTCGCATTAGCATTGGGATTCGGGGCATGGACGTTATTTATCGGGACTACCGTTTCCTCGAGCTAATACCAGTGTATCATAATAGTCGTTTTCATGGGGTATATAGCCAGTCCTTTCTGACAGTGAATAGCAGTGTTTTTGCAGGTTCGCGAGTGCTCGCACTCGGATACAGCGCAGGTAGCAATATGTCATACCAGCATGGACAACACTACAAATACAATCCAACAGCATGCGACAAGATGCCACTCATAATTTTCGACGCCGAAAAACCGACACCCTCAATCATCTCTCCAGCCTCTCCCAGCACCTTTTCACCGCCGCCTATCCGCATACCGATTGCGCTCTCCAGAATCGTCCCTCCGCCTCTCATACCTATCCCTCTCATCATCCACCCTCCGGCGATCCCTTCCGCTATCACGTCCCCCACGCTCATACCAGTCCTTCTCCCTCGGCGGCGGCGAGCGCTCACGATCCCTCTCACGATCATACCGGCCCCTCGGCGGCGGAGGCGGGGACCGCGAGTCCTCGTCCGAGTACCGCCTGCGGCGCGGGGGCGAGTCCCTCCGCGAGCGGCCGTACCGGTCGCTCTCGCGCTCCTTGTCGCGGACTCTGCTCTTGTCGTCGACGTCGTCGGGCTCGTCGCGGTATCGCGAACGAGGTCGGGGCGGGGGTGAGGGAGAGGCGACGCGCCTGCGGCCGGCATCGCGATCGCGAGAGTCGGCGCGTCTGCGGGGAGGAGTGGATGAGGGACGGCGACGTCGGCGGTCCCGCGAGTCTTCAGAATCGTCCGAATCATCGCTCGAGTCCGAATCCGACTCCGACTCCGAGTCTGAATCAGAGTCTGAATCAGAGGAGTCTGAATCTGAAGAAGATTCGGCTTCCAACATGGCACGGCGTTGTTCCATGATGAGACGCGGTGCATTCTAAGGGATACCAGAGTCAGCCATCCATCTGAACAAAAAACTGAAGACAGACGAACCTTCAAGTGCTCTCTCATCTCCTCGGTCACTGCTCCAAGACCAATGCTTGTGAAGTAATTGATGGCAAAGCGCGTATTCTTCGGATTGTCCAGAGGGAACATCTCTCGGCAAAGAGAGCGCACCTCTGGGTCCGCAAAACGCTCCTTGAGCGCCGGTAAACCCATACTCTCCATAACTTCTTGCATCATGATCTTAATGAAGATGCGGCTACTGCTAGTCGTGTCATCCTCGTTCAGCTTGATGCATTGAAGGACAGCCCATGAGATAGCGTCAGTGGCAAGTAGGTGGCCGAAAAGGCGGGAAATGTTGCGCAGGCGGTTCGTTTCGTAACGGTGAATAGTCGTGTAGTACTCCTCGAATGACCGCTCGAAACACTCGTTCCAGACGCGATTCAGCTTGCAGAAGCGCTCGCTGACAAGGCCATAGAAAGTCGAGTAAGACCGCTCCTGAGAACAACACTCGATGATCATCTTCACGAGTTCGATCTAAAATACTATGTCAGACACGGGCACAGTACGGGAGTCAATAATGCACGTACCTCTTCGCCTTCTTTCAATTGAATTTTGAGTAGCTTGTGAACGGCTTCCTCGTAGTTCAAAGCGTTCATGATCGTCAAGTAGATGACACGACGCAAGTTGACGAGATTTGTCTCCGTCCGATCCTGGATACCCTCCATCTCCTCGACAGCTGTACAGGAGTGTAATGAGCCAATGCGACAGCCATTGGTTTAGAAAACGCACCATCTTCATCCTCTTCGTCGCTGTCACTTTCCTCAGAACCAGACTCTTCGTCAGAATCCTCTCCAAGAATCTCCGCCTTGATTGCCTTGTATTTCTCCTCATTTTCCAGGTAATTCGGGTCAAACTTAAAGATATCTGAAAGATGGTATAAGTACCCCAGACCATTCTATACCGCATCGTGGATACTCACTAAGCCCATCCTGAACTTGCAACTCTTCTTCGAGTTGTACTTGGTGGGTGATCTGCTCATCTTCCTCTACAAGGTCGAGACCTTCTGGCAAGATGGGGTTATCCTTGTATTTGTCCTTCCGAACCTGCATGAGCACCTCGATCATGTACTGCACGCGGTGGCTAATGCTACCCTCGTTGAGGACTGCTCGGAAGCGCTCGTAGACGGTCGCATTGGCCTTGGGGGAATTCTCTGCAAAGAAGGCTCCGACTTCGCGAGTGAAGCCTACGGCAATTTCGATGGAGTCGTCGGTCGGGCGTTCGAGGAGCAACACGAGGATCTGCAAAGCAATGATTTCGTGCGCGACCCCTTGGTTCACGAGGTGCGCAATGAAAGTGGTTGTGGAGTGGCACACAGCCTGCAGGCGTCGAAATCAGTATCAGTCTAACTTGTCCCAGTGTCATCACGAACGCACCTTGTCATTACGTTTGAATGCCCTCCTGAACTGGCTCACAAGCCTGACTAACACCAACTCGCCGACCTGAGGCAGTTTGGTGTTGATGATTGCCACCAAAGCAGCAAAGACGGGCGTGAACGGCAAACTCGCTGCCTGCGCCTTCATGACACTTCGCGCAAACAGACCCCTGCCACGAATCAAGTTCTCGCCAAACAGCTCCGGCACGACATGCTTGATGTTCGCCACGTTGACCCTATTGACGATACCCGTGATAGACTTGCGCAAGGCATCCCATGAGAGGCGCTGGTACTCTTGGCTCGCCTTGTCACCGGCCGCAGCTTCCCGCATAGCACGGAGACGCGCGGGTGGCATGTATACACCGCCAGAACGGGAGTTTGAGAGCTTAGCAAACTCTGCTTGAGCATCGAACTCCTTGTCCTTTGCCTTGTCTCCGTCCTTATTGACCTTCTCCAGCTCCACAGCCGCGAGGCGCGCAGCCAACTGCTTCTCGCGCTCAGCGCGACGCACAGGGTCTACATCTTCGATTCGAGGCATACCGATACGCGTGCGAGCCGGCGAGGCGGAGCGGCGACGGGTAGCAGGGGGTGCATCGTCGTTTTGAGGAGAACGAGAACGAGACCTGTAGTTCAACTTAGTATCTCTATACGGAGAGAAAGGAAGATAGACACACCTCTTCCGCTTCTGTACCACGGCGTCAGTCTGCGCAGGGGGTGGTGTCGTCTCAATTGCCGACATTGTGGGTGGGGTCCTCGTCGTGGTTGACGGTGAGGAGGAGGCGCGACCGACGTCGCACTGCAAGAGGAAAGCGGTCCGCCGAATGCTGAGTCAGCGCTGGTCCGTGGGAGAGCTCGTCACCTGCCGGACCTCCTGCGCGCGCTCGACTCGGTCAGATAGTCGCCGGAAGCTGCGAAAGGCGTGATATGTCTTGCAATGACGGGCGTCATCCTTGGTAAGTACTCTCATCTGCAGTGCACCCGTAGACATCGTAATGGCCAAGCTAGAGAGTCTGCCGTCTATTGCACGGGTAGATATGTCGATTTCTACAAGACAGTGGGATACTGACAAGCGCTTCTAGCTCAGCGATAGAGTCATTCGTGTATTAGGCCAGGTATGCTCTCACCTTCTACCGTTGTGAACACACAGCTATAATTATCGTAGAATCCCGGCAAATTCACTTTGCAAGGTACATAATTTTCACGGACACCAGGCCGTCGATGCTCATGTAGCCCAGGTACAAACACCTACCTAATTGGCCGCACGAACCCGTACATACTCTTTGACACTGGCGTCGGGGAGCCTACCTACCCGCCGATCTTGAAAGATGCGCTGCTCAACACAGCGGACTGGAGCGTCCCTGACCAGCCTATCGTGTCAGATATCATCCTCTCGCACCGGCACCTGGATCACATATGCGGTTTACCCTCCGTTCTGACTCTGCTGAGCGAGATCTGGTCTCAGCGTAATCCGACGGTCCCGTATCCTGCACCGCGAATTCACAAATACCCTCTTCCCACCGGTGTCGCCGATGAAACTCTGCAGGAAGTGGTGGGTAAACTGCCAAAAGACAGCTATGCCTTGCCGCCAGACGGCTCCGAGCTTGGCGTTTTCCATAAGCTCTCGGAAGACCAGACATTCCCCCTCCCCTCTGCACCCTCAGAGTCTCTGAAGATCCTCCACACCCCCGGCCACACAACTGACTCCATCTCCCTCCTCTTCGAGCCGGACCGCGCACTCTTCACCGGCGACACAGTCCTCGGCCACGGCACCGCCGTCTTCGAGGACCTCTCCGCCTACCTCGCGAGCCTGCGCAAGATGCTCTGGGCCGCCAAGTCGCCCGACGGGAACACCGCATACGAGATCCTGTACCCCGCGCACGGCGCCGTGGTGAAGCAGGGCGCGGAAACCATCCGGATGTACATCGAGCACCGGCTCGAGCGCGAGGAGCAGATCGTCGAGGTGCTCCGCTCGGTGTCGGTCTCGGAGGACGACGGCAAGGTCTGCACGACGTGGGGGATCACCGAGAGGCTTTATGCGCATTATCCGGTGGGCCTGTGGGAGCCGGCAGCGCGGGTGCTACATCTGCATCTCAAGAAGCTGGAGAAGGATCAGAGGGTGAGGCTGCTTGGTGGTGAGGGGAAGGAGACGGCCTGGGAGCTTGTGGAACAGACGACATTCTCTGAGGAAGATTAGGGCGGCCGCATACAGACGAAGTGTACGAATAGTCGGGGGTAATTGGAGATGTATTGTACGGTTTTTGCGTTATCAGGTTTATCCTTCTCAGGGCGTACTCGACATGGCTCAGATCTTTCGAGTCAATCAAGCGGCCGGAATCCTCTGGCTTGCCTGTGGCGTCGTCTCACCTCCTCTTGAGTCACTTGAGTTCATATCAATACGAACGAAAGAAGCATGGAGAAAAAGACTACTTTTGACATTATCTTTACATTATTGTTTGACATCGACGACAACTAAGCATCGTCTCTGGCTTTGCTGGCTTCGCAAGACTGATAATACAATCCAATAGATCGCATCTTCATCCTCTCCCAATTAACCACATTCCGCGGCTGCCCAAGAACTAGATTATCGATTTTGTGAAGATTATAGTCTTTCCTCGGTCGAAAGATAGATGAATTGTCTGGAAAAGGCTGGCTTCAATGAGGATAATGGTCACAGATTTGTGAGAGCAGTGCTGACCGTGTCGTGTCTTTCTCGTGCCCGATCTTTACGCATCAGTGGAAGCCTCTTCGCCTCCGGGGTCGCCAAATCCCTCAGAACCCCCGGAACCCTCATCATCGTTGGCACCCTCACCATCCTCAGCATCATCGAAATTATCGGTGCCATCAAAGTCATCGAAGTCAGGTTCAAAGTCGAGATCGAGGTCGTCGAGGAGAGGGTTCGGGGCATTCTCAAGGTTGTTCAGCATATTCAAGTTAGCCGGCTCGATGTGGATGTACTCGTACACCGGCATATCCGTGAGGTCGGGTGCACCGGGGTTGTCGACTTCATACCGGTCGAGCAGCGGCAGCTCGTCCTCGACTGCGGTGAGCATGATGTCTCGATGGAGCCTGCAAAAGTCGTTGCGCACGTCGTCGTCCTGGAGACCAGGTGGGCAGCAGAAGACAGAGAGCACCTCGAAGAAGCGGAATTCACGCAGTTGGTCTGGGCTCAGCTTCGGGAGGCGCTCCCTGTCGACGGCGTAGTCCATGAGGATCCGGTCCCTGAAGAACAGCTGCTGGGCCAATAAGATCTTGAGATCATATGAGAAGGTTGACATGTCGTGGGGGATCTCTGTGACGACGCTCTCCTCGTTTTTGTGGATCCATGGGCCGAATTTCAGAGCCAGCCTGCACAGCAGACGCATGACGATGGCTGCAATGTAACATTCATCAAAAAGGCAACTTAGAGCAGAAAGAGACAATGTGCAGACCTTTCGCCTGTCTGTATCCGATGATCGAGGCGTAGCATTCGATGGGGTGGATTATTGCCCGTCGGATGTACTGGGGGACCGAGCGCTCCTCGCAGAGTCTGCGAATTTCGCCATCCGCCGTCTTTGACATTTGAAAGTAAGCGAGGGTGTCCTTCGTCGCTTCGATGTGCTGGAGAGAAGCAGTGATGGCGCATAGGCGGGCTTGCCAGCTGACGAGGCATTCCTCGTGGTAAGCCTCTAAAGCTGCATGGATCGGATGGTAGAGGACAGTGTCGAGGCGTTCTTCTGCCACAAGGACTGCGAACTTGTGCAGCTCAATTATCGCGGGCTTGTAGTTGATTAAAACTCTGCCCACAGTGTGTTAAACGACTTGATGAGCTTTGAAACGGATCAACGTACTTTGTGTGCTGGTCGATAAACACGTCTCCAAGAGCGTGTTCCAAGATGCTTATGGCTATATCACGGAGGAGCTTGGATGCGTGCAGCAGTGAGTGGATAGGATCCCATGTGATATCGAAGCGAGGGTTCACGCAAAGCTCTGGGAAATAGTTCCCAAGCGTGTAGAGTACTATTTCGCGAAGCAGTTCGATCGGAAGCCCGCGGTGCGTTTGTGTGCGCGCTGGGCCAGGCTTGACAACGAGCTCCGTAGCAGGGCTTTGGGGGGCCGCTTCTTCTTCGGCCGTAGTAGTCATTTTGTCGACAGGTGTATAGTCGAAGACTTGGAAGTGTAGTTTTGCGACGCGAATATTCGGATAAACTACCAGCGGCAATGCAAGTGAGCTAAAATCCTTATTGTTCAAACTAATAGATATGCGTACTTCAAAAAGTTACACGAGCACAGTTCTTGATGTTAGTATGTTTCGCTGGGGACGTCGACCGTTCGACTTTGAGCTCCAAACGATCACGACGCCCCTCGACGCGCTCATCCACAACCGTGACGTCACGTGAATTACGCGACAACGCGTCGAATAAACACACCATTTATTTAGGCGCCGGGTCCCCGCCAAGGGGCGCCTCCCTTTGACGCTTGGATCCTGCCCCTGCCCCGTGTGCACGCCTTAGGTAGCAGACGCACGATGACTCGGTATCTCAGGCGGCCAATAGCCGTATACAAAAACGCTCACCCGAGGCCGAGCTGCTCAGTACTAAGCGGGGCTCCCCACAGCCCGCAATACACTATAAAACCCACAGCGGCCCTAATTTTACCTCGCATTCCCAACCGCCATGCACACGTCCACCAGCGCACCCTTCATCCTCGGGAACGCGTTCACGACCGACTTCGGCGGGGGCGGCCCCGCCGCGGTCGTGTACGTCCCGACGCTGGCGACCTACTCCGACGCGACGCTCCTCGACATCGCGAAGAACTTCAACCAGCCCATGACCGCGTTCGTCGCCAAGGCGCCGACGCCGACGCCCGCGCCCGAGGCGGACACCGCGGTCTTCAACATCCGGTGGTTCACGAGCGAGCGGGAGGTGCCCCTCTGCGGGCACGCGACGCTCGTGACCTCCGGTGCCATCTTCGCGGACCCGGCGCTGGTCGCACCGTCTGTCACCGCGCTGCGTTTCGACGCGCCGAGCGGCTCCACGCTCGTTGCGCGGAAGACGGAGGACGGGCGCATCGAGATCTCCCTCGCGGCCGCGTCGTTCACAGACGTGCGCGAGGAAGACGCCGTGCGCCTGCGGGCGACGCTAGCGAGGGTGTTTGGGGAGGGCTTGAAGGTCACTGCAATGAAATGGGGGCAGGGCACGGAGGGCATGAAGCATTATGTCCTTGTGGAGGTTGACACGCCCGATCTGGGCGCTCTCAAGCCAGTGATGTCGGGCTTTGTGAGTGCCCGGGAGACATGTTTGTCACGTACCTACACATGCTCAATGGTCCAATGTGTACAGGTCGGCTCACCGTTTGTGGTCCACGTCATCACATCCCCTTCTCCATCTGCGGACTTCGCGTTCCAGTCGCGCATGTTCGCCGTGTTCGGCGACTGGGTGCTCGAGGATCCTGTCTGCGGGTCCGCGCACACCCTCCTCGCGCCTTATTGGAAACAGAAGAATAGTCTTCCAGAAACATTCAAGGCCAAACAAGTCAGCCCAAGAGGGGGCGATCTGAAAGTGACGGTGGATGAGGCGAGCGGGCAGATAAGACTTGCGGGACATGTCAAGCTCATCGGCAAGGGGGAGATCTTTCCGTGATGCGGGCAGGATCCTATTATTTGGCTGCTGCGAGTGGGATACCATATCGATAGATATAAAAATGGCGGAGAGATACCATATAAATTGGAGCAAGCCCCAGGCTAGTGGAGGGTTGCAACGATTCGATAGTAATCTTCCTTGACACTTTGGAATGTCTCTTCGAGCTTCTCGAGGCGCTCTTTGTCCTCGAGCTGAGCGAGAACCTCCTGATGAACGCGGCGGCGATCAATTCTCAGGGTATATTGCACATATCAGAATGACTCACATAGTTGAAGCGGTACAGCCGTTCTTTGACTTGCAATCGGAACGCACGAGCAGATCGAACGTCCGTCGGATCCAAGTGTATCAGAATCAACATCTCAATGAGACGATGGAATTGGCGCTTCAAGCAATACATCAGTAACCGCAAGCAAAAACGACCAACGACAGCTTACCCCAGCAATCTTCAGCTTTTTCCGCCACCCCTCCGCCCACGATTTATCTGTCGGCGGGCCAATCTTACCCTTAGCCTTGCCCGTCATTTTCCCCCTCCTCCTTCCAGGCCCAACGCCGCCAACTTTCCCACCCCCGCTAGACTGGGTAATGCCGCCGTCTCCAAAGGCCTCTTTCATGAACTCTTCATGACTGAGCAAGAACTTGAGGTCATTGCGGTCCCGGAGATCTTCGAAGGCCTCTGCGGGGTCTTCAACGGTCAGCTCGGCAATCAGAGGCTGGCTGACGACATATTGGTATGTGGCTTTGTACAGCTGGGCTGGGGTCTTACTCAGTCATTTATTACCCCGGATAACAGCAAGAATGAGACCTACATCCGTGCCCGTTGCACTGAAATGGAGGTAGAATGACAAATTGACTGCAGGTTGTCAGCTATACTGCTTTCGTAGCACGCGCCTCAACATACCTTAACCGCATGCGGGTCTTGTCTGGGAAGTAGAAGAACGGGTACAGAGACGTGTATCCGACGAAGTGATATGTGCTGACCGAGGGCACGCCCTGTCGTTTGCGCTTCTCATACCTGCAGCGCGTCAGATAGACCGCAGAGATCGAGGTGTCAACGGCTCTCACAGGACAATGAACTCCCAGGAATCCTCTTCGTCATTGATGTACGAGCCCGCCTCGATATACAGAAGAATGAAGAGCTGCATGCGCTTGTGGTACTCCTTGAACTGCGGTGTATCCCATGTCGCCTATATCGCCTCCGCTTCAGCACACCCGGGTCTACGAGGGGATATCAAGAGGTACGCACATGCCATGCCTCATATACGACCGCCTCCGGATCGTCCTCCGCCAGCGGCTCCACCAGCGGCTCTCCCTTCTTCCAAAAGCTCGGCTTCGGCCGCGTATACGAGTACAACTTCTTCCCCAGCGGCTGAAACGCCTCCGCCTCCGCCTCGACGTCGCTGAGAAACGCTTCCTCCGTCTTGTAGTAGTCCGCGGGGATGTATTTCTCCAGCGTGCCGCGCACGTCGTCGACGGTGGAGGACGAGGGGAGCGATGCGGAGTAGCGGATGTCGAGGTATTGCTTCAGGGAGCCTGAGGCGAAGCGTAGCTGGATGTATGCGGGGCACGAGGGTTGGTGAGGGGCATATATGCAGAAGAAAGGAACTCATACGTCGATTACGAGGTCCTTGTACCCGTATATCTTTTCCTCTTCGCCATATATCTGTGTTGTCCGCGCAATGTCAATTGAAAGTTGTACACACAAGCAGTATCACGTACGGGGTATGTGAATATCGGACGGAAGCTCGCAAAGGCCTTGACCTCCTCCTCGTCCAGTACTTCCTTGTCTTTGGGTGCACGGACTTCGCGGGCGTACAAGGCATTAGTTTTGGTAACTTATTCACGAGAATCACTGAGACACACCGAGGGACAGTTTCAAGGCGTCATTGGATTCAGTTGTCCACTCAGCCATAGCTCAATATCGTGTTCTCCGGGCAGCAAAGCGTGCCTTTTCCTCTAGTCTTGTTGCGTGAACACTCTCGGAGACAAGGTGTAGTAGTTGCGAGGTCTCCAGTGGACAGAAAGTGTCAGGATGTATGTGAGGTCGTTGCGGTACGGGTGCAAGTCACGCGGGGCGATCGAACAAGGAGAAAGCCCTGCGCGCTTGTGGCTGAACATAACTGACGCGTCATACGCGCGTCTCAGGACATAGAGCACTGGCAGGAACCCTCTGACCACCGGAAAGCGAAATAAAATCAAAAACATTTTGACCATGCTTTATGCGCTACTCTAAGTGGATACCCGCGACGACCGACGTGCTACTCGTACACCTGATGTTTCCTGCCAGAATTCAGCTTTCCACCAATGTCCAGTCAGAAGTATGAAACAGGTCTATCTCAAAGTGACGAGTTCTGCGAACGCCAATAAGTATACCGCCAGCTGGGGACCAGGTGTAAGAGATGCTTACCCTCAGCAGAGGTAGGATGAATCGCGACGGTGTCATCGAGATCCTGCTTCGTAGCTGGAATATATTGTTAGAACTTGGCTACAGCATTCGACTGAACAAGAATACTTACCGCCCATCTTCACCGCGACCGCGAAGCCTTGCATGAGCTCGTCACTACCGGCACCGATGACGTGAATGCCGACGACGCGCTCCTCCTCGCCCACGACAATCAGTTTGTACACAGAGGGTTCCTTGTGCTCTGCAGGCACCATGGAGAAGTAGAGTGCCCTGAAGGAGGACTTGTCTAGGTAACGAGTCGCAATGGTGAGCCGCATGACCGAGTGGGCAAAGATGAAATATACGCGTACAGATTTTGACGGCGTCTCCGTACTTCTCGCGCGCCTGGGGCTCAGTCAAACCAACCGTGCCGATGGGGGGATGCCTGTACCGCTCTCAATTGACATGGTCCACAAGAAGGAAGTCGCGATACACACGAGAAGACAACAGTGGGGATGTTGTTGTAGTCCAGCTTATCGTTCTTGAACTTCGCCGGGCCAAACTGCCTGTTCGACCAGCGCCTCGCAGCAGCGATAGCCACGGGGGTCAGCAGCGCCTTGCCCTGCACATCGCCGATAGCCCAGATGCCCGGGACATTCGTCGCCTGGTATTCGTCTACCACAACGTCGCCCTTGGCGTCGAGCTTGACACCGATGTCTTGCAGGCCGAGGTTGTCCGTGTTGGGCCGGCGGCCAATGGCCCAGATAAGAGTGTCGACCTTGAACGTCTCGCCCTTGTCCGTGTGGATGGTGAGCTCGCCACCGCGCTCGCCCTCGACCTTGACGACCTTGCTCTGCTTGTGAAGGTTGATACCGGTGTGCTCAATCCACGGCGTCAGGGTCTCCTGCAGCGCGGGGTCGAAAGTGCGCAAGACGTGGTCCTTGCGGATGATGAGATGCGTCTCGGAACCGAGCGTGTGGAGCACGCCGGCAAGCTCGACAGCGATGTAGCCTGCGCCGACGACGGCCACGCGCTTGGGCTGGTCCTCGAGATCGAAGAACCCGTCAGAGTCGATGCCCAGCGAGGCGCCGGGGATGTCGTCATCCGAGGGGATGATGGGCCGTCCGCCGCTCGCAACGACGATTTTATCCGCGTTGATTTTGTACGTCGAGCCGTCCTTGCGCGTGATCTCGATGACAGAGGGCGAGAGGAGCTTCGCGTGGCCGTCGTGGTAAGCGACGCCCTCCTTGTTGAAGTTGCTGTCGTAGATGCCGTTGAGGAAGCGGATGTAGGCGTCGCGCTTGGGCTTGAACTTGTTCCAGTGGAACTGCGCACCGTTGGGCACGTCAAACTCGTAGCCCTCATGAGCATGGCGTATTTTGTCGGCAATATCGGCAGCATGCCACATTATCTAGAAGGATCTCTTGTAAGAAATCTCGCAGCAAAAAGGAGTGGTAATATTCACCTTCTTCGGGACACAGCCTATGGCGCGATGAGAGATTGGTGAGTAGTGCACACGCACGGCTGCAGTGGGTACATACCGACGTTCACGCAAGTTCCTCCGAGCCTGCCCGTCTCCTCGATGACGGCGACCTTCTTTCCATAGGATGCTGCGCGCCGCTGCGAGCAGGGTGAGCGGATGCACGAACGATGGCCTCAGGATGGACACATACCGAGCCCGCCGATCCAGCACTTCCGCCGCCAATAAACACGGCATCGTACTTCTCTCCGTCAGTCGGTTTCTCGATGGGGGGCATGTTTGTACGAGTGGAAGAGGTGAACGCTCGTGAGATCTGATAGGGAGGAGGTAAGGGTCAGATACACTTGGAATGTAAACCAATCGGCTTGAATTGGTCAGATGACAGTCGCGCCTTACCTGGTGCAATCTGAGTGCCGCGTTACGCTGCTGTGATGAAAACACGGTGGTGCGAAGTGTCGGGGCGCGCAAGGTGGTGGATGCGAGCGTAGACCTGATCATACGCGGCTTTATAGGACCCGTCTGCCTTTGTATCGGTCAGACTGGCAGCTGCAGGCACTACTAAGCCAAATCATCTGCGCGTTTCGTCGCGCCTTAGTATGCGGTCACGTGTGTGGGAATCCATTTGTCACCCCGAGTACGTGTTCTGATTGGCCCTGGGGGCTGTCTCCCCTCTCCCTAACCGAAATCCTCCGCCCAAGTCTAGCTTTCTTTGCATTTCTCTACTGCGGCCACATGTACTTGGTCTCACGCACGACGAAGCATGCCGGTCTCGTTTTCGAATGAAGTACTGCAAGGGTTCTTTGCCGAGCGGATCGATGTGGCCACACCTATTCATTTCGACTTGTTCGGAGAATCTTGGACGTACTAACAGAACATGCCTTGCTATAAGCAGCCGGCGCAGGTCAGCATGTGTAAGCTGGTTGATTTCACGGTATGACTATTCAATGCACACGCGTGTTCAGCGGCCCAGTATTGCTTGATTGCGAAGATATTGACGCCTTATCGTCGACGAAGCCGCCGGATCGCTCTGGAGAGCGCGGGAAGTGTCAGTCATGTGGGCACGCACTTCAGAACAAGAACTATTGCATGTCAAGACCGTCCGTGGATCGTTTCTATGTAAAGTGACCGACGACTCTAGACGAAGATTCTTAGTGAGATACCGACACTGCACACAGATCTAGGACCGGTGAACCAATTTACTTGCCATCGCCCAGAAATCGTCGCAGTCCGAATCCCAGGAGGAAGATGAACAAGACCGCCGTGCAGGATTTATGCTCTACATGCGTAGGTGGGGCAGGCAGCTCGCTGTGAAACGCACCGCTGCCATCGAGATTCGCTTGTCTACGAAAATGCCTCTTCCGTCAACCCTTGTAAGGCAGTCCTAGAATACAAGCTGAGCGCATCTCTTAAAATGCCTCGAAGCAGCATCGACGGGCCCGTAGTAACGACCGGCCGGGTTGGTGGTGAGTCTGATAGAGGGAATAAATTGAGTTTTTGGAACATGTTTGTAATGCCTCTGGGGCTACATTGATCCTTTCTTCGATCTCGTTGGTTCTCCTGCTATCTATTTGTGCGGCTTATTTTTTGTGTCAACAAGAAAGAGCCGTGGATGTCGAGGACAAACGATTGAACTACCACAGGCCGGCGCTACGGCGATGTTGGCGCCCTGAGATCGTGTGAACTGCCTTCCCGAAGAGAATCTGGATGTGATCGTGCGCGCGTCACTTGTCCTCCGCGTATGCTCCCTCGTCTCTATCTCTTCACCATGTACAGGTCTTTCCGGCGACGGCGACCTCCACGATTCTCCTCTTTCCTTTTGCTTGCATGTATCGCACTGGTCGCCTTTGCCTCGCCAACCGCGGCGTCGTGGATATGGCCCTTCTCGCCAAAGAGATTCAAGGGCAACGCGTTACTTGGAGCGGGTTCGATGGGGCTTGAGAATGACGACGGGAGAGTGGTCGCATTTGGAGACTTTAATGGAGATCAATTGTATGTGCACTAGCGCAGTATGTCTGAGTGGCATGTCTGATGTGTTCACGCTTCAGCTTGGATGTCATTATGCTCGGTTCAGACCAGCAAACACTCTCGGTATACTTATGGAATCATGGTCTGTGTCTACGCTTTCTGAGCGAGGAATAATGTGCTCTTACACTTATGGACCAGAGGACTTCACCTTCCGACGTTCGGCCTCTTTCCGACATCCACAAGCTGTCTATAACGTTGTCCCTGGTGACTTCACGCAGGACGGCACCTTAGACGTGCTTGTCACGTCCCGAAGCTCCGTCTCCGGTCAATTGACTATGTCGCTTTATCCTGCACGCGTTGGGGGTGGGTTTGGTGCGTATATGCTATACCTCGAACCATCTCATGACGATAGCTGAGCATCTTAAACGTAACAGAAGTGGACTCTATACACCTACCCTCGTCTACATTATCTCAGCCTATCACTCTCGATATTGATGGTGACATGAAGATCGATCTCCTTGGCCTCAGACCGGGGAACCCTCCCTCGTTGAAGGTCTGGCAGAATGTTTGGAATGCATCCGATTCTAGCGACCACCTCTACGACATGTAAGCTCACCTTCTGAAGTCCCACTTTATAGAATACAAAATGACCGAGTCTCTGATTTTCGTGCTGCAGAATTGACCCTCCGTTCAATGGAACACAACCGAGGTGCAGGATATCGAATCCGCACAGTAATGCTGTTGTTGACTTGAATGGCGACTGCCTTGCTGGTAAATGCTGCACCTTATCGCTCGCTTTCGTTCCTGGGGCTCATGATATGCTCTCTAGACCTGTTCCTGATGTGTGACGAGCCCGGAGGAGATAAATCCTACCAGATATGGGTGAACAACAAGGATGAAGGGTTTGCCCTCGCGCAGAGTGGTCGCCTGCCACGAGGGACGCAGAGCGTCGCATTTGCAGACATGGGTGCGTAGTAAACTTCGAGCGAGCTTCGAACGTAATCACCGATACTTATCGTGTGATGTCAGATCGCGACGGCACTATCGACCTGTTCATCACAACCTGCAACTCTGTATCAACCGCGACTGGCCTCGGTTCGAATTGCGCATTCAATATCGCATACAACCGCCAGCTGCCACTTTGCGCATCCGCCTCGTCCGCTATCATATCCTCGGCAGGTGCTGATGGACGTAAGACATGTCGACGGCCAGACGCCTTGTGCACCGTGGATCCAAACTTCAAATTTGAATTTGAGGGGCCCGTAAGGATATGTCTCTTTTACGTCGACGAGGACTAACTGTGATAACTCACTCAGTCCTTCGTCACTGTCGCACTGTCGACCCTCCTCCCGTCCACCTCCCCTTCTCTCCTCGTCCTCGACACGTCCTTCAGCCCCCCTCTCCCCGTACCACCGCGACTGGGTGACGTCAACCTCGACGGTTACCCTGATTTCCTACTTATAGCAGGGTCGCGCAAAGACCGCACACGCACACCACACCTTTTGCTCTCCCAGCCGTGCTCAGGAAACGTAAAGGGTGCAGTCGGGTGCGACTCCCCTGGCGCGCGGCGCGGGTGGAGTGAGGTTACGAAGGGCGCGGATGCGTTGCAGGGCATGGGCGACGCACGGGGTGTAGCGTTCTTGGATATGGATGAGGATGTGAGTCATTTCTCTTGAGCATATTAGAGGGATTTTTTGTTTATGCGGATCTCCGTCGCAGGGCACGCTGGACATCATGGTGCAAAGGACTGGAGACCAAGGACAGGGCCATGTGACGTTCGTGCAGAATAACTTCTATTACGATGCATTCTTCATGAAAGCCATTGGTGCGTCGTATATCCTTTCGTCGGTCTTTTTTTCCCTGAGTCTCGGCTCGTGCAGTCCTCAACGGGGCATGTAATGGCGGTTGGTGTACCGTGCCCAACAGCAGCGAGAAGTATCATGTACGTCTTTCGTCGCGGCGACTTCATGGCAACTGTGAGCTGATCATGTCTCCATTCATAGCCCTTTGGCGTAAGCTATTCGGGAGCCAGCTATAAGTACACCGTTCTCGACACGTCCGGCCGGCGGTCCGCCGCTCAGGGTACCTCCCCTCTCCCTTACCCTCTCCCTCCCTTTCCCACAGCTCACACACACCTCCTCTACAGTCGCGCAACTCCCACAAACGGCCTACCAGTCCCTCCACACGCCCTACGCCTTCTTCGGGCTCGGGCGCACAAACAACTACATCGAGAACCTCTTCGCGGGCTCGACGAAGCACAGCGCGGAGCACTTCGTCGCGCTCGAGATGGTCATCCCGAACTCGAAGATCGTGATCAACCCCGTGCCGTCCGGGGAGTGGCACAAGGAGCTGTACCTGCGCCCGGGCGAGTGGATCCCGTGGGTGGGCGTCAGTGTGGTAGGAGCGATGCTGGGCCTGGCGATTGTGGTGCTCGTGCTGCATTTGAACGAGAAGGTCAGTGGGATTTGCCCGTTCAGGTTGACGGGTGCTGATGCGTTTTTGTGAAATGTAGAGGGAGGACGAGCTGGAGAGGAGACGCGCGTCGCATCATATCAACTTCGATGCGCTATAGAGGGGTCATTGGCAGGGGGATTTGAGAGGCGATTGGTGTGAGTGGTCACGACCTGTTCACGAGCTAATAAGTGTCGGTGTCGATGGGACGATTACTGTATGATTTACTTTGTGGTCTAATCTAACGGATGGGAAACCGACCGCGGGCTCGTACGAAGTCGGGGCGTAAGCAGGTGCGTTTCGGTGGTTGGTGCTCTATCGCCTGCGCCGTTCGCCTGAAAGTCGTGTCGTTCTTGGCCATGGCGTGAAGCTGGTGATGACTATCCTCAGATGATCGCGACGCCGTCCAATCGATAGTGATTTTTCTACGGCGCATTGTGTTCTCACGTGCAAGTTCGCAGGTAAAGGTGGTGAGTACATAGCATAAGTATGTCCACCTGACGAACCACCTAATCGCATCTAGATCTATTTGATACCACTCACTCCGCTCAAAACTTCCTAGACTCCATTGACCGACTTCACTTCCACCCCACCTCCCTCGAGCGCACTGCAGTGAGCGATCCTCATGCAGTGACACCCTGAAAAGTGAGCAGCGCGCTTGTCATCGAGCCGCAGGAGCTATTAAAATATGTACAGTAAGTAGCTTTTCATAACAAACGACCTGGAAGCACAGCCGCGCCCTGATGATAGTCCCCGTTCCGCCGCCGGACGGCAATGGGTACTTTTTCAGTCTAAAGAGTTCGCGAAAACGCCGGACACCCCGATGGACGACGTGTAAATCCGCAGTAGTACCCACTGGCACGAACTAGCTAGCCACGAGCCACTTAGTCTCCGTAGCTGACCTCGATGCCATGGCCATTCCCCAGGCTGGCCGCTGATCAAGTCGACTTGGCCACTTGGCATTCACGTGACCACTGTTTGCGATGGCGGAGTTACGAGTAGGAGTACAGGTCTATTCAATCTCGCCCGCGGACCCCGAGCGAACAATGTCGGCCCCCCCTTTCTATGCCAACAGGGCAGGGTGGTGGCACGGGGGCTGCGTGGACTGTCTACATCATCAATAATGCTGCTGGTTCGGCATATTCAGTCTGTGCCCGTCTGCAAGTCGCTCGTCGCTCCTCTCGACCCACTTGTGCGTCGGCGGTTGGGACGCCATGTCCAGCAGCGCCGCGATCGGCTAAGCGGTCGAATACTGCGCGCAGCGCCCAGAGTGCTGAGTGCTGAGTGGTTGGCAGAGCCCATTGCGCTGCGCGGACTGCGTTCGCTACGTCTGTCCGGGCATTTCGTGGTGTGCGGCACGGCGAGCAGGCGCAGGCGTTGGTATATAATGCGCACGGGATGGCGTGGGCAGCAGGACCGTCTCTGCTTTGCGGTTTGCAGGATGCTTTCGACTGTCGATAAGGCTGCGGGGGGTGCGTATGATTATGTGATTATCGGTGCGTTTTTTTCTCGATTTTGTTCTTTCGGGATGTTCATTCGTTGGGTTGTCGTTTCTAGGTGGAGGGGTAAGGGATATGATTTTCTAACTCGTGTTGACCCACTGATGAATATAAAACCAGACTGCAGGCCTTGTGCTCGCATCACGCCTCTCGGAGGACGCCACCACCTCCGTGCTTGTCCTCGAAGCAGGTCCAGGACATGTCAACGACAAGCTGACGGTGATGCCCGGAAATTTCGGCCGGGGGTTCATGAACCCGCAGTACGACTATAGCTTCATGACCGTATGCATCCCGCCGTCTCCGCACTTTGTTCCCGTGCTTACTTTTCCCCCAGGTTCCGCAGAAGCATAGCGACAATACATCGTTTTATTGGCCCAGGTTAGTCATAAATGCTGAGTATGATCGTCTGGTGCTGATTTACTTTGGGCGAATGTAGAGGCAAAGGGCTCGGCGGGAGTTCCGCCATGAACTTCTACGTGTGGAACAAACCTCCCGCGGAGGACGTTGATGGTGCGCTCATAACGGCACACGATGCCTGTGACTCGCTGAACAAAAAATTCTTGCGTCTAGCCATTGGGGAGTTGGGTAACCCGGGGTGGAACTGGGACCGCTTCGTCGAATACTCGAAGAAAGCGGAGACGTGCGTTATTCGACCGCATTATCTGTGCTTCCCGTTCTTAGCGATATGACAGGTTTCACCCGCCCTCGAAGGAAGTAGCCACCGCGCGGCGATTTGCATATCATCTCGAGGATCATGGGCGTCATGGTACGTATGGACTGTTGAAGGCGAGAGTAATATGATGGACTTACGGTTTGCGTCACCTGCAGGGCCTATCGAGACAGGGTATGCGAATGGCGGATCCGGATGGGACTTGCCGCTGATAGACGTGAATGATAGACTTCTCGTTCAGAGGTCGATATCCTGACGATTATTTATTTGATCTAGACATTGAATGCAATGAAGGTCAAACCTGCGGAAGCTCCTGTGCGTACTCACGAAGCTATGCAATTAAGTTAACAACAACGAACTAACATACACCCGGTCTAGTTCTCCGGACAAGTGCGTATGAAAGCACGTCGGTTTTTGTTTTCAGTGTTGAAACCCGTGCGCGTTAGGTGAACGGGACGTTCTTCTGCCCGTCAACTATCAGCCCCATAACCAACGAGCGTTCTTCCTCTGTGGTAATTATTCACTTCCCATACATGCAATGCCCCCTCGTTTACCATCCCGCATTTTTTGCTACAGAAATACCTGAAGCGTGTATCCGACCGGAAAAACATCACCGTCCTCGCGCAAGCCACTGTAGCTAGGATCCTGAGCGCCGAAGCCAAAGACGCGGATGACAATATTGTCGCGACGGGCGTGGAGTTTTATTATGACGGTAAGAAATACAGCGTGGAAGCGAAGAAGGAAGTATTACTGTGCGCTGGGTGCGTGTCATGATACTTCTGAGTCTATGAGCCTCTGACAATCTATGGGCGGCGACAGAGCTATCCAATCTCCCCAGGTTCGTCCACTATCTCTAACTAAGCCTATTGTGGTTGATAGTCATCGTCCCCCCTTGATATCAGGTCCTCGAACTCTCCGGTATCGGCGACACCGCCATCCTTTCAAAGATAGGCGTTGAGACGAAAGTGCACCTCCCTGGCGTCGGCACCAACGTCCAGGAGCACCTGATATGCGGCATGAGCTTCGGTACGTGTTCCCCCCTCAATAACCACGAACTTGGCTTAACGCGCGGCATTTTCGTCAGAGCTCAACGACCAAGACAAATACGCGAGTCGCGACCCGCTGAGCGACCCGGCCGTCTTCGAAGAGAACCTCAAACTCTAGTACGTCCATATGTCCCTTCCCAATTATTTTCTTATCCACCCACCCTGTTCGTGTTCGTGTAAACAAGCTCGGAAGGCAAAGGCCTCCTCCTCCTCGCGCCCATCTCCTTCTTCATGGTCCCCCTCGACACCATCACGCCCGCCGCCGCATCCCTCATCGCCGCGCAGGAAGCGCGCTTCCACGCCGAGGTGGAGGCGGGGAGGGTGAGCCCCGGGTTGCAGAGGCAGTATGAGATCCAGCTGCGCAAGCTGAAGGCGGGCGCGGGCAGCTTGGAGCTGATTGGGTCCCCGGCGTTTGGCAGTCGGCCGAGTGAGTAGTGGTCCGGTGCCCGTGCTGATGGGCATTTCCGGCGATGAATTGTTGATATTTTTCAATGCACAGATCCGCCCGAGAAGGGAAAGAAATACGCGACTATGCACGGAGGAATCAATCACCCGTGGTCGAGGGGCACCATCGTCAGTGATCATCTCATTCTCCATTCTAGGGACTTGTACTAATCGTGGCTTCCGGTTGTCAGCACGCAACGTCCACCGACCCGTTCAAGCACCCGGAAATCGACCCGCATTATTTTGAGGAGGATATCGGTGAAGATGTTCCGCGAAGTTCGTGTAGATGCGATAGCTGACATTGTCATTTTTGCTATAGATCTGACCACCTTCCTGGAACTGATCAAGTTCATCCGAAGCACTGCTTCCCAGCAGCCCCTGAAATCCTGCCTCGGTGCGCTGTCCCCTCCCGACACCTTCTCGCCCCAACCCAACCCTCGTGTTCACGACGTGACATTTATCTCGCCAGGCAAAGAAGTCAATCCCGGGCCCGAAGTCCAATCAGATGAAGAACTCAAGAAGTGGATCAAGACAACGGCTGGCACGACATTCCGTCAGTCTACCTCCCCCCTCCCGTTCCTGTGCCGTTTCTCACCCGTATTGTCATTGTGGTTTTATAGATACCGCAGGCTCGTGCTCGATGCTTCCGAGAGAGGACAACGGCGTCGTCGATAATCGGCTGAAGGTGTACGGCACGGCGAATATCCGTGTTGTCGATCTGTCCGTGCTGCCGTTGCATATTGCCAGCCATACGCAAGGTACGTCTTCCCTGGCTTTCCTCAGAAGCGGTGTGGTAATTAGTTGGCGCATCTTTTGTAGCATGGGTGTATGGTCTCGCTGAGCAAGGTTCGTTCCACTTTTCGTTGCCTTCCATGGGCGTTGTGAATTGATTGTGCTTTGTTTTACGGTAGCTGCGGATATTATCAAGGGCGTGATCTGAGAGGAGGTTTACGGAGGGGGGCAAGTCGACTGCGGGAGTGACATCGCGTATATTCGACATAATAAAGTGCTGGTGGGACGGTCGATTAATTATGTGATGAAGAGCGTAAAGTACAGGGTCCATGATTTTCACCGACGGGGCGCCGACACTTTGATAAGGCCATCAAAGATTTGCTCGAGCTGCCTCGGTTTTATCTGAATGGCAGTACCGACGGCAGCGTCGACAACGAGAACAATAGTTGGGGCCAGGCTGCATTGCTACCTAGCGAAGTGTTATAAGAGGACCCGCCTCGATCAGCCAGGCGCTCATGAACTCGGCTTGCATGTTTGGGGGCGAAGCAACGACTTGGCATAGATGGCCAGCGAAACTCCACGAAAATGAAACTGGGAACCGCGAGAGGCGAAGTAACGACTTGGCATTGCCTCTCGACGTCTGGATAGCCGGAGCCTCAGTGCAGGTTCAGAAAATGAAACTGGGATTCGCAAGATCTGTCAAACCTTTCCGAGGTCTACGCAGCGGTTGGACAGGTTTTTTTTATGAAGGCTGGTTTGGTCGACGATCGATCAAGCTTCGATGAGGCGGCAATGCCGTGAAACACTGGCAGCTCAGAGGAAACGCAACTAGTCAGCAACCCCATCTTTGCAGTCGTCCGACCCCGGTCCCCGGAGCTTCGGGGATCTGTAGCATCTCTCTGATGCCGTGTAGTGGCGTACCAATTGAAGCACTCATTAAACTCCTACAGCGAGGTGCGTGGCAGCCGCCACCGCCAAGCACTTGAACCTGCTGATTGAGTCGCTATCGTTCTCGAGAAGTAGATACCCCACTTCAGGCAAGCTAGCAGCACCTATGACTATATCTGATTCCCATTGGGTTCGTGCATCATCATCGTGATCCATGTTGTTCTCGGCGAACCCTACTTGAGCATTGCCATTGAGCACCACGATCAATACCCGAATGTCAGACAACCTATGTACTGATGCGAATGAAGCGCGCACCATCTAATAAATAGACATCGGCCCGATGAAGTCTTAACTGGGAATGCGCACCTGCATGAGGTAGGTACAAAGAGAAGGGACGATATGGAAGCGCTGTTGTGGATCGATGAAACCGATCAGTGCAGCCATCTCCTCTGCTCTCTTTTCCTTCATATTTTCTGTATAAACTAGGCACAGGTGAGTATAAAATCGCAGACGAGTTGAAAGTGTACACTGGGATGGAGAATGGGAACAAGGCGCGTGACGGGCGACGGTGGCGAGATGTTGTCGCGGGTCGACGGGCGCCTAAGAGAGCAGTCGTAGCTACGACGGTGTGAGTTTGATCAACTTTCACTCGGGCCCACGCGCAACATACAAAGAAGCAAATATGTCGACCGAGGGCGCCCAGCTCTCCCACAGGCCAACCATGCGCCGCAAGTCTTCCGCCCAAAATCTCCTCTCGTCCTTCAAGCCTAACTCCCAGTCCTCTTCCGCACCCTCCACCTCCTCGCCATCCCCCGTACCTACTCCGATCCCCATCCCACCGCCACCTCCCCAGACAGCAACCCATGGATCCTTCGCGGGCGTGCAAACCCCTACCGCAACATCGTTTACGCCGACCCCGACCGCGCGCGAATGGGACGTGCAAAGTATGCACTCGGACTCGGTGAGCGGGGCGGGCGGAAACGCCCCGCAGGCGGCGTCGATCGAGTACCTGCGCGACCTGGTGCAGAAGCGCATCATCACGCTCACATACGTGCGCAACGTCCACGACGGGTGCGTCCATCTCCCCCGCACCGTGCATGTGCATGTCTAGATGCCCGCGCTGCAGCCGGAGCCATTGGTTCCACACGATCATGGTCTCGCGCTCGGAGCTCGACCGCGTGTTCAGCGATGCTGCGATGAAGAAACGGTAAGTCGTGTCGTGTTATGTGCCTCTGTTGGACGGCTGCTGACGGTTCCCCGCGCCGGCAGCACGACGCGCTTCGCGACGCTCGGCATGTCCCTTTCTACGCTCTTCGATATTCACCACCCCCCGGACCTGCTCCGCGCAATAATTAGCACGCTCCAGGAGTACGAGCAGGCAAAGGAGGACGGCGAACGGCCGATCAATCGCATGGTACGCTTTTTCTTCGCGCTCCCACTTCGTCTATTGACGCTACGCGGCACCCTAGCGAATCTGGAAACGTCCACCCAAGCGCCACGCAAACGGCATGAGCATGGGCGACTACAGCATGGCCATGACCCCCGACGCGTCCGACACCTCCTACCTCCTCACACCACACTTCGTACGCCCTTCTCCCGCCCTTTATCCTCCTTATGCATGCCTACTCATGTGCGTCCACACAGCCCTTCCCCCTCTCCTACTCCCAGACCCTGCTCTCGCTCCTCGACATCCTCTCTGAAACCTACCACAAGCTCTCCAAGCTCCTCGGGCCCTCCGCCTTCCCACACGCCTCGCAGCACATCCTCGGGCTCTCGCCCCACCCCGGCGTGCGTCCCATATCCATTGTCCCATATCCCATTCTCCCTACCCCATCCCCCATCCGCTCTCCCATTTCCGTCAGCGTTTACTGACCAGGAATTCGGGCACAGGTGAGCTACCTCTTCTCCGGCGAAGGCGCCGCGCCCGTCGGCGAGTCGGACGGGCTCTGGGGCGTCGCGAACGGCTCCGCGCCCGCGCCCGGCGGGATGGGCAGCCCCCCGCCGAGCTGGACGCCCGCGCTCGGCGAGATGATGCTCAAGATCGACGGCAAGTTCAAGGTGCGTCCTGTCCCCCCTTTTGCTCCCTTCCCGCGTCTCCTCTCACTTTTCTTTTCTTCGTTTTTGTTTTTTTTTTGGCTCCTGCATCTCACCGCTGACGATGATATGGCGTGGGGTAACAGAAAATCATCTCGCTCCTGCTGAAGGACCTCGACGCGTTCGCGCGCAACGGGATCAAGGACGAGCTCGCGTCGCTCGATCCGCTGCTCCGGCGCATGGGCGGCGCGCCGGGCAGCTCGTTCGGCATTGGCGATGCGGGGCGCGCGGTGTATGATTTTGAGTCGTGAGCTGCGAGTCGTGTGGCAGACTGGCTTGGAGGGAGAAAATGTTGCCTTGGGAGGGGACCTGGCTTGGGTGGGTTGGTTGGTTGGTTGGTTGGTTGGTTGGTTGGTTGGTTGGTTGGTTGGTTGGTGAGGTAAGGTGGGGACTGATCACGACTTTGGGACGCTCTTTCAAGCTTTAAGCTTGATATCGACGCATACGATACGTACATATACCCGGTGCGACTTGATGCACGTGTGTACTGATACCGATAATGTCCGGCTCGGCGAGCTGTTGTAGTGTATACTGCTGGAACTAACGGGGTTTGGAACATGGTGGGTGTTTGGGCGGGCTCAGCGCCTGATGCTAGCCAGAGTGGTGAATATGTACCGGGAAGGTAAGGTAGTCATGTATAACTTCTTCGAAGTTCACTGAGTTGGGTTGGGTTGGGTGAGTCCACTCCTCCACGGAAACAGGTGCATACATATATACGTATGGCGAACGATCTAATAAATCGCCGCGAGAGCGCATATATGCGGCTTCCCTCAGTAATTCAACAGGAACCTTATGCCCGAACCAGTCCTCCCACCTAGCATCGAAGCGGCCTCTATTCTCTGACAGTTTGACATGAGTTTCAAAAGAAATATTCGATATTCTAACGAGCACTTTATTGGTTAAAATACACGCAATGCCACCCCCCCCTCTGCATGCCGCCGCCGCCATTCACCCGCTCTCAAATCACACCCTTGATAACATCCGCGGCTATACGGAACAAAGCACAGTCAACGCCCAATCTCCTGCAGTGTAAAGAAAAACGAACCCTGTTCAGCGAGTCCATACACCCACGCTGCAAAAAAGTCACCAAATATCCATTAGCACTCCGCGTCGTAAACCTGGAATAAGATTTAAGAGCCAAGACGCACCTTGCGTATGGCTCGCAATATGCAACGGCAGCACGGACAGATCGACCACGCGGACGTTCGTTGTGCCGTACACCTTGAGCCGGCTGTCGACGACGCCGTTCTCCTCTCGCGGGAGCATCGAGCACGAGCCTGCCGTGTCTATGAAATGCACGTCACGGTTGGAGTGAAGATACGCGTGAGTAAATGACTGGGCGGAAGAGGTAAGGTCACCGTGGACTGACGGAACGTCGTGCTGGATGTCGTTTTGATCCATTGTTTGAGTTCGTCGTCCGATTGGACTTCGGGCCCGGGGTTGATTTCTTTGCCTGGTGAGGTAATATTGCATGAATACAAAAGGTTGGATTGGGGCAAGAAGGCAGAGAAGAAGAAAAGTGCGACGAACCAAGGCAGGAACTCCAGGGCTGCTGCGAAGCAACGCGGCGGATGAATTTCATGAGTTCCAAGAGGGTGATCAGGTCTACAACCATAAGATAATAACAACAAATGCCAATGTCAGCCATCGAAACCACTTGAACGTTTGAAGCAATTCTCACCGATGTCCTCCTCGAAATAATGCGGGTCAATCTCCGGGTGCTGGAAAGGGTCAGTGGAAGTTGCGTGCTAACATCCGGTAAACACCATCAACATACCAAGAATGGGAGAGGGACGAAGACTGACGATGGTACCCCTCGACCAGGGATGGTAGATCCCTCCATGCATAGACACATACTTCTTGCCCTTCTCCGGCGGATCTACACGCCGAAACATCAACGAATTACCGCTGAGCAAACATATCACCTCGGACACGGACACCAGATCAATACTCACTAGGCCGACTCACGAAAGCGGGCGCCGCAGCCAGCTCCAAGCCGCCCGCGCCGGCCTTCAAGTTGCGCATCTGGATCTCATACTGCCTCTTCAACCCGGGGCTCAACTTCCCGGATTCCAGTTCATTTTGGAAGCGCGTTTCCTGTGCGGCGATGATGGAGGCGGCGGCGGGGGTGAGGGTCTCGAGGGGCAGTACGCAGAAGGTGATGGGCGCGAGGAGGAGGAGGCCTTCGCCTTGCGGGCTTGTGAAGGTGAGCATGGACGGGTGTGTAGATATCAAGGACTGAGAAGGCGAGGCCAGGACTTACTAGAGTTTGAGGTTCTCTTCGAAGATTGCTGGATCGTTCAGTGGATCAAGGCTTAAAAACTTGTCTTGCTCTTTGAGCTCTGATGGGTATTGTCCGTCAGTCGACGCCGAGGGTGCGATCACAGTCGAGGCGTACCAAAGCTGAGGCCGCATATGAGGTGCTCCTGTACGTTCGTGCCGACGCCGGGAAGGTGTACTTTAGTCTCAACGCCTATCTTTGAGAGGATGGCGGTGTCGCCGATACCGGAAAGCTCGAGGATCTAACACAAAGACGGATAAGTATCAAACATGAAGTGTCTTGGTAACAATCGGGGGACTAACCTGAGGAGATTGGATAGCCCTGTGTCCATTTATAGGTCGGTGAGAAGGTCTGGCAGTCGGGGGTATTGTCGTATGGCACGCACCCTGCGCACAACAATACATCCTTTCTCGCCTCCACGCTGTACTTCTTACCGTCATAGTAGAATTCCACCCCTGTCGCGACAATGTTGCCATCTGCATCTTTGTCCTCGGTGCTCAGGATCCTGGACACTGTAGCATGCGTAAGAATGGTGATGTTCGTCCGATCGTTTATGCGTTTCAGGTAATCCTGTAATAGGGGTGGGTGAGGAGGTGGATATCATCTATATGGCAAATGAATCTGTACCAGAGAAGAAGAACGCTCGTGGGTTATAGGACTGATCGTCGATGGACTGAAGTACGTCCCGTTGACCTAACGCAGACAAGTTTCAGTGCTCAGGAGGATTGGAAGCAGGTTTTGGGTACCTACTCGTCCGCCAAACTATATGTAACAGCATAAGAGAACTGTTTGTAACGAATAGCGTTAAGAAAAGGTCCGGGACGTACAGGAGCTTCCGCAGGTTTAACCTTCATCGTCTTTAATGTCTAAATCGCCGTCAGGTTATCGCCCTGGAAATAAGGATACAGTCCCTCACGTCCAACAGCAGCGAGTCCCATCCGGACTGAACGTTCATGAATCCGGTCTCGATAGGTCCTAGAGGCGAAGCAGGTCGTGGATCCACCTTATTTATGTCGCAGAGAAGGGTCCAAACGTACCGTGTTGTCCATAGTCGTGAAGGTGATTTGCCAGTTGCTGTGACACAGCCATTTCCCTCGATGGTGGGTGAAATCTAACATAAAGCTCAGGAATTGCAATGCAGATAGTCCAGTCAGAAGGCATACGTTTCTGCTTTCTTCGAGTATTCATGAAAGCGATCCCAGTTCCACCCCGGATTACCTAGCTCCTCGACAGCTTAGTGTAAAGGTTCCGTATTAGTGGGGTGCCAGGGACGATGTGTAGCGATGAGCGCACCGTTGACATCTTCCGCGGGAGGTTTATTCCACACGTAGAAGTTCATAGCAGAACTCCCACCAAGTCCCTTGCCCCTACGTCAACCAGGGTGAATCAACGTCTCATAATTATGTTCAGGAGTGAAGCTTACCTAGGCCAATAGAACGGTGTATTGTCGCTGTTTTTCTGCGGAACCTAGGAAAAGGAAGCGTGAGAGAACAACATAAAGAAGGATGTAGGATACGTACGGTCATGAAACTGTAGTCGTACTGTGGATTCATAAATTTTCGGCCGAAGTTTCCGGGCATCGCTATGAGCTTATCATTGGTATGATCTGGGCCTGCTTCCAAGACAAGGATAGAGACATTATTGTCCTCCGAGAGGCGTGATGCGAGTACAAGGCCTGCAGTCTGCCAGCGCTCTACGTGTTAGCGGCTGAACATGAAGAAAGATCCATCATCCTCACCCCTCCACCTGAGAATGAAGACCCAACGTATCAATGTGCTGAAACCATAGGATATAGATCTGACGTACCGATAATCACATAGTCGTACGCGTTCCCTGCCACCTTGTCAATAGTAGAAATCATATTGTAAGAAAACGCTGCTGCCCAACATCACCCTGTCCGCATTATATACAAACGCCTGCGCTACGCACCATCAAATCCGCGGACCGAGACGCACGACGCGGCCTGCGCAGGGGCAATGGGCGCTGCTGATCATCAATTACACTGACCGCTGCGCGCAGTCTTCCACCGCTCGGTCGATCGCAGTGCTGCCGCTCAGGACCGCCCGACCGTCAATACGCAAATGCCAAGCTGAGGCTGAAAGTGCTGGGCGCAGACAAGATGCGCATGATGTCGACAATCTATGAGTGACGGTCCACGCATTGTACGATGCTGTCTTCATATAGAACGGCAAATTAGTTATACCAAGGGTCCTGAACACCACAGTTAGTGGAATCAAGGGTCCTGAGCGTCGCAGGTACACATGTTGACCAAGGGAGGCGCCATGCTTTTACGGATTGCGGGAGTTGCTCATGATGATCGCGCTTCTAGCGGTATAACTGAGTTTAAAACTGATATACTTACCGTTGAATAAACAAGAAATATTGTAGAGAAAATAACGGCATCTCGGCAATATTGGCTTGGATGTACACGATTACTTATGGGAATAATAGGATATCATGAGCAATTCGATAACGGCTTGTCGGGAACAAATCGGCTGTGATATATACACTTAGACTGGCAGCACTCAATCGTACTCGTACACTAACACCCACCCTACCGAGCAACCTCCACTTCTGGAATAAACGGTTCAAAAGACGTTATGCTTCGCCAACTCTGCGAGCCTCAGCAGACTCCGCTGGTTCTCCTCATCTGGGATGCCCCAATTCTTGATAAGTAGGTCCACCTTCGACGGATACGACTTGATGAGCACATTGTACACCGCACGCCAGGCCGAGTTGAGTGCGCCCAGGACCCAGGCATGGTGCACCGACGTCGCCTCGCCAGCAATCTGAAGATGCCCTTCCGCTGCAGGAGCCTTGATGCTGGTAAACAGCCGCCCGTCTTCTCCCGGCGCACCAAACTGGCCGGGACCATAAAACGCGAACGCGCCGCGCGAGAAGGCCGCATTGTCCCAACTGTACACATGGTAGTCGTTGACGAGAGCCTTCAAATCCGTGCATCTTTGCCAGGTCATTCAGCACGAGGTCGAGCAATATGTTGTCCAGGGCGCCGCCCTTTTCCTGTGCGAGTGCACCCACGCGCTGCGCATCCTGCCCCCAAGTGTAACTTGCCAAAAGCACGCCGGGTGCACCAGGCGTCTCGAGGCCGTAGGATGGGTACACGCACGTCCGGATTGGTGCATCCGTGCTTGATTGCCCGCCATGCATCACGTAGGGCCTCTCGGGGTCATCCCACCACCGCTTCTTGAACCTGATCCCGACCTTTGTCGACGAGTCGTAAAGCAGAGCGCGTACCGCCTGCCGCTGGTTGTAGCTCAACCACGCCTTGTCCGTGTCGATGCCTCCGAGGCACCCCAATGGAACAGTGGAGATGACCTGGTCGTACTGCTGCACCCACGTCTCGCAGCCGCTTTTCCCCGTCACCTGGATCTGCTGCTTCTCTGGGAGATATTCAAGGCTCGTAACGCGGTGATTCAGGTGTGGCTGGTGCTTGAGTGTTTCTGCCATCTTGTAAGTGAGGTGGTCTGAGCCGCCGTCGATGCAGAACCACTTCGTGGTCCGATGAGGAGGCGGGAACCAGTGGTACGGGTGCCAGTGTATCTGACGCCAGGGCCAATCAAAGTCGAGGCTATCCTGAAGATCAGAGATGCTGTGTCAGCGACATTTGACTAAAAGGACATGGATACATACAATGACGGTCTCGGTAAAGGCACGATTGAAGGAACCTGTGGCACTCTCGAACGTCTCGATCCATTGTATGACAGGCTCCGGGTACGGTTCCCTCTCAGTCTGCATATAACTGCGCGTAGTATGGTGGTCTTGCTTCATCAAGTAGTCCCATGCCTCTTGTAATTTTGCAGAACGCTTCGTCTCGTTGCACTCGCTGTAAGCATCCTGGAACTTCTTCCTATAGGGATCGATCACGTTCGAGATCCACACCGCAGGAGCATTCGGCACCAGCGCGTACTTGTCCGGCACTGTCCCTCCATGGCTCACCGCAACCTTGAACGGGTCGTTCAGCGAATTAATGTTGATCTTCTTGATCGGCTGCTGAGCATTGTAGAATGCAATGTTACCCTTGGTGCCGAAATAGTAGCGAACCAGCAGCTTGTCGATCTCGACGAGCTTGAAGAGGTCGAATACACGGCTCATGAAGGGGATTTGGGGGAAACGCATGGCCCCGACGTCGTAATAATCGTACCGCGGAGGGGTGTTGACCTTCGCCTCGTACCCAGCCTGCCCGTTAAACCGATGCGTATACACGCGTCCGCCGATGCGCTCGCTTGCCTCGAGGATCTTGTACTCGATGCCGAGATCCTGCAAAATCATTGCAGCGTAGAGCCCTGCGACACCCGCGCCGATGATGCACACTGGCGTGGAAAGCTGGTCGGCGACTGCAGAACGATGGGTCGACGCTGGGTCAGGAAGGGGGTCGAAGACAGGAAATGGCCGTTGTTGGTCCGGTCCGCGTGGGTCGAGGGTATCCAAGGCCTTCTGGACTACGTAATTGGCTAGCAGATCGCGGAAGGAGGCACTGTGGTCCTCGAGATTCTTGTTGAAAACGGGCAGACTTGTGAGTTTGTCCATGCTCGAATGGCCGGTATACACCGGCATGGTTGGGGATGAAGTCATGATAGTCAAGGATACTGGCGGGCAGTTGAAGACGGCGGCGTGCACGGGTGTTCTTGTACTGCCATCCGTGCCCGCTCGAATTCCGCGATTGAAGGCGATCTCGCCCAGCCTAAATTTGTCTTCGCCATCAACCGCAAAGCGAAGACCATGTCAAGTATCGGGTACCCAGCCAGAACTGTGAAAGGAGTGAATATGGAACTCCTTCACAAACTCTGAACGACAGTCGTAACAGAGATGTCTGAGATAGGGCTGAAGGTGAGCTTCAAATAGGGATGATTGCGGGATGTGCCACCAACGTTTGTGCACGAGGCTGGTGCAGTACACCGTGACCTTCTCCGAATAGCTCAGTTCTCGGTGTACTGTAGGACAGGCTGGGGCACTGCTGTCAGCTACGCATGATGGACATCCATACAAAGTATGCCGCCTGTTGGCAACGAGGCCAATTCGATGTCATGCGGCCTATCGATGGCATCCGCACGGTTTGGTTTTTTCTTAGCGAAGGAGACGGGAAAAGTCGATAAACGCCCTACGATTAAGAGATAGTAGCGGATTTGGTCTAGCGGCAAAGGAAGCCAGTGCTGAGTCTGAGCTCGATCTTGGGTGAAGCGGTAAGCGACTGCACAGAGTATTGCCAGTGGTCGTTCATACAAGAACGTATCGAGTAGGCGTCTCAAGGAATCGCAATCAGAATAAAAATAGAATATACGAACTTTCACTTACATATATACAATGTTTGTTTCGCAACGAGCACAGCGTAGAATCGACCTCCCATGCAAACGACTACATAGAAAGTGTTCTCTTTGCCTAGAACCTTCCTATTCTGCTTGAGCGTATCAGTTTTAGCCGAACGACTGCATGAGTACTTGGTATACCAAATCCAGCGCGCCCATCGCGATGTGCAGCGCCCACGTGCCCTGGCATCTTGAGACTGGCGAATCATCAACCCCTTCGTGCCACAGCGTACCGAACCGCCTAGACCTAGATTGTGCAAATGCACCGCACACGTATGGCCTTATGTCCAAATTGTGCATACCGTGATCACGGAGCAGTCCAAACTGCTCGTGCAAGGCGCCGTGCACCTTGGCAAGTTGACCCGGAGTCTGTTCAAGTATACCATCTGCATCGTTGCAGCGGCTAATATTTGAACGAATGGAGAAGCACTGAGCGTACCCATCGGGGCCGCCAAAGCAAAATTATCAGGACTGCAAGTTGAACAGTTGTTGACAATAAAAAAAGCGTACCTGAGACCGACTCAACAGCCATCGCGCCTAGGGCGAAGGAGTTCAACATCAAGATCATCATCATTCCACGGTCCACATCTATCTATACCCTACACAACCGCCACACACCAATAAACAGACACAATCACAGACACAGACACAAAGTGGTATCAGGTATCATCTGCAAGAATTTAAAGCGTGCAATACAACAAAAAAGTCCACGCCGGTCGTAATTCATCAAAGTCAACGTATTTACTTACAACTACCTACAACAGCTGTCATTACAATTCTCGTTAACATTTCATGGCCAATGTCGGTGCTGGTGCGTGTCATGCGGCGACGAACGCCAGCACCGCGGATGCGAATACCGCGAGGAGGGATAGCGGCGTCGAGGGCACTGCGCCGCTCGACCCTGGTACGGGCAGGAAGTGGCTCGCATCCTCCTTCTGCTGCGCGGCGGTCTCCTGCGTGACAACACACAACAGTCAGCGTCCGCATAACAAGAGTCAAGAAGGAGAGAAAGCGGACCTTGAACGCGGCGAGCCCAACGAGGATGCCAGCCGCGAAGAAGCAAGCTGCAATGAGCAGCCAGACGACGCCCCAGACCCGCGACGGGCAGCAGCCGCAGATATCTGCAAACGCGGACGCGTCGGACGTGTTCACCTTGCGGGCAATCGTGTCATCTGCATGACCATCGGCCTCCCGGGTCAGAAACAGTGCTCGGCACGCCCAGGAATCCGAATGCGCTCACCGATGACATCCCAAAGGACATACAGACACGACATGACGCCGATAAACAGGACCTGCGCACAAATGGAGTAAGCTGCCCTGCCGCGCCCTGCCGGGGTGGACCGGAGGCAGAAGAGGACTCACGAGGTATCGCAGCGCCTCTCCGCCCGCGACGAACCAGAAGAGCACGATGAGCCCGGACATGCCGACGATGAGCACCCACGTCCTGCAATATACATAGAAGCGATGAGCAAGCGTTCTTCCATTCCGTCCCGACTGGGCGCCAGACACCCGATCCCGGGCCCGGAATGGCTGCGGAAAAAATGCGGCCGGCAGTAGGCAAGCGCAGAAGGGAGCGAGTGGATGGGAGAACAGGGAGGGAAAAGCAGGGAGCGGAGAGGGGAAGGGAGGGGGGACTTACAGCCAGTTCCGCCGCGCCCACCAAAGAGTGAAGAGGAAGAACACCGCAAGACACAGGCTCGCGACCTTGCTCGCGTTCGTGTCGAAGCCGCACGCGATGAGCGCCGCGCCGATGAGCGAGGAGCCGAGGTACCCCGCGGGGAGCGTGAGCCAGGAGATGCCGCCCGACATGCGCGTGGCGCCGCCCTCGTCCGCTGTTATCCAAGCCCCATGCGGTCTTGGTCAGTCAGAGAGCAGAGTGTGTGATGGCAGGGAACTTACGGTCCAGCTCGATAGAATGGATATGTGCACATGTGAGGACGCCGACGAAGGCATGGCTCATCTACAGAAGACAGCTTCAGTACACCGTGCTCACGAAGCCCTCAGGGCTGTTCGAAGTAATCTCACTTCATGAAAGCCAACCGTAAGCAGCCTACACGCACATCAGCCAACCCATCCACCCCACAAATCGAATTCAACACTCACTTGAACGGATAAACTGGCCCACCCCACACAAATCAGCACCCTCTACCACCACCACTCCCCATACGCAGTACGAGTACAAAGCCCAAGAGCTGACTCACTGATGAGGTTCAGATACGGCACATGCCTACACGCACCCCCCACCGTCAGCTCGGACTCATGCACAAGAGGGCAGACGCACCACAGGATCGCAATCGCGACGATATAGCACGCCGCGACGATGAGCGTCGTGCGCTGCGTCGGGTTCGGCTCGAGCGTCGACTGCACGTCGCGCTCGTACCACGTCTGCACGTGCGGTTCGAAGGGGCTCGGCGCGCCTGGCATCTCGAATACTGCTGCTCCTGCACTAGTACTGGTATTGGGTATACCGAAGGGTCGAGGTCAGGGTACGGGGGTATGGATGCAGATGACGCGTGGTGCAGGGGTGCAGGGGTGGTTGTGATTGTGGAAGTGGGAAGAGCAACAAGCCAAGAAGCCCTCGCAGATGTCAAAGGTCAAGAAAAAGCCTGGGCGAGACGTGCGACACCGCAATCGGACTCGCATCTCCAAGCAGCTCAGCTGTATCATATTATTATCGCCCGCCCGCCGAAAGTCGGACGCGCAGCTTGGCACGCTTGCCTCGAGGCCCTCTGAATCGACACAGCCGGCTGCGGATTCAGCCTGAGCGACGCTCATTAGGGTGCTCGAGCGCAAGGCGAGCGTCGGTCATCGTAAGTATATTTATTTGCCGCATCCGTGGGCGCTACCGCATTGCGCAGTACTATCGAGGCGGTGCCGGTATGCTGTACGCCAGGCCAGTTCAACGACTCGGCGCCCTCGAAATGGGTCGCGCACTCACACATGTACAATAGAGCGTTCGTTTGGATGTCTCACTCGAAGCATTCTCATGCACACAAAAAAGCTAGGGATCCCATAATAACAAATATCATTGCAAACATAATTAGAATGATGCCAGTAGTGAAACAGTGCAGTATAACAAGAGTACGGAAACACGCGCAATAGGAGTAGGTAAACAACACAGACGGGATATGATCGAGACAGCGATGGACGGAGAGAAATACAACCGGAGCCCGAGGCGAGCGCGCGCTCAGAGCTCGTCGTCGGTGATCTCCTCGCCGCGCTTTTTCCGCGCCATGCGCTCCTTCTTGAGCTTGCGCGCCTCCGCCGACGAGATCTTCTTCTGCTTCTTCACGTCGATCTTGTTGCCCATGGCATCGTAGGTGTCCTCCTCCGCGCCCTCGTTCTTGTCGATGCGGGGGCCCGAGCCCTGGCCCTCGACCCAGTTGTGGCCGGACGCCTCGAGACGGCCGTCGCGCATCGCCCACACCTCCTTGCACAGCGATTCGGAGAAGTCGCGGTTGTGCGTGATGACGAGCACACCACCCTCGAAGACCTTGAGGGCCTCGATGAGCGCCGCGAGCGACTCACGATCGAGGTAGTTGGTCGGCTCGTCCAGGCAGATGACGTGGGGACGGCGCCAGGTCGCAGCACCAAGCACGATCTTGACCTTCTGACCGCCGGAGAGACCACGCATGGTGTTGTGCGAGACGAACTCGGGCTCGAGACCGAAGTCGGCGAAGTGCTTCTCGATCTCCCGACGAACGAGGGGACGGAGAAGACCGAGGCGCTGAGCCTCACGGGTGTCGACCTCGAGGACTTTCTGTAAACGACAGGACAGTCAGAAACAATACTAACAGACTCAGACGGAAGCGACGCACCTTCTCGAAACCACGCTTGATGAGCTCGTCACGGGGCATCCAGATGTTCTCGGACGACGAGAGCGCCTTGAACGAAACCTCGTACTCGTACGACTGCTTCAACTTCTTGCGGGCGACGATCTCATCGATGAGACGCTTCTGGCCCTCGACGATGACCAGCGAGCCATCCTTCATCTTCTGCTGCTCCTCCTCGGTGATCTGGCGGTTCGCCTTCATCATCTCCTCCAGATCCTCACCCGTCTGGTAACGCCACAGCATGTACTCGAGCGGCGTCTTGTCGAGGTGGTTATCGATGTGGTGGAAGGCGTGCTGAGCGACGTAGCCGATGACCAAGTTGGGGTGCTTCCAGACCTCACCGCCCTTGTTCGGCTCCATCTCGCCAGTGAGCAGCTTGACGAGAGTGGACTTGCCGGAACCGTTGGGACCGAGGACGGCAACACGCGACGACAGGGAGACTTGGAGCGTGATGTCGTACAGCTGCTGGACGGGCTGGGTCGGGTACTGGAAGCCGACCTTGCGCATCTTGAGCAGCGACTTCTCCTTGGTCTTGACACCCTCGAGCAGAGGCGGGTCGGGGAGCTTGAACTTGTAGTCCTCGGCAGCCTCGAGGGTGTAGTAGGACTTGGCCTCGGGGACCTGCTTGACGAAAGCCTCGAGGTTGCCACGGTAACGGCGAAGCTTGAAGCGGTTAAGGTGGAGGACGTCGGTGATGGTGTTGTTAAGGAAGCCGGAGTCGTGAGAGACGATGATGGAAGTGCAGTGGGTGAGGCTGGTCAGGTAGTTCTCGAGCCACGCGACGTTGACAACGTCCAAGTGGTTAGTGGGCTCATCGAGGAGAAGGATGTCGGCCTTGAAGAGCATGGCGCGGGCAAGCGCGAGCTTCATCTTCCAACCACCGGAGAGAGAGCCAATGGCCTGCTTCTGCCTCTCGTCGGAGAAGCCGACGGAAGCGAGGGTCTCGATGATCTCGGTCTCGGACGCCTCGACACGCTTGTCGGAGACGATGAACTGGAGAACAGAGGTGTCCTCCTCGCTGCCGTCGATGTCGTGCTCGACGTAGAAGGTACGGACCTCATCAGGAGAGGGGAAGCCCTCGACCTGGCCGTTGGTGATGGCGCGCATGAGGGTGGACTTTCCGGTACCATTCTTACCGCACAGACCGTAGCGGTGGCCACGCTTGAGACGGAGAGTCGCGGTGTTGAGCAGGATCTTGGCACCGTAGGCGAGCGAGAACTGGCAGTTGCACAGGTCCTCACCCTCCTCCTCGTCCTCGAGCGCATCACCCTCCTCGGTGTCCTCAGTCGCAGAGCGGACGACCCACTCGCGGGCAATGGACGTGGGGTCGGGGTTGGTGGTGAGGAACGCAAGGAAAGGAGCAAGGGTGTCCCACTCGGGAACGTCGAAGTTCTTGGCGTTGACGAGGTTGGCAGCGAGGCGAGAGACGTAGATCGTGACCTCGTCGGTGGGCGAGGGAACAGGCGAAGCGCCAGCCTTCTTGTACACGGCGATGAGGTTGGTCGCGGAGTGGCCAGACTCGTGGTGCTTGAAGGGAGGAAGGTCGGAGCCGTCGGACGACTCGGGGACCTCACCGACCTGGCGGAGAGTGGCGATGGCACGGCCAACGACGCTGCGAGCCTCGGGGTCACCGATGGTGGTCTCGACCTTAAGCAGGCCAGGGAGCAGCTTGGGGATGAAGGGACGGACAGTGATGGCCGAGTCGACCAACTTCGCCATGTTATCGACGATGCTATCAAAAACGATGGATTAGAGGATATCGATGAATAAAACGATAATCGGGACTTACACAGCGACCTTACGCTTGGTGGCGGTCAGCTTCTCGGAAAGACCACGAGACAGAAGAGGAACCATGAGAGAAAGGGTAGGGGAATCCACCTCGGAAACGAATGTGGTGGCCGAGAGGAGCTGAATCGTGTTCGGGACCTCCTCGACAGGATTAATAAGAGCCTTAATAAGAGCAGGAATGAAGCGTTCAATATCCTTGTTGGACACGAGAGCCGTGGCCTTCGTAAGCGAATCACGGGCGGCCTTCTTCACGTCGGACTTGGTGTCCCAGATGGCGTCCGAAAGAACAGGGACGATCTCGGGCATGAGCTTGGCAGTCTGGACAGGGGCGCTGACGACAAGCTGGTTGAGGATCTCGAGGGATCCCGTCTTGAGCTGCCACTTGCCGGCAGTCTTGATCTCGTGAAGAAGGGCGGGGAGGAGCAGAATCGTACCCCAAGGGTTAGCAGAAACAACATAAGAGCGGACCGCCTCAATCGCCGCTGTCCTGACAGCGGGCATCTTGTCGGCAAAGGCCTCAAGGAGCGCGGCGTAGATGCCGGCGTCGATGAAGGAGATTTCGAGTGCGCGAATAGCAGACTTGGTGAGAGCGGTGACCGCGTTAGCGGCGCCCTCCCGGGCGGCGGGGGACTTCTTGTCGCCGAGCGCCTTGACTACGGCGTCGGCGAAGCCAATGGACCTGAGGGCCTTGGGGCCGTCCTTTTGGATGAGAGATGCAACCGCCTCAGCGGCAGCCTCGCGGGCTGCCTTGTCGGCGACGAAGAGGGAGGCAACATCAAATTGACCATCAACAGGGCCGTTGGCGGCGGCCTTGAGGGAAGCGGGGGAGGGGGCAGCGGCGGCGTTGGCGGTAGCGGCTGGCATTTCTGTGATCTGCAGAAATCGGGAAAAGATCGGGTTAGACGTGGGGGAGCGCCGGCGACCAAGAGCCTGAGAGCGCACCTTGGGAGACGTGATGATTGAAAATTTGTCTATGATCCGCAAACAAAGGCGACAAGGACAATGAACCCTCTAAAATCTATAGGTGGCCGGGGCCTGTGTTGTGAGGTGAGCAGGAGGGACGGGAGCGGGACAGGGGCTACACGGACCTCTAGGAGAAAGAAGGAAAGGGATGGAAAGGTGAAAAAAGAGGCGTCGCCGAGGGAGTCGAGTGTTTATATCGTCCGCAGACCAGGCGGACTTCTAAAAAGCCGGGCGGCAGATGCCGGCGCGCCACCCAGAACGTACCAGATCAAGCCACAGGCGTCGCCACAGCCACCCGCTTACCGATGCGGGGAAACAAGGGCCCTTTACCCCACACGCCTCAGGCTCGGACCATGCTGCCACCGAGCACTGCCAGCATGTCCCCGACGTGTGCAAGCGCTTACGATCTGTGCCAGAGCGGCACTCCGGCAATAGCACAAGCTACAACTATTGGCAGTCTTTGGCCGCAGCCAATGTTACCTACAGTCCGCGTAGTCCGAAGAGCCACTACTCTGTCTAATCTAGACGGACGTCCTAACTCTCCTCCGCATTCGCAAAGCTGAGCGGCATGAATTGCTGGCAACATCAAAACGTTCATCAGCATGTGTCTCCGCATTGCGGCCACGGGACTCAGAAGCGGCGAAACACGTACATAGCCAGCGCCCTCGTAGTGCTTGCTGTTGGCCTCCACCCAGTGCAGACGCAGCGCGTGCAGGAACGCAGACAGCCCCTATCGCCGGAGATGAATATCAGCATGCGCGATCCGTCCCGCGAAGCACGATCGGGTGCGCAAAGAGCGGACACGCACCTCCATGATGCACAGGATGAACACCGTTAGTATGAACCACAGCGCAAAGATGATTATCTTAGCGACCACGCCGATAATGCCAGTCATCCCCAACACGTTGGCGAGGGTCATGTCCCAGAGCACCTCCGACAGCTGCGCGTGCGCGAGCGAGAGCGCCCACAGACGCAGGTACGACGCCGTGTGCGAGATGCATCCCAGGCAGAACTCGATGGTGTGGATGACCTGGTGGATAACCACCTCGCCAAAGTCGTGGTGCTCCTGCAGGCAAACAGGCATGAGTTCAAGATCGATAAGTAGCACGAGGAAGCCGCCTACATGTTCTTCGTCCTGCTCTTCGGCGATCGCCCTTCCATTTCCCTCTTCCTCACCTTCCAGATCTTCGCTCCGACGCGGCGCCTCGTCGTCGAGGCCGTTGCCGTTGCCCAGGTTGATGTATCCCTGTCCCTGAGTCTTCTTCATCTCCTTGTATTGGATATACGGCTTCACGCAGAGCATCCACGGGACACAGATGAACGCGAGGAGCAGAAGCACGACCTGCACGAAGCCCTGACCCGCGTACAGCCTAGTGTCGCCTTCTGTGATCGTACCGGGCGACAAGAACATGTTAATAAGCATGTTCAGAAGCGAAGGCGGCGGGATAGGCGACTTCGACCAGTCCACGATCCATTTGTAAAGGATACAGATCGTAAGATATCCAAAAATGGACTGCAGGAAGATCATCTGGGGGACGAAGTTGCACCAGATCTCAAGGGGGCGCTTGAAATGAAGGTGGTTGGGCAGCTGCAGGCTCAGGGCAAAGGTCATCTGAAACCACTGTCAGCCGGCACTTCATCGTGATAAGCGAGAACCGTACGTGGATAACACCCAACACGATAGACATCTTCATCTTGTAGGAGTTCGTGAAGATCAAGGCATTGTCAGCTCCGTGCCACGCAGGATCCAATCCAATCAGATAGACACGCCCATTGGGAATGCCAGTGACCGTGCCGTTACCCTCAGGCAGCGTCCATCCGGATGAGAACAGATTCAGCGTCTTGGAGAAGACATCGTTGTAGATGAAACCAGTATAGATGGAGAAGAGCCCCATGAGGAGGATAATGTAACGGCCACTGCGTGGACATGGACGTAAGTCAGCTATTCGGTAGCGGAGCGAGGGAGCTGCTTACTAGAAGAATGTTCCGAAGATCTCCCCCAAGTCCGCCCTTGCCAGCTTGCGCTCGGACAAGATCATGAACAAAGCAGCGCAGAACACGATCAGACCGTGTCCAATGTCGCCGAACATGACCGCAAACAAGAACGGGAACGTGACGACAGCGAACAGACCAGGGTTGACCTCCTGGTAAGTCGCAATGCCGTAACTGTCCATGATCGTCTGGAACGCCTCGGTGAACTTGTTGGTGCGCTGGAACGTGGGTGGAGTCTTGTTGGTGCGGAGCTCGTGCAAAATGGGGGGCACGCTAGTTCCGGACTCCTCCTGGCGTCCAATATGCATAAGACTCCAATCACAACAGAATATATAGACGCTTACCGTAGCATGCCGTAGAGCAAGCTGGATCCTGGTGATATCCCGTGACGGACACCAACCCTCGGCAATGAGGGTCTTGCGCCGCACATCGTAATTGAAGAAGTTCAGCGTCTCGTAAATCATCTTCTCCTTGCGCACAACATCCTGCCAGCTCGAAAGGTTCTCGCCAATCTTGGCCAACTCCGTGCGCCGCGTAGAACCAGTGTTGTAGAGCACCATCTCCAGGTCCTCGATGCGCCCGTTGATCTCGCGGAGTGACTCAACGCGCTTGTCGGCGTTGGCGTCAATCGGAAAGAGGGTAGCGCCCATGGACTCCGCGACCTTCCGGATCTTGGCTAGGAGGGCGTCGCCGTGCGCGAAGATGATGAAGACATTCTTGCGCGTCTCGGTGCCAGTCGCCGGGTCGACAAAGGGCTCAGCAATGTCGGTGTGGTTCATGTACAGGTTACCACGGAGGACACGCCAGAGAACGCGCTCGAAAGTCGGCAGACGCGCACGCTCGATGGTGCCAGCAACAAACCTATTGACTCGAGTATTGAGCATACATTCGACACCTATAAACGGAGTTGAACTCACTCAAGATCGAATTGGACGTTCGAGGCAGAGAACTGATTCTCGCGGTCATCATGCTGCAACAGAGGAGCTGAACTGTCGTCGAACGAGGTGCGAATATCGGACTGATTGCTTTCCGCCTACATCAAACGCTTATGAGGAAGCATCAAATTACAAATTGAAAGCAGGCTCACCCGGTCGAAGAAAACGGCGGTCTCTCGCAGAACATGCCTCGCCTCCACAAGCTCCCGCAAGCGCGAGCTGAGAAGCTCATAGCTCTCATTCATCTGCGCGAGCCTGCTCTCATGCTCCGACAGCGTGACATCAAGGTCGTCCATCGTCTGCGCCGCGCGCGGGCCAACCGTGATGAGCGGCGCCGAGTCGTACAGCGGGCGCACGGGGATCTTGTCCTTCTCCTTCTCAATCTGCGACGCAAAGAAGCGCACGCGGCGCGCCATCTCGTCGACGCGTCGAATCTCGCCGATGAACGACCGCTGGAACGGGTTCACGTCGGGGTTCAACTGCGCAGCAGCGTCAGCGGCGGGGCGTCACAGTCCGCGTAGGAAGTGTACATACGTCTTTGAATTGCACATTTCCAAGCTCGCCGAGCTCGGCGACCGTGTCGTGCGCAACTTCGGTAGGGACGAAGAGCTGAACCAGGCTCATCGTCTCCGAGCCTGATATCCTGTATAAGCGGCTGTGATCGGGCTACGGTAAGACGATGGACGCACGAAATAGGCTAGGGTAGTCATTGTCTACCCGAGCCGCCATGGTAGAAGAATTAGATGAAATGAGCGGATTGTGCTCTCGTCGCTGTGTGGTGTGGTGAGCTGGCCGACGTCAACGACGCGCGCGGACACAGAGGCGGCTTGTTTGGTGCTTGTTTGGGTGTCGGAGCTCGAAATCCCACAATGCCGAGTCTTAGGCGCCGGGCGCTGTCAAGCTCCCTGCAGTGCACTCACACCGTCTATCGACGGGTAATTCAATGGCAAGAATCTACTGCGCATTGGTTTAATCTTTTATTTGTGCCAAAATTTCGTAATAGACGCAAAAATCATACGCTGCTCAAGTAAGCTCACATAACACCCGTTTCTGCCAGGATCATCAACTTCGCCAAACTAGTCGTGTTCTCCTCGTCCGGAATTTTCCATCGCTGGATAAAAATGCTCTCCTTGTCCTGGTGAGACTTTAGCAGCACACCATGCACCGCACGCCAGGCCGAATTCAACGCGCCCAAGACCCACGCATGGTGCACCGATGTCGCCTCTCCAGCAATATGAAACCTGCCCTTCGCGGCGGGCGTCTTGATGCTGGCAAAAAGCCTCCCATCGTCGCCCGGTGCGCCAAACTGCCCAGGGCCATAATGCGCGAACGCACCGCGCGCAAAGATATCCATGTCCCAGTTATGTGGAAAATAGTCCTTGACGGGCCCGAACTGCTTCTTCGACATGCCGTGCATCTTCGCGAGCTCGTCTAGCGTCTGCTCGAGGAGCATCTCACCGGCGACACTGCCCTTCTCCTGTGCAAGGACACCGATACGCCGCGAATCCTGCGCCGTCGTGTAGCTTGCGATCAACACCCCTGGCGCGTCCCGCGTGTCCAGCCCGTAAGAAGGATACACGCAAGTGCGAATCGGCGTGTCCGTACTCGACTGTCCACCGCGGATCGGGCCCGTCGGTATGACTCCTCGCTTTTCCCACCAGCGCTCCTTAAACTTGATACCAATCTTGGTGGACGAGTGATACTGCAGCGCGCGAATGGCCTGCTTGTGGTTGTAGAGCAAGTCGAGGCCGTCGGTATCGATTGCACCCAGGCAGCCGAGGGGTACGGTGCAGATGACATGGCCATAGCGTCGTTTCCATTGCCTGACGCCCCCGGTGTCGACGCCCTCCACCACAATTTGGTTGCTCCGCCTCTCCATCTTGGTGACACGCTGCTTGAGAATCGGCTTTGACTCAAGAGTTTCCGCCATCTTGTAGACGATGTGATCCGAGCCCCCGTCGATGCAGTACCACTTGGTTTGCTGGGCATTTGGGATGACAGGGGGATCCAGTTGAGGCCAGGGCCAGTCGAAGTTGAGACTGCTCTGCAGAGGAACATAAAGTCAACGCTACTCAGAATTTGACTCAACACTTGATTCAACACGTACTATGACGCTTTCAGTAAAGGCATAATTATACCCGCCTGTCCCAGCGTGGAACGTCTCCAGCCAATTGACCACCGGCTCCGGGAACGGCTCTTGATCCTCCTTCTGACTCTGCATGTACCCGCGCGTTGTATGGTGGTCCTGCTTCATCAACACCTTCCATGCCTTTTCGAACGCACGAAGGCGATCCTGTCCTTCATGACCGTCAAACGCCTCGCGAAAGAGATTCCTGAAAGGATCGAACGTCTTCGAGATCCATGGCTGCGTACCCGCAAGAGCATAGCGTTCGGGGACCGTGCCGCCTCTGGCGATGGAAACGCGGAAGGGATCGCTAGATGGCCGGATGTCGCTCTTCCGTAAGGGTGGGCGTGTGTTGTAGTAAGAAAGGTTGTTGCCTACACCAAGATGATAATCGACTAGCAGATCATCGACCCGGATACTTTTGAAGAGGTCAAAGACACGGCTCATGAAGGGGATGTCGGGGAAACGCATAGCACCGACGTCGAAGTAGTCATACCGTTCGGGTGTGTTCCTTGGCGCGTGGCGTCCAGCCTCCCCATTGAACCGGTGCGTGAAGATGCGGCCCCCGATCCGGTCGTTGGCCTCGAGGATCTCGTACTCGATGCCGAGGTCCTGCAAGATCATCGCCGCATAGAGACCAGCCACGCCAGCACCAATAATGCCGACGGTCTCAACGCCGTCAAGCGGTTCCGGCTCAGGTTCGGGTTCGATGTCGGGTCGAGGGAGGGGGGGTCCTTGGTCGGGCCCGCGTGCCTCGGTGTCGAGCTTGTCGATGGCGCATTGGACGACATAGTTGGCAGCGAGGTCGCTGATGGATGCAGTGTGATCCTGTAAAGAGATCCCATGCCGTAGGACGGGTAAATCAAAGAGGTCGGATCCGGTGGACATGGTCGAATGAGAGAGCGGGGCGAGACAGACGATGGAACGAGACGCCAGGAAGAACTTTCACAGCACAGGAGCCGCGGAGCGCTAGCTGTACGAGAGGGGAGGTTTGTTCTTTTATCAAGGACGATGGGGCGGAGCGCATGTTCGCAGACTCCGATAACTTCGACGAGCAGGTCACATCAATGTTCATCTATGCTATATCTGCCAATGTGAAAGGTGTCCATCTGACGCTTTGCATCCTCGAGCTCTTATGAATAGGGCCGCGATGAGACCGATAAAGGCATGAGGGGGGGATAAAAAAAGACCAAAAGTCAACCCAGCGTTGCGTTTTCTGTGCTTGAAGTAGATGATCGCGCTAAGCCAATCGTGTCTCCGTTCTCAATGCGATGACTTTCACCTGCTAACGAAGGCTTGTGTCTAGAAACTTGAATGAGTAAAGAATTATCATGGCGGCCGACCAAAAGTCGCGCCAGCCTTCAAAATGTCATCCTTCAGCCGTAAAATTACTAGGATTAGACCTAGGAGACCTGTTGCTACACATATCGGGTCGTCAGCGTCATACTCGATAAGTGAAGCGTAGCAGCGACCTCAGACGACGAACAAACTCGGATGTCCTGCATTTGGCAGAAAGCAGCCTCACGAGACCTGTAGAAGACTTCACATCCAGCATGGTCAAGGTTGCGATAGGATCGATAAAGATGCGATGTAACAAGAAAGGACCGGGGATGCAAAGAAGTCCAGCAATTGTTGATGTCTGCTACTCGATACGGGGTTTTTCTGCTGGCTGCCGAACAGAAGCCACATCCGTAGGCCATCCAATTAAATAAAGGATGGACCGGCTCCGCTGCCGTATATCGCGCTTTATAGTTGCGATGCAACCAACTCTCGATTCGGGGGGCGACGTTGGGGGCGATGTTGAGGGCGATGGATGGTCTGTGATTGTAGAAAAATCGCCTTTGACTCTGAGCACCCCGTCTTGCCCATTCGATTCTAGCATCGACAACGGCAAGTCGGATTCTGATGAAAAATGTCAACCAACCGGAGCAACACGCAAAAGCCACTCACCACATGATATTCCAAACCCCCACCCCCACCAGCCCACCCACGAATCAGAAAAGCCAAATCGCATTGCAACAAACTTAATCTACATCATCTATTTGACTACTTTACCACGCATTGCAATTGCATCTATAAAACAAACATCGAGCGGTGGGGGGGAGGCGCATAGACGTACGCAGTCACGATCACGAGTCACGGCGGGGGTACCAGAACAACAGCAATAACCAATAATAAAAAGAATCAGAGGCGATATGCTACGTGGAGGTGGGAGACGGGAGACGAGACGAGAAGCGAGGGGCGAGGGTGGGGGTGGGGACCGAGCGAAGATTACTCCAAAAACTGGCACCTGCGGAAAAAGAAATGCGAAATGCGGGGGTAGAGGGAGTGTATGATATGATATGATAATGCTATGAGTAGAACAGGACGTACAGTATGTTATGTTATGTTATGGTGATGAGGACACACAGACATGGACACAGATAGGAGTTTGAACAGGATGCCAATTATGCACACGGGCAACCCGAGAAAGGAGCCACAGCCGACTTGAACCGGGGAGAAAAAGAGACGCGAGACGCGATCCAATGAATAGAGGGAGGGATAGATGTTTGTGATGCGGTGTCGGCTGCAGAGGATACGAGACGTGTCTGCCACCCACCGACGTTCGTTATGACACATTTTGCGGCGTCTCCCACCCGCCCACGACCTCGGCAACAGTCGCCCTCTTGCGCGGATTGCGCACGAGCAGCCGCTCCACGACATGGCGGACATGCGGGAGCAGCGCCAGCCCGGTGCCGGTCACACGCATGACCGACGGGCCGACGTCCTCGCCCTCAAGCGACGCGATACTCTCCGAGCCATCGAGGTCATCATGCCCACCCTCCGCCTCAACCGGCGACGGCGGGGCATCCTCATCTGCGTCGTTGTCAGTGTGGTGCACCTGGTACAAATCCGCGTCCTCCGGCCACGACCACTCGCCCCTCGCAATGCGCATCAGCCACGCCCTGCGCTCCCGCTTCCTCTGCGCCTCCCCGCGCTCCCGGCTCCCGTCCCGCACCTGCGACGCGGACTCCGAGGGCGGCTCGAACGGCAGCCGGCGGGTCACGAGCGCGAACAGCACGACGCCGAGCGCCCACGCGTCCGTCTCGCGGCCGTCGTAGGCGCCCTCCCTCCGCGGCGTCACCGCCTGGACCGGTGAGGGCTGCTCTGTTCGGAAGTCCATTATCGTGCTGCGGGACGACCCGGCGCCGGTGTGCGTGTGCGTCGTTGTCGCGTCGCTCGGCGCTCGGGATAGGTAGACTTCCCATGCGGGTGCCTCGTCCTGGTCCTCATCGAGGAAATCGGACGAGCCCGAGACGGTGCCGGCGATGATGAGCTCGGGCGCGGCGTACGACTCAGAGCCGCATCGGGTGATCAGCCACGGATCGGCGGGGTCGATGACGCGCGCGAGGCCGAAGTCGGTGAGCTTGATAAGAGGCTCGCCGGGCGGCGGAAGGGAGGGATCCGGCGACGATAGCGGGTTGCTCGTTAGGAGGATGTCTGTGAATGAAGTGTCAGTTCACAGAAGGTGGCGTGGATGGCCACGATAAGGACCGCGGACGGATACGCACTCTCCAGTTTGATGTCGCGGTGCACCACGTTCTTGCTATGCATCCACTGCACGGCGCCTGCGAGCTCCTCCCAAGCCCGCTTGACAAAGCCCTCCGTCATGCGGGCGTGCTGTTCGTCAGAGTTGATGACAGACAGGAGCTCGCCACCGGGAATAAGGGGGAGCACTAGCACATGATGTGACGGAATTGTGAACGATGCGACTATGAACGGGATAGACGGGTGGGGTGCGGGGCTAGAGAGACGCTGTGCAGACGCAACTGTCTGAGAAAAATTCTTCAGCGACACATGGGAGAAGGGGAACATACCATCAGGATCTCCACCTCCCTGACGAAGCTCGCCCGCATTCGGTCCCTTTCTCTACTCTTTCCGCTATTGCCCACACTGCGTGCGACCATCTTCACCGCGACTAAAGCCCCCTCGCCCGCGTTATCTTTGCCCTTACTCTTATCCTGCGCCTTCCATACGCGGCTGAACGCGCCGTGACCAATAAGTTGCAGAAGTTCATATTCATGTCCGACGCACTGATCACCGAGCGCTGGACGTACAATGCTGCCGGTCCTGAATACGTTTGATGGGGCCGCATGAACGTGCGTCTCGCTTTCAGGCGCGGTGGGAGTTGATGGGAAAACCGCGGTATTTGACGGTGATGCGACCTCGATCATGGCGGACCGCGGGGAGCGGCCGGACGGTTGCCCCCCGTCGACCTCGAGCTCAACAAAGTCCCGGACGCGGGGTGATGGCGAGGACGTAAAGTCATGGTCCGAGTCTTCTGAGCGCGCGATAGAGTTGTACCGCGAAGGGAAGAGGCGCGCTAGAGGCGGGAGCCGCGCCTTGCGGTCCTGAGGATCATGGGAAGAGAATGAGGACTCAGTGGGGGAGGGGAACGTGGAGGATGCAATGGATGCTATTGATGACACCGATCGGAGACTGGGTGGCGGATCGGGCTTGCTCTCAGAAGGCGCTGAAAAGAATGATGCGGTGAGAGAGCGGGGAGGCGCGGGTGGGGCAGGGCCGTCCGCGTTTGCGCCGGGGAGCGAGTGGGTAAGAGCGAGGGGTGAAGGATGTGGCGTAGGCCTCGGGGAGGGACTACTGAAGAAGTCGGCCGTCCGCGAGCGCGTCAGAGGCGGCGGGGGATTTGACTTGGTCGCCGAGTTGTCTAACGGAGTCAGCTCAAACTTGCTGCTCGACGGGAGCGGGGTTGGCAACGCGGAGAAGGACGTGGAAAAAAATGCGTCCGTCTTCGATTTCGAGGACGAGGGCGTCGACGGCGGCACAGGCGGGTCGGAGAAAGGACTCGCGAAAAATGCTGCGGTTTTCGAGTTCGATGAAGAGATGGGGGAGACTAGCGGGGGCCCGAATGTGGTCGGCGACGCGGTGAGTGCCGCAAGAGACATGGATGCGTCGTGGAGGTCCGAGAAAGAGCCGTGAGGTGCGACATGGAGGTGCGAGCGGGGTGATGAAGATGGTGGTGAGCCTGATGCGGATTGTGATGGGCTTCCAGGGGACCGAAAGTCGTAGTGGGTGGTGGTTGATGACGTTGGCGGTGAGAGCAACATCTGCGGCAGTTAGTGTGGGGAAAGGGCCGCGGAAGGAGGCTGGTGGGAAAGGAGGGAGAGTATACGGGCTGACTACAGACAAGGCATAAATATGAAGGAAAGGATGTTTTTGCCAGCGAATCCGGTTCAAGACCAGTGGAGCATGCACTCAACTTCGTTCCGAACGCCCTCCATCACGTAAGCAGCGGGCCCTGCCGTCGAGTCACCGCCACCGCTCCCGCCAGAGCCGCCGGGCCCCCGCCTCTGCGGCGCTGCGGCTCCTCGCCGACTCAGTCATCCGCGCGCAGCAGTCCAGCGTCTTCCAGCAACTGCGCGAAACAGACAGCACGTTGCAGAAACTGCCGCCGTCACAGCCTTCAGTTCCGCTGCGCGTCCGCCCGGAAGCATGCGGGCGCGTCGCGAGTGGATACTACGCCCGGCCGCAATGCCGCATGCTCAGAACACCCATGACGCATACACATGTTCTTTCGCGTATGGTCGGGCACAACGGTTGTCACGCATGGACGCTACCCAGCGCACGTTGTGCGCTACAAATTCCATGCATCTCTATTCGTCTCGAAGCGCCTAGGTTCCACAGGAGTTGACAACTCACCAGGTCATGCAATCTTTGAATGGCCGGGCGCAAGCGGCGAATGACTGCAGCTGCCTTGTCCGTGCCGCCGATCCGCGGCCATGGTTTCCAGATTTCCAGTCGGCAAACACGTTGCAGGGTGAGCAGAGCGGTTGGAGCATCACTGACTACGTTGACGAGGGGGATGTGGAGAGACGAAAAAGACGACCAATAAGGTTGCCACTGCTTGATGCCCATACTACCCGGCTTCGCCAGCGCGCCTATAAATGCTGCGATGTGACCTCATTCCTGTACATGCAGATCACTAGGCTTAGAATCGTGCGCTATATGATCATCTCCACGGAGGTGCCGATGTTAACTTGGCAGGATCACGTACCTCTTGGGTAAAGTCGTAAAATGCGTTTGCCTGCTGGCTGCAGCGTGGAACTACATTTAGTATCCATCATTCCTTCGGGAAGAAACGATCTGCGTCCATGACGAGTGAGGAAGAAAAGCAACATCCCTGCATGAGAAGGCCAGACGACGTGGACAAGCTGAAGATGAGACATGTGAAAGAAACAAAAAGGCCTTGAGCGCATATATGCACCCCCTAAACGCGTCGCGTCACTCTGGGTCACATGAGACGTAGGCGCCCGCACGTGCATCTACAAAATTATTCATTGAAATGGGAGTCCTTCATCAACATATGGTATCAATACAAGCGGTTATAACTTCTTCTTCTTCGGTATCCGGTATCAGGTATCATTGCGCATCATACTTGAGCTCCGCACTCGGGATCCACGAGATCCTCCCATACGGCGTCTTCACGGTGCCCCGGGCGCCCTTCTCCACCCTAAACGAGACCTCATACAGCCCGGGCCCATGCTCGTCGACAAACCGCACCTCCTCCTCGATCGACTCGTCCGCGACCTGAAGAATGAGCCGCGGATGCCACGCGGGCACGCCCGCCGCCTGCGCCTCCGCGACCGCCTCGGGGAGCGGGTCGAGCAGCCACACGTGCATCGCGGGCGAGAGCGCGATGGGCGGCTCGCCGAGCGCGCACTGCAGCTCGAGCGAGACGGCCGCGAACGCCGCGCGCGGCGCGAGGACGTGCATGCGCGCGACGCACTGCGCGGTGTTCGGGTGCGCCGCGTTGGACTTGGGCTCCGTCGGGACCTGGCAGGAAACGGGCGTCGTGCGTCAACATCAGTGCACGCGCGCCCAACCGCGCGAGAGACCAACCCGGAGCGCGCGGGGCGTGACGTCCCCGCAGTAGAACGGCAGGCGGCTCCCGCCGTGCGGCTCGGCCCACCGCCGCGGCGTCGAGAGCACCCACTGCAGCGCGACGCCGTCGCCGCGCCGCCGCCCGCCGGCGACCTCGGGCGCATAGCGCACGTCGCTGCCGCCCGCCTCCGCGCGTGCGTTGATGAGCGCGGAGATCGGCGGCGACGCGTCGGGCGCGCCGAGGAAGGCGAAGGCGAGCCAGCCGGGGGGCTTGTTGGCCCATTGGTGGCTGTCCCGGGCCTTGCGTTGCGGGGAGGAAGGTGGGTAGCTCGATGCGGGCTGGGTGAACGAGATGAGCTCTAGGTACACTGCATCTCCGAGGATCTGTGATATCAGGCCGCGTCGTGAGATATGGTCGATGAGTGATTTTTGCGTAGCGTGCACGCACCACGAGAGCGTTGGCCGTCAGGCCGTCGGCATGCGTCCCTCCGTGGATAACACTGTAATCTGCAGGTGAGCAGGTGCAGGCGATATATAAGACGCACGGGTAATCGCAGATGGTCGATCTGTGCAAGATGAGAGATACGGTCCCATGATAAGTACTTACGTGAAACCGAGAGCCCGAAACTGCTCCGAGGCCTGCTCGACCGTGCCGGGGGGCGTCAGGTGGACGATGTGGTCCAGGGTTTTCGTCGAGGGCGATGAGCTGGACAAGCGGGCGGCCATGGGGGGAGACTTTGCGAAGGGAGCGACTGGATGGCGTATGCGAAGATGTACTTGAAGCTTATATGGCGGGTCGGCCTGCTTTGGTCATATAAAGGGCTGCATCCCGAGTCAGTTCATCTGACGCGACTGGGGTAAAATCAACCAGTGTCGGAGTCGGAGCGGCGCTAATATAGACTTCGGCACAGAACCCTAACCTGTAGCTGGACTCGTATTTCGCATGCCCACAGCTCTGCAGCCTTTTGTAGCACTCGGGGATACTAGACATGGAAAGGATACACTAGTCTGCAGGTTTTATCGTTGCACATAAAGTGGAAAGGATGGTTTACTGCATGGTGCTGTCAAGAGTGGGGCAGGACAACGTGCGGCCGCAGTATTGGCAATCGTGTTTCCTTATACAGACAACAATAAAAATTTATTCGACAGAATTCACATAACAAATGTGATTGGAAACTTCGAACAGTTTACAGAAAACAGACGGTTAAAAGACATAGTTGTACAAAATCACGACACTCGAGGGGACAGCGGTCATGGCAATGATTTACACGCCGCCTCTGAGGCGGCGAGCGAGAGCGAGATCCTTGGGTTGGCTGCGGAGGAAATTGTAAGAGGTTATCAGACTGAATATGATATCAGGAATGCGAACATCGTAACACGTTTGGCGTGGATAGCAGCGTAGTTGGTGTCTTCGAAGACAGAGATAAGATAGGCTAGACGTCGAGCTCGGTCAGCGACCGGGCATAGTGCATCCAAAAGGCAATGTGCGGCCGCAGCACATACCTTCGCAAGCCTCCTGCAGCGCCATTATAGCCGACGACTGGAAGCGAAGGTCCTCCTATTAAGGAAGAGTTAGCCGTGGACGACAGTGACCGCAGCCACTGCGGCGACGATGGTGTCGACGACGAGCCTTATAGTTCTGCGAGATCTCGCGAACCAGCCGCTGGAAGGGCATCTTCCTGATGAGCAGGTCCGTCGACTTCTGGTAGCGCCTAATCTCGCGCAGGGCGACGGTGCCCGGCCGAAAGCGGTGCGGTTTCTTCACGCCCACGGGGATCTGTATTAGATAAGACCGACGACGACGACGACGACGACGAACATAGAGTGAGTGAGCAAGGCTTCATGGCGAGTGACGAGAACACCTACTGCAGCGTGCCTGGCCTTGCTAGCCATGGCTTTCATTGCAAGCTGCTTCCTGGGTGTCTTTCCGCCGATAGCTCGGTGAGAGTGAGACTTGCCTCCGGTGTGAGTCCGGGTAGTTTGCTGGAAAGCAAGTGTCAGAAAAGGCGGAGCGGTGAGCTCGAAGCAGAAGTAGCGGAAAAAGAAAGCGGAGGCCACGGGTGACAACGACAACCATGCGGACAACGACGACGAGCACAGGGCAGGCCCGTGGCAACGAGCTCAGGCGCTGGCGAGATGACGCTCATGGACATGCAGGTCGTCGGGCAGCCTACCACGTGGGTGGAGAGAGGACGATTTACGACTCTATGGATCTAGCACCCACCTTGGTGCGAGCCATGGGGGAATGTGGAGGGGAAGTAGTGGACTCTTGAGAAGGTGGTGGTTGAGGGTCAAGAGAGGTGTAGTGCTAGATCGACCTGTGGTGCTCTTTTATAGCCGGGTGGTATCAATTCAAAGGCCGCGCGGTGACTCGCGTTGTAGTTGGTATCCCAGCGCCCAAAGGTCAATATCTGGGCATGTGACTTGACTCCAGGATAACATGGGTTCCCGGAGGCGCAATCCTGCGAAATTAATAGACGTGAACTAGGAGGGACTCCTGGCACACTCGAGTGCACTTGAACGCTGAAATATTTGAAAGGAGGCAAGGAGAAGTTAAGAAATTGCCTGGACACCCAACCAAGGGGTATTTCAGGGACAAGAAAGAGGAATCGCGACGAAGTTAGAATGAAACTGTGAGGTGAGATTATGTTCAATGCAGATGTGGTACAATGGATCTAAGCGAACAGAATCTAACCAAGGAAATTATAGAGGGGTAATATGGCTCTGCTGTCCAAGCGCTCCAAAGTCACGAAATTAGAGCTTGAAGCCGAGGCCGCGCATGCATGCGAGGTGCTGCTGGACGACGTCCTTGCACTTTTCGTCGGCTTGTGAGGGGTCGTTCTTGAGGAAGCAGTCGTCGCGTGCGGATTTGGTCTGGGGGCATGCACAGCACCTGCAAGAAATGACAGTCAGTAGGCAGTAGGTTGAAGGATATGTCAGCACAACAAGCGAGAGTCGGTCGTGAGGAACGAGCTTGGAAGGATGAACTTACGGCTTCAAGCCCTCAGGGTTCAGCGGGTTCTGCTTAGGGTCTGTAGGGTCGTAAGGCTTCGCTGGCGCTGCAGGTGCAAGTGCCGGTGCCGGTGCCCAGAGCGAGGTAATCTACGCAGACATGTGAGATTCAAAGCCAATGACACACAGAGCGCGTAGACGTTACCCGTTCAAACATCTTGAAGATAGAGATTGTATAGGCTAACGCCTTGACTTTGAGGTGGGCAGAAGAGCTTGGTGACCGTTCGTGGTAAGGAGCAGAGAGAGACTCGGAATGGCAGGCGGGGATTGCGAAAGTGCTGACGGAGAGAGCTGGGCCGAGCCGCCGAGGCGGATCGAGGTCCTCGCGTGGCGCGGAACGGAGCGGGGCTTCGGACGTCCGAGCCGACCTCTTACATCCCCGCGATTTGTTCTCGTGGTTTCTAGCGTCCAGCATCTGTGGAACGTCTTCATCTGCTTCCGATACAGTTCTATCTCTTGAGGCTTTGTTGATACGTTCATATTTTATACAGCTCTCTTCTCTGGACATTCGCTCGTCAGGATCACGTCTCATAATCTGTTCAAGGCCACAGACGCCAGGTATTCCGATGGTGGACGTTCGGTACGTGGATTGGAGCATCTCGTCGACGCGGCCTCGGTCAAGGACTTATAAGAGCCTATGCACGTCGATGAATGGCCGTACGTATATAGACAGGCGAGCTTCAGTTCTAGGGCACGCGGCAAGATCCACCTGCTTCATTTGTATGGAACGATATCTATAAACGAGGCGTCTCGTGCGCTCTAACAGCCCATTGAGCGGAGGTATGTGAACACTGCCCAGCTCAAATACACTCTTCCTGCGACTGCTCTTCATCCCATTCCTCTCCAGCACGAGTCGTCTGCAATACAAAATACCTCAGCCCCGCTGCTCTATCGACCGCGACACCCACCATGCTGAGCGCGTTTATCGCCTGGGCTGCTCTCTCAGCGCTCACCGCCGTGAACGGGCAGGTCACTTGCGAAAACGACGGCGTGCCCGCCAACTCGTCCGCATGTTCCTGTCCCCCAGGGTTCGGCGGGCCCACCTGTTCCTCGCCCGCCTGCGGAGGCGACATCTTCCAGGGCACCCAGCGGCCTCTTGTCGCTGGATCGTCTGCAACTTCGTTTGGAAATCTGACTTCGTCCGGGTGCTCATGCGAGACGGGCTGGACGGGGACAAGATGTAATGTGTGCCAGAGCTCAAGTGTTTGCCAGAGCGCGTTCTCTGCGAATGGTGGAAATACCTCGTCTAGTTCTGCAGGCGCGGATGGACTATCTGGTGTCGCGGGACTGAATAACACGTTGACCTGCAATACTGCACCTCGGGTCTGGGCTTCGGGAGAAATGAGTTGCCAAGTCGTGGTGAGTATCCAGCACTTCCGACTATAACCCCAAACATAATCAACCATTCCCAGAACCCGACTCTCCAAGCCATCTACCCCGGCACATCAACCCTCACGATTCTCCGCACGCTCAACACCACCCTCACGCCCAGTCCCAACCTCACCTCCTTCGGGCCCTCCGGCAGCGTCTACGCGCAGCTCTGGTACGACGGCGTCGAGCAATTCTACTGCAGCGCGAGCGCCTGCACGCAGACCGCGCCGGGCGACGGCACCGCGTCCTGGCTGTGCCACGGCCTCGCGTGCACCTGCCGCCCGAACACGACGTTCTGCGGCGCGGTGCCGCTCACGAACCTCACGAGCACCATCGACGCGCTCGGCGGGGACCTCACGATCGGCTGCGGCGCGCTCGCGAGCGCGAATGGCACGGCGACGTGCGAGTTCCAGCAGACGGTGCTGCAGAACTTGTTTGGGTCGGCGGGGCTGCCGTTGAGCGGGTGCACGTTTGGCGAGTGTGTCAGGCAGGGAGTCATCGATGCTGGGTCTGGGAATACTGCGAACGGTGGGAGTGGGTCTGGAGGCGGTGGGCTTAGCCATGGTGTCATTGCGGGTCTTGCGGTCGTCGGTGGGCTTATCGGCCTTGCTTTGGCGGGCTTGTTGGTCGGGTGGTGGAATCAGAGGAAGGCAAGGAGAGGTGGGTATGGGTATGCTGCCGATGGCAACGGGAAACAAGGACATGGAGGCGTGACGGTGGAATGGAGCGACGTGAGCTACGTTGTTCCTACGGGAAACAGCGGCTACAGCTGGATGGCCACGCTTGGGAGAGGACGAACCCGCATGCGCTCAAAGGTTGTCTTGGACGGCGTTAGCGGGAAGGTGGTGCCAGGGCAGATGATGGGAATACTAGGACCCAGCGGTACGCCGACCTCCTTTTGAATGTTCTGCACGATACTGATGGTTTTGCAGGAGCTGGCAAAACGACACTAATCGAAATCCTCTCCGGCAAACGCAAGTCAGGAGAGATGACGGGCCTCGTCTCCTTCCCCGAAGCCACCAACACCCAGCGCCTGCGCATCGGCTTCGTACCACAGCAAGACGTCCTCCCGCACATGCTCACTGTCTTCGAGGCGCTCCTATTCGCGGCTCGACTCCGTCTGCCTGAGAAGGTATCAGATGCAGAGAAGCAGCAGCGTGTCCACGATGTGGTGGAGCAGCTCGGCCTGTCGCATGTTTCGCATTCGCGGATTGGCGGGGGTGCGTTTGGTGGTGGGGAAGGACGGGGGATAAGTGGTGGTGAGATGCGAAGGGTTAGTATTGGGCTAGAGCTGGTGGCAAGCCCCGACGTGCTTATTCTTGATGAGCCGACTTCAGGTATGTGTATACGCAATTGCTCCCCGGAGGACTCTAGACCAGTGAGCTGACGATCATGCACTGTAGGCTTGGACTCCGTTTCCGCCTCAAAGGTGGCAAAAGTTCTGCATGCGGTTGCTCACGACCCGGAGAATCCGACTGCGGTTATAGCCTCCATTCATCAACCAAGGTAAGCCATTTCCATCTCGATTTTCAGAGGATGAATTCACCGGTAATTATGTATCTGTAGCTCTCAGCTGTATCACACCTTCGACCAGATCCTCCTACTCGCGCAAGGCCGCGCTCTCTACTCCGGTCCGGGCGGATTCTCACCCGTGGAGCACTTCTCCCTGCAAAATATCGCCTACCACGAGGGCTACAACGTCGCCGACCATCTGCTCGAAATCGCAAGCGAGTCCCCTGTGGGAGTCGGCCTTTCCGTCCAGGACACTCCAAATTCTGGTAATGGTAGCGCCGTGAAAAAGGAGGGTGATGCGATCGAAATGCCCGAGGTGCTTCAGCATGGGGATGCAGAAAAAGGGAGCGGGAGCGGGAGTGGGAATGGTGTAGGGATGCGGAGGGATGGATGGATGATGCGTATTTCGGGGGGTGGATATGCGGCGACGTTCTTGACACAGCTAGAGGTGCTTTCTGGGAGGGAGTGGAAGATCCTCAGGAGGTGGGTATCTATCCATCCTGGTCCACTCCGCCGCTTACCTAGGTTTTCAGAGACAAAACCTTATTCTTTACGCACGTCGCTATCGCCTCTGTCTTGGGTGTATTTTGCGGTATGCTATATTCAATTCCGCAGGTTTTGAATGTTGCTCACTCTCGAGATATACAGGCGGACTGTATTTTCATACTGGGACCAGCATCGCCGGCTTCCAGTCGCGTGTTGGATGCTTATTCTTCTTGGTATGCACCCCATCCTTTAGATAATGTTTCCTTCAGCTAACTTTTCTGCAGGGCGCCTTGATTGCCTTTTCGTCTTTGAGCGCACTCTACAATGTCGTCGAATTCCGACCGCTTTTCCTCCGGGAACGATCCAGCTCTTACTATAGGTATGATCGCCCTTCATATATGTTCTTGAGCACCTACTCACCCGCTTTATGCACCACAGCCCGACTGCATGGCTGATGTCGCGCTTCATCTTCGATGCAATACCCCTCCGCATCATACCCACCATCGTCGTGTCGACTATGTACGTAGCAGACCTTCGAATAACAGTGACTCGAATTGAGAGCTATCACACGTAGCACATACTGGATGGCCAGGCTCGCCCCGCACCCCGCCAACTTCTTCAAATTCCTCTTCATCCTCGTACTCTACACCCTCGCCATGACCCTCTTCGTGCGTCCCTCCCCCTCCCCCTCCCCCTCTGCCTGCCTGATCTCACTCTCACCACCGCACCCACCAGAACTTCCTCCTCGCGTGCCTCTTCCGCAACGGCGGCCTCGCGATCCTGCTCAGCGCGCTCTCCGCACTGTACCAAATGACCTACGCCGGCTTCTTCGTGCACCTCGACGCGATCCCGCCCGTGCTGCGCTGGCTGCAGTGGCTCTGCCCGCTCAAGTACACGCTCGAGGCGCTCGCCGTGAACGAGGTCGGCTCCGGGCTCATGATCCAGGACACGCTGCAGGGCGTGCCCGTCGACGTGTCGGCGACGCTCATTATGAATCTGGTGCGTCGCATGCAGCGCGTGTCTGGAGTTGCATGTGCGCTGACGCCGGGTCGATTGCGGTGCTGGTAGCTCTTCGGCTTCGGCGACGGGAATTACTACCGCGACGTGCTGGTGCTCTTCGCGTTCATCGCCGGCTTTGCCGTCGGCGTCGTCGGCATCGTCTGGCTGCGAATGCGCGAGATGCGCTGAGGCGCGGGCGCGGGCGCGGCCAACTTGTCAGGGCGAGGCAGATGTAGCATAGTGTAAGATATGGTACGAGGACGCGGGATTTCCAGCAACGCAGAGCGTGTAGTGTAACGTGTACGTGTCCGCCCACGGCGCTGTCAGTGTCTAAAGTATATACAACCACACCCACACCCCACACCCGAGAGGATTACTGCGTCACGGTGCACGCGTCCATTTTTGCTATGTACTCGTACTCTACCCAGACATAAACAAGACAGCCTACTCCTACGCCTCACTGCGACTTGGCGGTGAACACGCCGCGCAGGTTGTCCCACACGACGGGGGGCGCCTGCGTCGCGTCTATCCTGTGCCAGAGGCCCTTCGCCTTGTAGTAGCTGACGACGGGGCCGGTCTGCGTGTGGAACGACTTGAGGCGCTTCGTGAGCGTGTCGACGTTGTCGTCGGAGCGCTGGATGAGCGGCTCGCCGGTGACGTCGTCCGTCATCGACTTCTTAGGGGGGCTGCGTTGGCGCCGGTCAGCGTCATGAGAGGGTAAGGGAAGAAAAGGGATGACGCGTACTGGAACTCGCGGTGGTATGTCCTGCCGCTGGCGGGGTGGATGAGGCGGCCGGTGATGCGGGAGATGAGCAGCTGGTCGGGGATCTCGAGCTCGACGACGGAGTCGAGCTTCTCCTTGCGGGCCTTCAGCATGGCGTCGAGCTTCTCAGCCTGGGGGACCGTGCGCGGAAAGCCGTCGAGGACGAAACTGTTACGCACACACTAATCAGTATACTGGGTGATCGAGAGGATATAAACGCGAGGAAGGGATGTGTTGCCCGAGCACAAAGGACATGGCTGATCATTCGGCCGTGACACGTACCCATTCTTGCATGCCTTGTTGTTCTCAAGCTGGTCCTTGATGATGTTGACCATGATATCGTCGCTGACGAGTCCTCCAGCGTCCATTATCTTCTTCGCCTCGACGCCGAGCGGGGTCTTCTGCTGCACCTGCTCGCGGAGCATGTCTCCCGTCGCGAGATGGCACACACAGAACTCATCGCGAATGCGGGGTGCTTGCGTGCCCTTGCCTACACACACGTGTTCACATTGCCTCTCGACACGAACGGGAGCAAACGACGCGTACCTGCGCCCGGGGGGCCGATGAGGATGGTGCGGAGCTGCTGCGCTGGCGTCTTGGGCGGGGCGACTGCTTTCTTCGCCTTCTCCTCGAGCGTGTGGATCTTGTCGTTCAGCTGCTGCACCAGCGACTTGAGGTACTCGAGCTCGTCAGATACGGTCATTGTGGGCGATGAGGGGGATGCACAGGAGGACTGGAGAGGGAGGAGGCGCGGGGAGGTCGAGGCGGGGAACAGCCGACGAACAAGTACTCGTCTCGCACGCGAAATTGCCCGAGCCCCAAATATTTGGACGGAGTTTGTGCGGCTGCCCGTCCTCGGGCTCTGGCGTGGGCGCGCGTCCCTTGTTCCCTCCTCCGCTGTCTGTCAACCCTCGGAAATCATTCTGCTTTTTCTGCGTAGTACATCTGATTATTCTGGTGATTATCTCGATTTTTCTTGGACATGCTTGTCTTAAAATCGAAAGACTTGAAGCCGATAGACTCGGCCTTTGCCGAATAGGACGGACGTTGTGTCTTCGTCCAACACTCATCCATCTGCGACGAGAGCTCGCTTCCGGCCCCGTGTATACGAACGCGTAAGCTCTCGAAATAATGCTGCCCTGCATGGTATTTTCGGCTAGCCGATCGCAATGGGCTTAGAGGTGTCCCGAATAAACGTACTGAAGGGTCGAAGGAGACGCATTACAACATGTGTTTTTACTTCTGCATCCTGGGCTTACGCATGTGCTTTTCTATTGGTTACCAAAGCTGGTGTCGCCCGAAATGTAGCAATTGGTTGCGACAGGGACCTGATTGTATGATAACAGGAGTTAGATGCTACGCTAAAACTAAATATTCAAATAATTATCGACATGACCGCGACGCGCCGTCCAAAAATAGGCATAGTCATTGACGTGGAACTCAGCTTGTACTCACCTCCACAACCTCCCCAAGGTAGAGTATACACGGACTCTACCTCTGTGCCTCAGGACCGTGTACGCCTAATTCTCGCGTTTCACAACGATGCGCGCATTCAGCACACTCCTTGCCCCGCTTCTGGCCTTGTTGGCGGTCGCGCACGCCAAGTCGAGCACTGGTGACTCGGTGCTGGTCGTGCTCGAGCCAAAGCTCAAGAAGGAGGACTTTTCGATATTCTTTGGCAATCTTGAAAGTGCGTACTTCCTGCAGAAGCTTGTGTAGTGAAATGCTGAGATTGGGGTTATAGAGCAGGGCTATAACCTGACCTTCCGCGCGCCGAAGGACGAGAGTCCTAAGGTTGTCGAGGATGGCGTCACAGCTTTCTCCCATGTAATTCTATTCGCTCCGGACACCAAAAGTGCACATACTCTTCCCTCATTCTCTGAATACTCCTCTGATACCTGCTTCATAGCCTTCGCGAAGGACCTCGCACCACAATCGCTCGTCGACCTCCTTACCACCAAGACCAATCTCCTCATCACCCAATCGACGAAGCAGACGCCCATCTTCTCGCTCGCTTCTGAGTTCTCTCTCATCCTCCCGCCCCCGGGCACGCCTCTCATCTCGCACTTCCCCGCGCGCGACACGCCGGCGACCGTCATTCCGATCGACGTGCCCGCGCACCCGCTCCTGACGCCTAACACCCCTCCGGTCTGGTTCTCCGGCGTCCCGCACGCCTTCACCAACAACCCGCTCCTCCTTCCGATCCTGCACGCGCCCGCCGAGAGCTTCGCTGCGGACACGGACACAGACGCCGGCGCCGAGGCAGTCGTCGAGTCCGCAGAAAAGGGCGGTGAGGGCCTCTGGGCCGGCAGCTCGCTCGGCGTCGTGACTGGCTTCCAGACGCGCGGCAACGCGCGCGTGGCGTGGGTCGGCGGTGTCGACATGTTCAAGGACGAGTACTTTAAGAAGGAGGTCAAGAAGGGCGTCAAGTCCGGCAACGAGCAGTTCACCCGCGATCTCACGGCGTGGACGTTCCAGGAGAACAACGCCCTCCGTATTGACTGGACGAACCACCACCTCGTCAACGAGACGACGCCGCGCGAGCGCTACACCATCAAGGAAGTCATCGTATGTCTTTTCCATGCCTCCATGCTTTGGGCGCAACGGTGCTGAATATACATCAGGAATTCGAGGCGCACATCTCCAAATACAATCCCGCACGCTCGTCGTGGGAGCCGTACTCCGGCCTGACGGACCTCCAGCTCGACTTCACCATGCTCGACCCGCACATCCGCACCGCCCTGCGCCCGGTCGTCAACCAGCCCGGCAAGTACTCCGCCACGTTCCGCGCGCCCGACCGGCACGGCGTGTTCAAGTTCGTCATCGACTACAAGCGCAAGGGGTGCGTCCCGCCATCTCCCTTTCTCCCTCTGCACACCGATGCTGACGCCGATACTGGGCATGCGCAGATGGACCTTCCTGCAGAGCTCGACGATCGTCCCGGTCATCCCCCCGCGGCACGACGGCTACCCGCGCTTCCTCAGCGCCGCGTGGCCCTACTACGCGGGCGCAATCAGCACGAGCATCGGCTTCCTCTTCTTCTGCGCGCTCTGGCTCGCGGGCGACAACCGGGAGCCGAAGAAGGGCAAGGGCGCCAAGGCGGAGTAGATCGCTTGCTGTGCCGGGTGTTGTTGCGTGTTATGTTGTGCATACGCTGTCGTCGTGCTGCTGAAAATATATTTATGATAAGGACTGATTCTGGTAATCCAATGGTCAATGTTGTGTAATTGGTGGAACCGACTTGCCTGTGTGGTTGTCGACGTCGACGTCGGACGAGCTTCAGCTTCAGCCACTGACGCGTCGCTTGCCTAATTGGTTACGCGAAGCGCGTCACGGTCGAGTACCTCCAGCCTGAGGTCGCCGTCGCCGTCGCCCTCGTGTCCCCTTTACTTCCCATTATTTAATTCTTTGACGATCCCCGCTCATCGATACGGTATTAGGATACTCTGCTTTCACGCGTAACGATGACCTCTACAAGCCAACCCGCAACACCACTAGCAGCGCAGCCCGAGCCGCTACCGATGCGCACGCTGGCAATCGACGCGTCGTACGCGCCGGAGGTCGTCGAGTTCTGGGCGAAGAAGTACCAGGACGTGAAGGCCGAGAACGAGCGGCTGCAGGTGCGACCTCTACCACATGCGCTCTATCCTCTTGGGCACACTAACGAACGACCTGGACACAGCGGCACTACGCGTCGCAGCCGGACCGCGACGCGCTGCAGCGCGAACACGGCCGGCTGAAGGACCTGATCGAGCAGCTGCAGGAGGAGTCGCGGCGGCGCGGTGGCGAGGAGACGAGGGCGCGGCAGGAGGCGAAGGCGGAGCTCGACGCGCTCAAGGCGCGCGTGGCGAAGCTGGAGAGGGAGAAGGAGGCGCTGGGAACGCGGCTGAGGGGTGTGGAGGAGGAGAAGGAGGCGTTGAGTGCGAGGGTGGTGGGTGCGGAGAAGACGGTTAATGCCGCGACGCAGCAGGTGTGTATTTGATCCATGTTCGGCGTGTGGAGGGTGTGGTGGGCTGATGAGATGTGCGTAAAAGGTCTTGAAATTTTATGCGCAGAGCACGGTGCTGGCGCTCGAGGAGGACCAGAGCCGGCACGCGAAGGTGGGGAAGCTGTTCGATCCTGTCGATTTTTTCAACGAGGAGATGGAATATCAAACCGTCAAAATGCCGCAGAATCAGATGAAGGCCGTGTCTGAGCGGCTGTGCGCCGTCAGTCATTCCAGTCTCTCCGTCTCTATGCTGGCCGTACTAATGACGAATAAAGATTTTGAAGAGCCAAAACTTTGAGAGGTACTATGAGCACGGTCCCTAGTATCCTCTCGGTAGTGTTATTGACATTAGTTCTCAGCAAGGCGACAACAGTGTACTTCCTCCCCCGGCCCCCAAAATCGATGCCCCTCCGCATCCGGACCTGCGCGCAGCATGGGTACTGGTTCTGTCCGATATTCACCATCAGGCCCGGGGAGTGCTTCGAGCTGGTCGTCGAGGGCGATCCTGATCAGGTATGAACAGTCCGATTGCACGCGTTACGTCCATGTGTGTGTTGCTAACAGACGCATATGGCGTGTAGTGGCTATATCTGGGCTCGTACGAGTCGTCGTTGATGGAGGGCGCGGAGATGCGGTTGTCCGAATGGTTGATGCTGGACGAAAACGTGAGTTGCTTCGTATATACATATTACAACCCCTGTCTGAATGATGTGTCGCAGACGAAGTTGGCCCACTGCCTCCGCGCCGCAAGCCAGGAGCTCCCAGACGGTCAGTACGCCTCCTACCCCGCCCAGCTCGAAGTCAAAAGAAGGTACGAGATGGGCGAGTGGAGCGTGCCGTGCTACGCGCTGCGCGGCGTAGGCTTCAGCAGGGCCTTCTATACTGCCTTGAGTGCGGAGTGCGCTAAAGGAGTGCAGGCGCAGCCTCTGGCGATGCAGGTCGTCCTGCCGGTGAGGAGGACTACTACTAGTAGTGCGGCTGTGAGTCCAACGGCGAAGAGAGCGCGTCTGCACGGGCCTGGGCAGGCTGGGGGTTCTGGGTCTTAGGGTGGGTCTTAATGCTTTTATGTCGTTGTGTTTCCGTATGCTTTCGTGCTGTGCATTTTTGCTGTCGTACTGTATGCCTTTTAATTGTGGAGGTTCCGCATAGGATGTGTATATAGACCCTCATAGAATACTGACCGCATGTCTCGCTGATGAACATGCCACTGCACTTATTTGTTTACTTTCGCCTGCCTCCATCGTCCTGCTCGGTGCCCGTGGGCATCTCAAGGGCTATCTTGATCTTGTCCCAGTCGATCCAGTAGCCTTTGATGTAAATAGTCTCGCTCGACCGAGTGTCGGGGGTCGAGTCAATCCAACGTGCATATTTTTCTATAACGAAAAGACTCATATGCAGAAGAGGAGAACATTGCGACGCTGTCGCGGCCATGTTGAACAGCACATAGCCTAAACTACGTACGTAATGAAAATAGGAAGTTCGAACCCCGAAACTCGGCTGCGTGCCCATACTCCGACGGTGACCAAATCAGTCCATTGAACTCGTCCTCCTTTCAACAGCTCAAACGTCTTTACTAACTAGGCTGCGGTTTCCGGGAAGCAAACAGCCGCGCAGGCCTGCGAGGTACTACTCGTCTCCCGCAGAATTGTTCCCGCCTCGTCGGCTGGAGGAATTACCGGAACGTGCGTATCTCCGAGCTATACCAATCCTCCCAACTCTGCTCGCCCGGCAATGATGGTCATCTAAAGTTATACGAGTCGCTTTTTAGGCTTAAAGACTTGAAGTCGACGTGGACCAGCCATCTCTGCAATGCTTCCCGTAATCACACGTATGAAGATATACATTTCAAGAAGTCGTTCTTCTATCTCCATTTTTTAAAGATTACTTTCCAGCGCTCACAATTCATGCACTTACCTCTGCCTTCATAACGATGGTCAGCTGGGAACATCACCGGTCGACGCTAGCCACAGAAAAGTATGCGTGCACCCCAGCTTGGTTGAGCAAGCCGTCCTGCATGTATGTCGAGATGAACGCAGCGGGTGACAGGTGTGTTTCGCTGATGTTGAGTCAACTCATTGGCAGTTGCATGCAAGTCCTGAGAAGCTATAAAGGATAGCAACCCATTCGCTCACCTCACAGCAACTCAACCTCGCTAGACATGCCCGAGCTCTCCAACCTACCCGTATTTTCCAAGTCCCTTCGTGACCACCAGGCCTCGATTCACGATCTCGCCGCCAATTACCTCGTCGACTGCATCATTGATGCGCACTCTACCGAGCGACCACCGCGTACGGGTCCTTTTTTTTTTTTTTTTTTTTTTTTGGAATATATTAGCCTATGTAAGCTATAGCTTAATAAGACTTTACATGCGGTTATGACCCCATCTCGCTGCAATCCTACCAGTAATGGAATAGATGGAAAGAGGGGGGAGGCCTGGGATATATGGTTTTGAAATGAAGGCAACGGTTGGCAGTAAGTGCTCCTCGACCAGGATGTGAAGTCATGACATGAGTCACAACAACCACCCTGACGGATTTGCACGGATCAGTTAAGGAGAAGTTACAGTAAGGGCAGCATTAAAAGGGTAATGTGGCTGTAAGCAGAGGAAGTGCAAGGGCTGAGATTGAGCATAGCCCAAGGGATGTATGGGGGGAGAGCAATGAGGCAATGAGGAAGAGGCAGAACAGGGAGCACTCGCAACGAAAATCATGCATATCGCCATACCTGTCCAGCCGGAATTGCCAATGCCAACCACCTATCCTCACCCAATGGCACTTCCATTCCCCTGAAACTCCTTTCCCGTGAACCTTTGAGGATCCGATTGCAAGAGCATGTCGAGCGCTGGCATTGCGGGGCTCGAGATAGCCGGTGTGTGGGAAGTGTGACTAGACTCGGCAGCAGGTATTGTGCTCCTCGGTGATCGCAGACGATATGAGCGGGTGGAATGGTGCTGCTCCCGAATAATGACACCATCACGTAGGAGTCGCTGAGCGTCAATCAGAGAGGCGAGAGAGATGCAAATGGGAGCGCGACCTAAGGTCGTAGATGCAGAGTCGTTGGGGACTAGTGGTCGAATGTTTTTGATATCGTCAAGGTGTAGCCCGTTCGCAAATGCGAGCGCATGTCCCAGCGTGTCGATGTTGATGTCGTCGAGTGAGGCATTGGCGAGGGTTAGACAGTGAGGGACGACAACATGTGACCATGCAGCATCGCAGTCGAAGGCAGTGATCGTGATTACGTGATCGGGAAGGGCCCGCCGCAAAATGTGCTGTACATCCTCCTTGTGCTCGCGGAAGCTGCTCAAGACACGTTCAGCAGTAAGGGGCCGTTGTATCTGCATTTTGAGGTGTCCATACTGAGTCTGATTGACGGAGGTGATGACAATGGGTGCATCTATGAAAAATTCAAGTTTGCGATTGAGTTGCAGCCGAACAGTGCTGAGGTCGTCGTAAGACATCGGGAGTGGTATTGAATCTGGGTAGCTGCAGCGGATGATGAGGCCGTGAGGTGACCGGCGCGGTGCTGATGTGCGAGGCTTTGCATCGGGGATCTGGACGCGTGTAGCAGGTGTCGACTGTGTCGGTGTAGCTGCCATCGCAGCGTACGTTAGGCAGGGTGCGGGCACGGGATCCGGGGGAGAAGGTGTGTCCTTGACAGTGTTGATAGCAGGTGGAGATGCTGCAATGAGGCTCGGGCAAGGTATAGAATAGGTAAGTTTTTGAACTTGAGTGCTAAGGGCATCTAGACGTGCTTCAAGAGTGGCGGGTAGCGTAAGGGCAGCAGATATTTGATCGATGCGAGTGTGGAGCAGGGTGAAACGACTGTCAATGTCGCGGGTTCTGGGGCGGAGTGAAGCGGCAAGCTGTTGTATTTTCTTCCATGTATGAATTGGGACTGTGCATGTCTTCGCTGTCGACGTCTTAGGCAATGAGATGCCTGCTATCAGCTCGCAAAGTTGCTGAATCTCGTCTTGTGTGGATTTAGCGCCCGTGGCTGATGGTGGTTCGGGTGAGAGCGGCATTCCGTACGGGTCCTATCTCTTGTAACCTCCTGCAGCCGGTTGGCATCATCGGTGCAGGCACAGCCGGGCTCTATGCTGCGATGATATTGCAGGACCTGGGGATCCCATACCAGATTCTCGAAGCCAGTGATCGTATCGGCGGCCGCATCCTCACGCATCGGTTCAACGGCTCCGCCGGGTACGATGCACCTAAGGGCACGTCTGCCCGGTATGACTACTTCGATGTCGGCGCGATGCGTTACCCGCGTATCCCCTTCATGGACCGCGTCTTCGACCTCTTCGAGCGTGTCGGGATCAATGATCTCCTCGTGCCTTACCACCTTGGGGGCGAGAACAACCTGCTGTATCTCAATTCCCGCGCTCCTATTCGCAAGTCCGACGTTGAGCCGGACAAAGACGTCTTCCAGGTCTCCGAGAGCAACGGCGGCGGGGTCCCCGATGCATTTGCGCTCCCCGGTCCTGACCACTGGATCAACCAGACCTACGAGCCGTTTAGGCGGCTATTCGGGGAACTGTACGATTCGCCGGTGGAGGACCGCTTCCGCAAGTTCCGAATCGCCTGGGACGCGTTGACGCGGCAGGACCACCATTCGACGCGCAGCTACATGCGGTCAGGCAAGGACGGAAAGCCGGAGGATGCCTTGCCGCCATTCCCGGAGTCGGTCGCGCATTGGCTCGAGACGTTCGAGGCTAGTACTGGCAATTTCAATTTGGCTTTCGTCGAGAGCGTGTTGGTACGTTTGTGTCTTCGTAATGTTGTTTTGTTGCATCTAATGATTCAATTGTGACCGTAGGATTCTTTGGATTTCGACTGGCCTTTTCCCACCACTTGTCCCGGCCCGACAGAGTACCCTTGGGTCTGTATAGACGGGGGCTCAGACCACCTCGTCAATGAGATGGCTAGGGTTCTCCATTCTAAGCCTATTTTGGACCAGCGCGTCACCAAGATGGCGTTACTCCACGGGAACGGCGACCAGGTGGAGGTGACGAGCACCAGTGGCGGAAGGACGAGCACTCGCCGCTACAGCCACGTCATATCCACCGTACCTCTCAGCTGCCTCGGCGCCATTGACACCGACGGCCTTGGCCTTCTGTACAACCAGAAGCAGGCTATCCGCGCACTGAACTACGATTCATCGACCAAGGTCGGGATCAAGTTCAAGACTCGGTGGTGGGAGAAGGAAGGAGTTATCCCTACAGGACCGATTCGCGGGGGACAATCGAGCTCGGACACGCAAATCCGTACCTGTGTTTACCCCTCCTACGGTATCGACACTCCTGACGCGCCGGGCGTCCTCATCGTCAGCTACACCTGGGGGCAGGATGCGCGGCGGATCGGCAGCCTCGCACGGGAGAAAGGCAGCAAGGCGGACGAGATGCTCCTCGAGCTGACCCTAGACGAGCTCGCGAAGATGCACGGCGTCCCGAAAGAGAAGTTCGGGCCCGTCGAGGACCACTATGTGTACAACTGGGACCTGGACGAGCACGCGCGTGGTGCATTTGCGCTCTACGGACCTGGGCAGTTCGGCGGGCCGGGCGACGATGGGAAGCTTTTTGCCAGCATCAAGGCCCCCGCGGCGGGCGGCAAGTTTGTCATCGCGGGCGAGGCGACATCGGCGCACCATGGGTGGGTGCAGGGTGCATTGAACTCGGCCTGGCGCGCAGTATACTATGTGCTGCTGGACAAATATCAGGACAAGGATCTGTTGCAAAGGTTTTTCGACAGGTGGGGTATTCCGGACGAAGAAAGCACGGTGAATCTGCCGAAGTTGGCGGCATTGGCGCTGGATCATGTTTTGTGAGCCCTCATGGATCTCGATACATGCACCCAGAGGCTTGTCCCTATCATTCGGAAATTGTCGTTTTTCATCGTCGTGCATTTGCATACGTGTGCCAGTTTCTTTTGTCCATCTTGAAGTACGGACTCGTATCAAGTCTTGCGTCAGTATGATTGAAGTAAACCTAGTTCAGGGTGAATTTTAGCCGCGTGGCAAATAGTCTAGATGGCTATAGAGTAACAAATTGCGTCAAGGTCAAGCCATTAGCAGGGAGCGAAGCCTGAAATCTAGCAAACTCACCAAGCTCGCGCGCACACAGCGCCTCGATGTCCGTGTATTCTGCGTCCTCGCTGAGAGCAATCACGTTCACGGAGTCGTGTCTAATTTTTGTATGGCAAATGTCCCGTAGCGAGCAGCTCGCGGTCAATCATCTGTATGATCTTCAATTCCATACGACCGAGCAGATCGCCGTCTGCGTGCATAGTGTCTCGCCCTGTTCCTGTTCAGTAGGAGGCCGTCCATCCACATAATAAGTATAGATGTTCATCAATTGCCTTTGGATGCCTGATACTACTCACCATGACGCTGGGAGCATTGAAGGTGATCTATGCGTGACTAAGGCCTTTAGAATTCGTTAGCAGAAGTAGTGGATCACTGAACGGGGGATCGATCAGTGAAGTTATATATGCTGTGGTTGTCGCATTGGTTCCAAGCTGGGGGTGGGGGTTAAATGAACGAAAGCCCCGACACTCGTCGTTGGTCAAATTTAAGTTGAATCAATTACGTTCAATTCGGGAGTAGGTTCAGATCTCATCTTATCTATGTCTCCGGCTTGACTCGATGTAATCTAATCTCCTCCAGCTGAAGAAAAGTCGATCTCTATAATCATACCGAACGTAAACGCATACCCCGTCGTTGCTGGCAGCAACTCCTCCCTCGTTCAAACAGCTCAGTAAAATGGCTTCAGGAGAACCAGCCGCTCATCCGGTAGACGACCTGTCACATAAGGTCCAGTCGACCACCATATCATCGTACGCACTGCTGCTCAACGAGATCCTTGTATTAGAAATGAACTGACAAGCCTCATAACCAGACCCGCAGGGGCCGCGAAGCAAGAAGCACCGACGATCAAGCCTGCCGACCCTGCGTCAGCACACGAGCAGGTGGTGACGCCCTGGGACGTGCAGGGTTCCGTCGCGAGCGATGGGCGGCAGCTTGCAATCGATTACGACAAGCTCGTTGTGCAGTTCGGTACACGCAGGATTGACGACCCACTGCTTGAGCGCTTTGAGCGGCTGACAGGCCACAAACCCCATATCCTGCTTCGGAGATGCATGTTCTTCTCCCATCGGTGAGTGCTGCGGATCATGGTTTCATCTCGTAGAGTACTGACAGGGCTTGTTCATGTGTACAGAGAATTCGACAAGATTTTGGATAGATATGAGCAAGGGAAGCCGTTCTTCCTGTATACCGGACGTGGGCCGAGTAGCGACAGCATGCATCTCGGACACATGATTCCCTTCGTTTTCACAAAGTGCGCAAGCTGCCCTCTCCCTCCCTTTCTGCTGCTTACGCCTCTCTTGACAGATGGCTCCAAGACGTCTTCGACGTGCCGCTTGTCATCCAGCTCACAGGTACGCATCGATTTCCGCGCAGCATACGTGGCGACACTTCATGGAAGCACGTAGAGATCTGACGGAACCACGTAGACGACGAGAAGTTCCTCTTCAAGCACGAGTTAAAACCGGAACAGACGCACAAGTTCGCATTCGAGAACGCCCGCGATATCATCGCGGTCGGCTTCAATCCAGAGAAGACCTTCATCTTCAGCGATTACGACTATATCGGCGGCGCGTTCTACCGGAACATCTCCAAGATCTCGCGCCAGATCACCCTGAGCCAGGCAAGGGCGACCTTCGGATTCAGCGACTCGTGAGTTCCGCCCCTCCTCTTTGCGCCTGCAATGCACATCCAAACTATATCTTCCTTAGCGACAACATCGGCAAGATCCACTTCGCCGCCATCCAGGCCGCGCCGTCCTTCTCGAACTCCTTCCCGCACATCTTCGGCGAGGTCACGAACATCCCCTGCCTCATCCCCTGCGCGATCGACCAGGACCCGTACTTCCGCCTCACGCGCGACGTCGCGCAGAAGCTCAAGTACCAGAAGCCGACGCTGCTCCACGCCAAGTTCTTCCCTGCGCTCCAGGGCCCGCAGACGAAGATGAGCGCGTCGGATCCCAACTCCACGATCTATATGACGGACACGCAGAACCAGATCAAGAATAAGATCAATAAGCATGGGTTCAGTGGCGGGAGGGAGACGGAGGAGGAGCACCGGAGATTGGGAGGTGACACGGAGGTGGATGTTGCGTATCAGTACTTGACTTTCTTCTTGGAGGATGACGAAGAGCTCGAGCGATTGGGCAAGGTTCGTGCTGTTTGATGTTCTACTCTTGATTTTGGATTAATTGTTGAGTTTAGGAATATCGTGCTGGCACGCTGCTCACGGGCCAGCTCAAGGCGAAATGCATTCAGCTTCTCCAGCAGTTCGTCAAGGGCTTCCAGGAGGTGAGTTTGCCGCCTTCGCTGTTATATGAGGGAGACTGACTGACCTTGGGCAACCAGCGACGAGCGAAAGTAAACGATGATGAGGTCCGGAAATTCATGGCTGTCCGAAAAATCGAGCCAACGTTTGGCAAGAGGCCGCAGCCCGACGGCGCTGCCAGCACTATTGCCTGACTAGATGATACGGAGAACGGAGTGATTGAAGAAGTGTACGTGTACAAACATCAAATTGTTGTACCTCTAGCACTGCAGCATAGAGAATTACCGACGTGTGGAACACATTCATGAAGCCGGGGGTTCGGACAGTAAACCAAGAGTGCGAGTAAGTATACGTCAAATGTCCAATTTCCCAAGATGCTACAGAGATCTACATCTACATGTACAAGACACATTATCGCATCCTTACATTCGCACAAGAAATCTACGTCCTCGACATTGCCTCTTTCCCTCCGCCCACCTTCGTCGTCCAGTCGAACATTGCCCACGGCGGCCCCTCCCAGTTGTCCAGCGCCTCAAGCGACGCCTTTCCCCAGTCAAAAGTCTCATGCTCGGCGTGGTCCGCAGGACCGTCGACGAAGATGGCCAGTGTTTCGTTTTTCGGGTTGATGAACCCATCGCGAATGGCGTTCTTGATGAGCACGCGGAGAGGCTCGTAGAAGCCGCGTACGTTCACGAGTACGACAGCTGGTAACGCACTCAGGTTCGACGAGAATAGACAGCAGGCTCACAAGGGCTTACGTTTGTTATGGATACCGATTTGAGTCCAGGTGATCACTTCCATAATCTACATTGGATGAGCGAGAGAATAGAAGGGCGAAAGCGAGGTCCTTACCTCCTCGAATGTACCGAAACCACCTGGGAGACCAATGAAGCCTCCTGCTCGCGTCGCCATCTCGACTTTGCGCTCATGCATCGAGCTGACTACGATCTGAATACACGTTATAGTCCATCCTTGACCCTCGAAGAGCGGTGACCTACTGTTTGGACCTTTCAAAGAAAGACTTGATGAGCTTCTCAGCCAATGGTATTCCGCACGCTACGCACCTTCTCTCTGCCGGGCTCATTGAGGAGTACGGGTGCTGACTTCGAAGACGTTTTGTCGCCCTCTCCGCCTCCCAGCGTCATCGCATGGGGCACAACGCCAGTCACCTCACCTCCTCCCTTCAAGACTGTTCCCGACACGATGCCCATAATCCCCTTCGAGCCTCCACCATACACGAGCGGCCGATTCGCTTCTGCCAATGCGCGACCCAACGCTACGGGAGTGAACCGTTAGCACTTCTTCTCCTTCACCAAAAGACACATGTGCCGGACGCAGAGACTCACAGGCAGCTGCCTCCTGGTACGCCTTCTCTTTGCCCGGCGACGAGGCGCAGTACACCGCAACCGCACGGGGACGCTCTTGCGCGGTCATGTTTCCTTTGTGTACTACGGGGGTCTTGGGAGTGGGTTTCTTCTGGGTGTTGTAGAAGGGGAAGATGCTCTCAACGAGGTGCGCGAACCGCGAGGTGGATTGAGTCATTTCTGAACGGCGCTGTCGGATCTTCATGCACGTTTGCAGATACGTACACAAACCTCCTTTGACAAGAGGACGTCCATGTGCTGGCGTATTAGGATATGTAAGTTGGAAATGATGGCTGATAGAAAACCAGGTATGTAGGAGCTAGGCGGCGTATACATGGCCTGGGAAATGTCATGAAAACGCTTGAATGGCGGCTGTGATCAACTTCTACGTATTGTATCACCAATATGTATGCAAACCAGGAAGTTCAAGATCCCTAGGCCTCTTGTCCACATTCAACGCTAGCATTATCCAGTTAGTAAGGATGATAGAAGCGATCATTGCGCAAGCCACACATGTCGCTCGGCACTAATATGTCAAACCGTCAAATCAAAGGAAGAACCACTGGCAGTGCTCCTTCGACTGTTATCGGACATGTTGCGAAAAATCGAAGAGATATGGCAGAGAAACGTAAGTCTAGTATTCGCCCTTCCTACGCCTACAGCTCGATGATACCAAGCATACCACACGCCATCCGATCACCATATTGTCCCATGAGTTTGCGGTAGTCTTCGCGCGACATAAAAGCATCCGGAATCACCGCATCGGCCAAAGTCCCGTCACCGTGTCTCTCCTTGCAATGCGTCTTCAAGTTGCGCCAATAGCCTTGAACACAGTCGCATGGTGGAACCGGACATCGATACTTCGCCTCAAGGTGTCGCGCTATGAAGTGCAAGACGAGCTCCCACGAGACCTTCCGCCGTTTGCCACATCCAGGTATCGGACACCCAAAGTCCTCTTCGCTACGAATCGCAACGATACCCCTAAACCAGTCAGTCGTGCCGTCCTGCAGGCGTATTCGCTTGGGTACGGTATCAACGGCGACCAGGCGATGGCCGAGGCTTTGCAGGGTGTCGAAGGTGTCGTCTGCAGCTGCTTTGTGGTTTCGCCCCGGTATGGCCTGTAGCTCTGAGGGTTGCCCAGCCTGTGAAGTGCTAGCACCAGACACGGCTCGGCGGCCGGTCGGCACATAATCCCTGTACACTCCGATGTCCACTCCGAGGCCCCGATCCAACCACGTCATGCGCTCAGCGTTGGTCGGCAGTCGAGTTGCAGAGGAAACCGATGGTTGTAGGGTCGTTCTCGAAGTATGGCCGGGGTGGGGTTTTGAACGTCTCGTCGACATAGTTGAAGGTAGGCAGGAGGAAGAGTCAGGTATCTGGAGACGGATATACCTATGTAAGGTGAGCGATGAGCTCATGAATTCGGGGGGCAGTCTTATATTTCCCGATGCCTTCGCCACTATTTCTGTGGCATCGGGAAATGCATGGTTAGCTCGCATCTGTGCCTGACTGTGGTCCAAGTGCGACGAGTTGTAGCACGACATTGGCAGAGTCGCTTATTGACAATGAATCTGTATAGCGGATCGTCAGTGCGTGTTCACATGAAGTTGAAAGTCAGTTTGACGGATTTCGAATTGCGTGTCTCTCCCCTGCGAGCCGCATCGCGCAAAGTGAATGACTCCGGCTAGAGCAACTGAGAGAAAGGGCCTGTCTAAGGGACGTGGCTAGCGGGGGCCATTGCGGCACTCCATGCTTCAGTGGTCAATGCACTGACAGGACGAAACTACCGAGTCTGTCACATGCGGTTCAGAATGGCTCTCTTTGACCAAGCACTAGCAAAAAAAATCGTACCTCCTATTGCCATTAGACACGAATGTCTTAAGTACGTCGCCGAATAATGTCAGGCAGAGATGTTTCACTGGGTGGTCATTCACAATGATGAGCACGTATACCGTACAATTCCTCTCCCGACGCACCTTGTTTTGACTGCTACCGAAAATCCTTTGGCACGCCCGTGCGTAGTCCGACGGAGGAATGAACCTTCAGCGTCGGCTGAGCCCTTCCGTCGATGCTCTCGACTACAGGTGCTATCCATCATACTCGCGTGAGCATCCGGGCACGGACAACCCTCTTGTCCCAGGCTCCGGCTCAAACCCGGAGGACCCGACCAGGACACGCGAGGCTCACAGCGCTAGCGCCCATCGGGATGGGCGGGACGCCCTCGCCTCCGGAAAATATGGCTCCAATGACAGAGGAAGCGGTCAGAATACGGAGATACCTGAGTGCTCGTGCTCACCATCGACGAAGTCCAAGTGCGGACGATCCTGCCTCGCACAGATACTCCTCCCAAGCGATGCGAGTTTATATAGGCGGCAGCATGCTTGGCGTTTGTCCCTTGTCCTGCATCTTCTTGCCCATCCCTTCAGAGCTCTGGCATGGAGACACAAACTGAGCAGACGAGCACGACGGGGACACCAGAGAAGACGACCACTAGTGCCGCGGGGGACAAGAATCCAGAAGCCGGACGACCTTCCGCGGAAGACACGGAGACCGCGGCAGACCAGGACTTGCGTAGGGATTCCATAGCGAAAGAACGTTTCGTGGAGACTTCGCTCACTTCCAAGGACTCCAACATCCTCATCGTCGATTGGGACGGACCCGACGACCCCGCCAACCCTAGAAAGTGAGTTCTCCGGGATCCGCTATCACCCAGCAGACTTGAAATACTCATGCATGGGGCGCACGGTATGCTGTACGACAGCTGGACATTCCGACAGAAATGGGGCGCGACGGCGATCGTCTCCGCATTCACATTCATCTCGCCCGTCGTGTCGTCGACGATGGCGCCTGCGTCCGAGCAGATTGCACACGATTTTGGCGTGACGAGCACAGTGGTCATCGCGATGATGACGTCCATCTTTGTACTTGCTTTCGGTGAGCTTGTTGTTTGAGTGAGAGGGTAGTACTTACCAGACTGTGACTAGCCTTTGGACCCCTGCTTTTGAGCCCGCTGAGCGAGATTTACGGCCGCTCGCGGGTACTACAGCTTGCGAATTTGTGGTTCCTTGGTTCGTCCAACGCCGTGTCTGTTATCTGCCTACTGACTGGCATTCTGTTTATCGTCAGCATGGAACATCGGCTGCTCCTTCGCCAAAAACACAACTGAGCTGATAGTCTTCCGCTTCCTAGCAGGACTCGGGGGATCCGCGCCGCTTTCTGTCAGTCCGCCTCTTCGTCTCTGCTAATCGACCAATTAACGAGACAACGGCAGGTATCTGGAGGCGTCATTGCGGACATGTTCGACGCGGAGAAGCGCGGGCAGGCACTCGCCTTGTATACGCTGGCGCCGCTCATCGGTCCCGTCATTGGTCCCATCGTGGGCGCGTGGATTGCGGAACTGTCGAGGTGGCAGTGGGTCGTAAGCAGAGTCTCCTGTCCAAGTGCTCTTACTGCAACTGAGGATTGGTTGTGATAGTTCTGGGCCACGAGCATCGCTGACGGATGTGTGCAAGTTCTTGGTGTCCTCTTTCTGCGAGAGAGTAAGTGCCGTGTCCTTCTTTGAGCGATTCCGAAGATATACTTACACGGTACAGCATTCGCGCCAGTCCTTCTGGAGCGTAAGGCGAAACGGATAATCGCACAGATGGACCAAGAAACTCGGGATCGAACCGTAGTCCGGACCATCTACGAGGACGGCACCCGCGAGTGCGTCTTTCCTCCCTTGCCCCCGAATGTCAGATTGCTCACGAAGATGGACGCAGCTGGAGGCGGATCCTCATCAAGTCGCTCATCCGCCCAGTCCAGCTCTTCGTCACGGAGCCAATCGTGCAGCTCTTCGGCGTCTACATGGCATTCGTCTACGGGCTTTTGTACCGTGAGCACACCCGCCGCCTCTTCTTATCCTTACACTGAATCTGATACATGGCATTTTCAGTCTTCATCACCACACTGCCGAGTATATTCCAAGGCTCTTACCACGAGTCCATCGGCATTGCGGGGCTGCACTACCTCGCGCTTGGCATCGGGCTCTTTGCCGGCACGCAGATCGGTGCACGCGTGCTGGACCGGAGCTACAAGAGCATGTCGAAACGCAATGGCGGTGTTGGGAAACCTGAGTTTCGGCTGCGTGAGTGCTCCCTGCTTAAAACGAATCTATACGGAGGAGTCCTGACCGTGAGCGTGGCCACAGCGACGATGTATCCCGGAACGGTACTCCTCCCTGTTGGACTGCTCATCACCGGATGGACGGCGCAAAACCGTGTGTTCTGGATCGCCCCCGATATCGTGAGTTTTATACCTTCGAATCCATGACTGAGGGCGATGCTGAGAAATTTACAGGGCATCGTCCTGGTCGGTGCTGGAGTGGTCCTGAACATGCTGAGTCTGCAAACATACGTCATTGATGCATTCACGCTTTACTCGGCCTCTGGTGCGTACTATTTTCATATAGGCTCTTCTGAATCCACTGAACTGAAGCACTCTCGCACAGCACTCGCGGCGACGACGTTCCTCCGCTGCATCGCGGGCTTCGGATTCCCGCTCTTCGCACCGGCGATGTTCTCGGCCCTTGGGTTCGGCAAGGGGGATACCATCCTTGCGGCGTTTGCTATTGCTATTGCACCTGTGTAAGTCAGCCTCTTCTTCACTCTTACTCTCTCTGCTGAAGCGGCTGAAACAAACTCGTGCGGCAGCCCATACCTCTTTTGGCTCCATGGAGAGCGCATACGCGGAATGAGTCGACATGCACACAAGAACTGAAGGTTTCGCTGCTCTCTTATTGCGTTCATCGGGAGGTCGTTACTGGGCGGCGCCTTTCGGGCAGGGTGTTAGAAGTGCGAAGCCTATAGTGTTGTCATCGTCTTTACGAATGCTCCCAATGATCTTTTATTTTTACGGACCTATACCAGAATGCACTACTTCAGTAGAAGAATAGATACTATGAACATAATATAAGATGCTCACCCATCGTCCTAGGTCGTTGAGTCACGACCGACCTTCCAATATCAGCGACAATTTAAATTGGAGAGCATAAATGTCACCGATGAAGTCGAATATCCGTCACTCGCATCCAGTTGTTGGCACACGCGTAAACAGACCTCTCTAAATTCATATTTCGTTGTCAAATCGCTGCTACGAATCAAGCTGTACTGCGGGTCCCTCTTCGGTGGCGGGAGCCTCCTCCAAAGCTGGAGCATCATCCTCCGCCCGGTCTTCGCCTACAATTTGCTAACAAAACTCAGCACTGCAGCACGCAATAGCAAAGCCAACTCACCTGCACCTCCGACGGCGTCGCGATCTCCGCAAACACAATCTCTCTCCCCGCCGGATCCTCAACCCTCACATTCCGCCTCGTCAACCCCGCCAGTCCCTCCAAGAACACGCGCCGGTGCCTCGTCTTCAGATCCATCCACCCCGACGAGTTCAAGAACCGCACGATCCGCAACGCCTCCGCGCGCTCCTTGAGCGCATCCAGCCACTCAAACACGCGTCTATACTCCACATTCCGTCCCTGATTCGGCAGCCTGAGCCCCAAATGCGTCACGCCGGGCATGACCGCGCGGTCGCCCGCGCCGAGCACATCGAGCTCCTCCCAGCGGCGGTCCATCGAGAGCACCAGATGGCGCAGGTTCGTGCACGCGTCGCACAGCGCACGCAGGAGCGCGCCGAGCCCGTCGGGGCGGTCCGTGTGGAGGTGCACGCGCACGGTCTCGAGGCGCGGGCCCTGGATGGCGAGGAAGTCCGCGAGGCAGGGGAACTCGACGAGGTGGTGGTCGTGCACGCTGATCTGGCGCAGCGCGGGCAGCGGCGCGGGGTGCACGTGCGGGAGCGCGCAGCTGTAGTCGCCTGCGAGCCAGAGGTACGAGAGGCTGGGCGGGAACGCGGCCGCGAGCGGGCACGGGAAGACGATGAGGTCCGGGATGCTCCCGACGGTGCGCAGCGCGGTGAGCCCGTTCACGACGTCGCAGACGTTCGGCCACACGAGCTTGCGCAGCGCGTGCGCGCTCGTGTGCCGCAGCGCGAGCGCGAGCTCCGCCTGGAAGCGCGGCCCGCTCTGCATGAGGAAGGAGTTGTCCCAGAGCGCGGAGAGGATCTCGAGGTTCGGGAAGCACCTGATGAGCTGCAGCAGTGCCGTCGAGTGCGTTTCCGGCGCGGGGGCCCACTGCTCGGCACTGGTGCGCCCGGCGCGCATGGCGAGGTCGACACGGCGCGTCCACCAGCCCTTGGGCTGCGCGCCCGCGCCTGAGGTGTCGGCGCGCGCTCTGTCGGCGTCGGCAGTGAGCGTGTCGCGGAGCTGCGGTAGGTGCCGCTCCCATCCGATGTAGATCGCGGCGTAGAGTAGTGGGGTCGCGAGGGCATGCCACTGCTTGCAGACGCGGACGAGGTAGCGTTTCGTGACGAGGGCGGCGCGAACGGCTTGTCTGAACTTCTCATCCGATGCGTAGTCGGGATAGGTGGGCGAGGACGGTGAAGAGGAGAATGGATTCTGCACCTCCGAGTCGAAGAGGTGTGGGACGTGGGTCGCGAAGTCGAAGATGTGTAGCCAGAGCTCGGGTGGGAGGGTGGGTAAAACGACTATCTTCTTGCTCCATGAAGCCGACATGTTGATTCCGCAGAGTCTAAAGGAAAGAGAGGTTTCTTTCTATCTGATGCCTTGTAATATGCTGGGCAATCGTGATGAAGGGCCCGTCACGTCGCAACAAAGGTTGACGGAAGTGGCGGCCCGCCAACCACACACTAGCGCTAGCGCCCGGGGTTATAATGTTTGCCTTCAACATGCGGCCCTCCCTTCCCTTGTGTACCACCATAGTCGTCATCTATTCGCGTGGATGTACAGTAGGCTCTGGGTATATGGAAGCACGCGCTCCGATGTGAATCCGTCATATACATACATACATTTCGCGCCACCGAGCCATTCAAGTTATTCCAGCTACTGCAACGAGCACGGTTGCTCAGGTGTCTCTACAACCGTGCATAGTAAGAATTTACATCCTCTTGCACCAACTCACGCTTCTTTCCCCTCGGCATGCCATGTATCAATTCAAGGTGACGCCCTTGATTATCCGCACGTGTAAACGAACTCTCGCACAAGTCGCATGCGAACCTGATGTTCAGGTGTGCCCTCTTGTGGCGAGCAAAACTGCACTTGTGAACCTTCTCTTGACACGTCGGACATGCCTTATATACCCATTTTTTCGTCACAGTGCGGAGCTGCGCCTTCCCGGGCCTACTCTGTCTGGTCTGGCTTTTACACTCGCGCATTGGCTGATCATGTACAGGACCACGACGTTCGAAGTTTCGGCTAGTGGCAGGGGACTGTCTCTGCTCGCGAGCCAGCACGTTAGACGTTGCTTCGTGTTCTGGTGTTTTGTGCACTGGTGCTTCGTGTTTTGGTGCTTGTCCGAGCTGGGCTAGAAGATCTCGAAAACTGGGAAGAACAACAACACCAGCCCCTTCAGCGGAGGAGTCCACTCTTGCATGGCGAGCAGTGCCCCCAGTCCCGAATCTGCCAGCATTGCCGTAGGACACACGTGTGTACGACCCCATCGTCCTCGTTCTTGTTCCGCGGTCGAATTGCGCTTCGGGCTGGGATAGGATAAGACGCAGGTCCATGTCGTGTGCATATGGCGTTAGCAAGATGTCGCGAAGATATAAGACTGAATTTGCAAGCGCCTCCGATGCCCTGACCGAGGCGTTTTGGGGGGCAGAGGCTATAGGAAGGATCTGCTTCTAGTCAAGCCATGGAGGCAAGTCGCGCAGCGTGGGGGAAGTACGCTGCTGAGGTCCCACAAGTTCACGTACGCCGGGCAAGAAGTGACCATATAAATGTGCTCTAGGAGGCCCCCGTACCATGTACGCATTTGCGCCGCAATCCTAGTATAGTTATCAAGAGCAACACAACAAGGATGGTGCAAGCTGTAAAGAGTGTCGCTTGCCATGTAGGGAGGTCAGACCATCGTCGAATCGCGTTTGCAGCGTTGCTGGCCGAGTCTGGCTTGCGCCATCGGCGAGCTAGGAGACGAGAGCGTCGACACGGGGCCAGAGTACGGAGACGGAGGCGTTGAGGTTCGGGAGGCACTTGATGAGCGTCGGTGCCCCGGCGCGCATGGCGGGCTCGACCCACCGGCTAGCGCAGCGCGCACGACCTATCCAAGCTTCTCATCCGACGCGTAGTCGGGATATGTAGGCGAGGAAGGCGGAGACGAAACCGGGTTCTGGAGTCTGCACTAGACTCCGAGTCGAAGAGGTGCGAGTGCGGGACGAGGGTACCTCGTGAAGTCGAACTTGAATACATGCGGCCAGAGGTCGGGTCGGATTCAGAGGGTGGGCAAAGCAGTGACTATCTTTCTGTTCCATGAGGCCCGCGTGGTGGTTCTGCAGATTCTAAGGATGCCTTCACTGGCAGACACTGTCAATCCGAGTCGCGATGAGGGAAGGGGGTTAAGTAGCAACGGGCGCTTATCCCAGAGTCGGCACATCGGGCCGCCACAACCCCGCCTCCTCCCACCCTCAGCGATCTCGTCCCTCACTCAACCGCGCACACGCACACGCCCAAAACATTTTGCTACTATACAATTTGTATTGCCAAAAAGCCACAAAAGAACAAATCCCGAAAAGTATTGGTGTAGTATCGTAGTCATAAGTAATGTTATGTATATTTACGTGCGTGGATGGATGGATGGATGATGGGTGGGGGGTACAAGGGGGTTGTGATGCATGTATGGAAGGAAAAAGAGGACGACGACGGCGGCGGCCGTGAAGCGGTCCAGACGCTACTACGCCGCTCGCGGGGAAAACTAGAATCGGGCGCAGTAGTGTAATTGCGGAGAGGGGTGAGGGTGGGGGATGGGTGGAGCCAGACAAGGTCCATGCGCCGCAGCGCCTGCCGCACCGCGAATCTGCTCGCACCGCCCACAAGATTTTATGCCGCTGCGAAATCATTGACTTCGGCGCGCGGACGATGGAGGTGCGAGCAAAGCGACGGTGCGGCCGGCGCCGCTCGCAGCCGGAAGAGAGGCGGGCACGATCACGGCTTGCGGAACTCGCAAAGCACGGTGTATATCGTGTTGAACGCGGTATAGATCTCTTCTCGGACCTGGTGCCACGCGAAGAAAAGCATAAGCGATCGTGTTTACAGCAGATGCTAGACCATGAGGACCGGGCTATCCTGGCCTAGGCTCAGGAACGTCCGCGGTTTCATGTAAGAACGAAATAAGAAACGGATGGTCACCTTTGCGCCGGTCAACACGATCTTGCCAGACACGAAGATCAAAAGCACGACTTTCGGCTTGATCATACGGTAGATAAGACCAGGGAACAACTAACGACAAGACGTCAACAATGTGCCCAAACACACAAAGGAAAAAGCACGCACCTCAGGCTCGTAGCTGCTGAACTGCCCGTGGCTGTAAGCCAAGCCCTCGAGACGGATCGGGAACTTCACGTCGCAGCTGCCGACGATGTTCTGGATCTTAAACTCGGAGAACTTGGCGTCGAACCCGAGCTTCTGCACGATCCGTGCGTACTTGCGCGACGCGAGCCGCGAGTCGTCCTCAGACTTCGCGCCCGTGACGACCATCTTGCCCGACGCAAAGATCAGCGCGGTCGTCTTGGGGTCGCGAATGCGCATGATGACGGCTGCGAAACGCTAGACGCGAAGCAAGCAGGGTAGTGCACAAGCTCACACAAAGGCCCCGCCGCGGGGCGCGGCCGGGGCGAAGAGACGGATACTAACCTTAGGATTGTACTCGGCATTCCTAGCGTGAAGTGCGATCGTCTTGAGGTCCAGCCGACAGTCCAGGTTGACAGTGGCAACGATGTTCTGGAGAGTGGGGACAATGCCTTCGACGGCGGTGATGTGCTGCTGCTCGAGAGTGAGCGGCGCGGGGGTCGCCGGCACCTGAGTCGCTGCCGGAGTCGACGGGCCCGCTACCGCGTTGGCTTGCTGGGAAGCCGGGGGAGACTGCGAGTGCGGCTGTGATTTTGTCTGGGGAAGCTGTGGCGCGGGGAGGTGCGCCTGGTATGTCGGCGCAGCCGTCACCGGCCCTGGGCCAGGAAGCGCAAGCGATGATGGTCCAGGCAGGCTGAAGTTCGAGCCAGTAGGGAGTGCGAGCCCATGAGTGCCGCCTTGCTGCTGACCCTGGGCCTGTTGCTGCTGCTGCTGTTGTTGTTGTTGCTGCTGCTGTTGCTGGTACTGCTGTTGCTGGTACTGGGAGCGGCCACCGAAGGTGACTTGACGCGCAGGGAGAGCAAAAGACATTGTTTAATGGGATATGAGAGTGCTGGACGCGTGCGATGACGAGTGGCGTAGAGGAAGATAAGCAGCAGAAAAAGATATTGAGCGTGGGAAAGGGGGGTGCGGGTGGGAGGCGACGCGAGCGGCGAGAGCTGCTTCTTATATACCCTTGCACATTCAAACTCCGCACATCACACTGCTCCAAAACCTTAATCACCTCTTGATTCCTGATCTCTCTCTTGATCCCTCGTCTTCCACAGACGCTCTGCCCTGCCTCCGCGCTTGCTCTTGTCTTGCACGGCTTGCTCGGCCAGCATCACTCTCTGTCTATCTGCGAAATCGCGCTCGAAAGGAGCTCAGGAGAGGTGGTTTTGAGCATGGCCGGCGAGCGGCTATTGTTCCCTCTTTAGCCGCAACCCTGTCGCGGCGGTTCCCGCACGGGCCATGTCGAGTCATCTCTGCTTTGTCTTGCCCGCCTCCCCCCTCTCCTCGTTCTCGACAGGCAAGACGCTGCCCAATCTCCTTGCATTCGACGTCTAAGGCTACTCAATATCCGCAGCAAGCATTAGGACGGCAGATTCATTCGCTTTGAGGCTCTGGGGAGTTCTGCTTCCGATTAGGCAACGATAAGCTTCTCTCTTTGATCTCGCGAGCGCTTTCCCTAGGCAACATATTGCTCTCTCCTTCTGCATCCGTCCATGCGTTTGTCCATCGCGACTGCTTCCGCCCTTTCGCTCTTTGGCCGACGGCGCCAGCGCCGGGCGATCTCGTCGGACGAGTGGAGCCCCGAGCCTCGTGTACGCCGCGCGACGGCAACCGCGATCCCCAATGTGTCCGTTCCGTTTGTTGTTATGAATGACATGACAGTTCTTCCATTTCGTAGCGTATCGTGTGACTAAGAATAAGCATTGGCACTAGCACTGTCCTTTCAGAAAGTCGAAACAAAAGGTCCTTGTCCATTGTGTCGACGTCCCCGTTAGTGGTTAGTGGCATCTTGCGAGCCCGGAGAGCAAGAGCTGGTTTCCAGCGTTGATGTAGTAGTAATCGCCTACGTATACACAATAAGCGTTTGCAAGGCTTTACAGCATGCTGCAGGCATACGCACCGTAGACAATACCAGTGAGGTTGTTGGGCGGGTTCGCAGGGTTGTTCACCGTGCCGTTAGACAACAGGCTATTCCACTCGGGTTTCCAGAATGCATTCGTTGTGGCGCTCAGAATCTATAGGGTTGTGGGTTAACAACGTTCACCAAGGGTGCAAAGATAGGAGGGACGCACCTTGATAGCGGCGTTCGTGTAGTAAAGCGCGCCCGTGTTGTTCGCTGGTGACAGGCTATTCTCCTGCAGCGCGAGTAGGAAGAGACCGTTCGTAGCGATCATAGCGGCAGAACTGTCCGCCGGCCTCGGTGGGTCGAGGGGTGCATTGAAGTCCCTATGCCCGATATCAGCACTTGAGGACGAAACAAATATGAATGAGAGCACGGACCAAGGCACGATGTTGTCCGAGGGCAGATTGTCGATGAAGTACGAAGCCATGCGGCGCGCCGTGTCGAGGTATCGCTGTTCGCCCGTGCGTTGATGCACTGTTGCCGCAGGTGTATCTTGAGAAGAGCCCTCAAGAGAGAGGAAGAACGATGCAGCGTACTGTTGGCAAACCCATAGATCCCCCACGCCTGCCCGCGACTCCACGTGCTACTGTTCGAATAGCCCTGCGACGTACGCTGGTCGATGACAGCACCGGTGGTCGCGTTGTAGTCGACGACATGGAACGAGCCGCCTGTCCCAGATACAATATCCTCAATCTCTGCCTCTAGAAGAAAGAAAGCAACACGAACCGTCTGCGCGTACGTGGTTCACCATCGTCTTGTCCGCGTGCGACATCGCAATATCACGCAGCGTGTGGTTGCCCGTCAGACCCTCCGAGACAAACAGCACCTAGCGCGCCCGTCAGCACTAGCACTCATAGCAAAAGACAGCAACACACCTCGAGATTCATCATATTATCGATGATGACCTGGAAGTCCGTCGGGTCCGCCGAGTCCCAGCTACGCGTGCACCCCACAATCGGGCTGAACCGCCCCGCGAGGTGGTTCGCAAAGTCGTTGACAGCCTCGATCGCCGACGCGTTCGTCGGGTTTCTACACCAAAAGCGCGTCAGTTTCCCTATACCCTATGCCTCCGCCTCGTGGCAGCAGGCATGACCACACGTGGATTATGAAAGGGCGGGGAGGCGAGTTCACGCACAGTTCCAGCTCCTGCACAAACGGGAAGCTCAAAAAGCCCACATCATGCCCGACGCCCGTATGCGTCTCCAGCGGCACCTCGCCCGTCGCCCACCTGCGCCCCTCCTCCAGCCACTCCGCCTCGCCGCTGCTGTTCCCGCACAGCTGCGCGCGCGTGCGCAGCGCGTAGAACGTCGCGGGCAGGAAGCCGGTCGTCCACCCGTCCGCGGGGAAGTAGATCCACTCGCCGCTGTCGCGCGTCGTGTACTGCGGGTACTGCGTCGGCGTGCCGGAGATGTTGTGCGCGGTCGCGCGCAGCTTGGTCTCGATGAGCGGCGAGAAGAGCGTGTCGTGCGGGAGGGAGGAGGTGTCGGCGTCGGGCGCGAGCTGCGCGAGTGCAGTCGCGAGCGCGGGGAAGAGGGCGAGGAGCCCGATGCGCAGCGTCATGGTACTGTGTTGTGTGAGGGTTGAGGTTGTATTGAAGGGGTAGAGTTGGAGTGGCGCGTAAAGGCCGCCTGCTCGTGTCGAGCCCTGGTCCGTTTTATACCGGGCTCGCGGGCGGCGGGCCCGGCCTGGGCTGCGTTGCCGTTATGAGCGATTTGACGCGCGGCGGGGCGCCCCCGTGACGCCGTGCGCGGGGAGCGTGATTTGCGGCCATGTGCAGACGATGTTTGGGACGGCCGTGCGGGCGTGGAGAAGCGGGCTCGTGAAACGAAATATAGCGGAGAAGCGGTCGGCTGGCCGTGATCTGTGTGGGATCCTCGTGTTTGCGCGAGCGCGCGGGCCGTCAGGTGTCAGGGCGCCCTGGCTGGCATCGTGGCGGGCGCGCTCGTGCTCTTCTGTGCGGGCGGAGGGGTCGGAGGGTTACGTTTGTGTGTGCTAAACGTTTGAAGGTTCGGCAGAGGTCGACCGTCATGGTGAGTTTGGGTCAGAAGCCTCGAGATCATCAGTGATGTAGCGCTGGCGGCCGTGTACGCGGGATGAACGATACACGGCACACTACAGTGAAGAGATAGGGGCCAAAAACGCCGAGCTTGGGCTTACAATGTCTAGAGACCTGAGAGTACACCGGGAGAGATCGTATTTGGGCTCACAGGCAGCTGTCCGGAACCCAAGCGGAACGCGACTACACCCATTTTCCACACCAGAGACTTATCGCTGTGGCTGGCGTTCGTGGGTTCAGGGCAGAGCACACCAGCGTCAGAGGTAGAACGAAAATTTAGGATGCAGAGACTGCGCAAGGTGACGGTGCAGGAAGAGGCGGTACATTGGGAGGTGGCCTAAAAAGGCAATCTTGTGCTGCGGGCGAGTGGCGGAGGCGGCGTGTCCCCAGGCCGCGTCTGCATCATTCATACGCTGTTCCTTTCTCTTTCTTTACTCTCCCCACCACCACCTCCATAGACATGTCCACCGGCTTCGGAACAGAGATCGTCAGCGTTATCAACAAGCTCCAGGATGTCTTCACCGCCGTCGGCTCCAACGTCGCATCCATAGACTTGCCCCAGATTTGTGTGCTGGGCAGTCAGAGTAGCGGAAAGAGTAGTGTGCTCGAGGTGCGTCGCCTTTCGGTCTTTCGGAAACCAATGGGACTGACATGAGCACTGACAGAACATCGTCGGCCGGGACTTCTTGCCGCGAGGAACGGGTATTGTTACGAGGCGACCACTGGTACGTTTCATCTTCTGGTGCTCGGCCGCTGGGTCAGTAGGCCTCGCTTCGGCGAGGCCGCGTCATCTCGGAACATGCCCAAGTGCAAGCGAATGTCGTGCACAAGTCCTATGAAGTGTCGTCTGGGTGCAGACGAGGCCGAGAGTCCACCCCGGACCACGCTTCTGGCACGTAGTTACCTGCTGCGTCTCGTGCTTATCATGAAGTGGCCCGTCCTTCTCTTGCTTTGAACATGGCGCGACTCCGAGCTGGACTGGTTTAGCAACTGAGCACCGCCTATGCTCCTGCAATATTGGCTTATCATCGTTCTCAGGTCCTGCAACTCATCAACCGACCAAGCCAAAACCCGAAACAGAAACAGAACGGTGATGCTGGTATGTCTCCTTGCACACCGAGCGCACACCATCTCACGACATCCTTTCCTCCAGACAAATCGAAACCCGAGGGTGCCGACCCGAACGCCAACCCGGACGAGTGGGGCGAGTTCCTGCACCTCCCGGGGGAGAAATTCTACGACTTCAACAAAATCCGGAACGAGATCGTGCGCGACACGGAGGCCAAGACGGGGCGCAACGCGGGCATCTCGCCGCTGCCGATCAACCTGCGCATCTACTCGCCGAACGTGCTCACGCTCACGCTCGTCGATCTGCCGGGGCTCACCAAGGTGCCCGTCGGCGACCAGCCAAAGGACATAGAGAAGCAGATCCGCGACATGCTCCTCAAGTACATCTCCAAGCCCGGCTGCATCATCCTCGCCGTCACCGCCGCGAACGTCGACCTCGCCAACTCGGACGGCTTGAAGCTCGCGCGGGACGTCGACCCGGAAGGCACGCGGACGATCGGTGTGTTGACCAAGGTGGACTTGATGTGCGTGCCGTGTTCGATATTGTGCGTTAGAGCTCACTGACGGGCGTGCGTAGGGACCAAGGAACGGATGTGGTGGACATTCTCGCCGGCCGCGTTATCCCCCTGCGCCTCGGATATGTCCCAGTCGTCAACCGTGGCCAGCGCGATATCGACGCCTCCAAGTCCATCGCGGCTGCGCTCGAGCATGAGCGTCTGTACTTCGAGAATCACCCCTCGTACAAGAACAAGGCGCAATACTGCGGCACGCCCTTCCTCGCGCACAAGCTCAACATGGTGCGCCCCTTGTTTCCTCTTCTATGTCTGGAGTACTGACTAGCTTGGCAGATCCTGATGTACCACATCCGCTCGATGCTGCCCGACATCAAAGCGCGCATCACGCAGCAGCTGCAGAAGTACTCGCTCGAGCTGCAGCAGCTCGGCGGGCCCATGGGCGACAACTCGTCCAGCGTCGTTCTCAACATCATCACCGAGTTCACGAGCGAGTTCCGCACGACCATCGACGGTAATACGAATGACCTGTCGCTCAACGAGCTGTCCGGCGGTGCGCGTATCAGCTTTGTGTTCCACGAGCTGTTCAACAACGGCATCAAGAGCATCGATCCGTTCGACCAGGTCAAGGACGGCGATATCCGCACGATCCTGTACAACTCGTCGGTAGGTGGCCAATCTATGGTGGATTCGAGCTGGGTGTTGACAGCGGGCATAGGGCTCGACACCCGCGGTCTTCGTAGGCACGCAGGCCTTCGAGGTCATCGTCAAGCAACAGATCAAGCGCCTCGAGGACCCCTCGCTGCGGTGCTGCCAGCTCGTCTACGACGAGCTCATCCGCATCCTCGGCCAGCTGCTCCAGAAGATCGTGCGTATTCGCCCCATTCCCCCTCTTCCTATCGCGTGCTGACGTGAATCTGCAGCAAACGTTCCGGCGCTATCCCGCGCTGCGCGAGCGCTTCAACCACGTCGTCGTCAACTTCTTCAAGTCCGCGATGCAGCCGACGACGAAGCTCGTGAGCGACCTCGCCGCGATGCAGGCGTGCTACGTCAACACGACGCACCCCGACTTCCTCAACGGCCACAAGGTCCTTCTTCCCTCCTTCCGCACCCCCACAGCACTCTTACTGACACCCTGTTTCGCGCACAGGCGATGGCACTCGTGCAGGACCGCCTGACCGCGAACAAGCCCGCGACGCCCGAGCCGAAGAGCGGCAAGCTGCTCCCGGGTGCGGTGAACAACAACAAGGACCTCGACGTCGACCTGAAGCGCGAGGAGCAGAGCTTCTTCGGCAGCTTCTTCAGCCGCACGGAGAAGGGCCAGCAGTCGAAGAAGAAGGGCCCGCAGCCCATGGAGGCGGTGCGTCTGCTCTGTCTTCTCCTTCACCTCGGCTTTGTAGATGCTGACGCGTGCTGCAGCCGCCCCCGATTATCCGCCCGCAGGCGGCGCTCAGCGAGCGCGAGACGATCGAGACGGAGGTCATCAGTGCGTCCCTTCCGCCCCGCTTCCCCTTCTTATCCGTGGAGTTTGCTGACGGGCACACGCAGAGCTGCTCATCCACTCGTACTTCAACATCGTCAAGCGCGAGATGATCGACATGGTGCCCAAGGCGATCACGCTCACGCTCGTGAACCACTCGAAGGAGAACCTGCAGCGCGAGCTGCTGCAGGAGCTGTACAAGCCCGAGGTGCTCGACGACCTGCTCAAGGAGAGCGAGCAGGTCGTCAACCGCCGGAAGGAGCTCGTCGCTACCGTCGGCGCGCTCAACAAGGCCGAGGAGTGCGTCTTTTCCCCTCTATCCTTTACTCTCTCCCCTTGGACATAGGTACTGATCCACGCTGATGTGCACAGGATCGTTGCGGGCGTATAGACCGTTCACATTCACACTTAGGGGATACGTGTCAATTTCTGCTTTCTGCTTTCTATTTTTCTTGTCTTGTCTTCACATTCCACGAACCCGACCCACGAACATCTCCCACCACCATCCACGCGTCGTCCCCCGTCCCCGCCTTCCCCTGTGCCGCGCGCCACGGTTTCTTTGACCACTCCTATCGTCTGTCCTGCCATGTCGATAAGTATATTAGCTATAATACCCATTACTCCTGCTATCGCCAGACCTCTTTGTGCTGCCGGTGTTTGGGATGAGATGCTTCGAAGGTGAGACCAAAAGGGGCAGGTAAGTTGCCAGTGACGGCACCACGCCTTTGCCGCTGGCCAATCAAATTGTGCTCCTTGTGCAGTGAAGTTCTGATTTTTACAGTGACTGTAGTAGTTAGGACTTCGGCGTCTACATCTACATCGCGTTCGGATACTGCTGCTGCTCGTTCATTCCTACATTCCCCGTCGACGTCGACATCGACAGACTGCCCACGTGCACGCCAGGGCCCGCCTTATGTCCCTCCACCGGCACCATCGGAGAGCACCACACTACACCACACAACGCCAACACTACAGCAAAACACAAGACACAAGAACAAGAAGGCAAAATACTGATGAATGTATGTGCGTAGGAAAAAAAAAAGTGGACAAGAAGAGGTGAAAGAGAAGGCAAAACGCGCGGTGCGATTATGAGTAGTTGAGGCGGAAGATGTCATTGAACCTGCAGCCCCCGTTCCGCTTGTCAGCACGCCACGTTCTCCGCATCCATGAAAGAGAAACGAGAGAAGGGGAAGGAAACACATACACATAGTAGCTGCCCGAATCCGGAATGAGCTGGAACGTCTGCGAGAAGTTGAGCGGGTTCGGGCTGTCGTCGACCTGGCGCGGCGCGTGAGCACCTCTCCACACTCCACTTCACACACTACACGGAGGATGTACGTACGACAAGGAGGCCAGTGACGAGCACGAGCAGGCTCGCCTCGCCGGACGTGGACGACGGCTGCGCGTCGATGGTGGTGACCTTGTGCTGCACGCGCTGGAACGGCAGGCCCTGCAGCTTCTCGACGATCGTCGGCGCGCCGAGGTGCTGCGTGCCCTCGAACGTCAGCATCGACGTCGGGCGCTGCTCGGCAAGGCGGTCAGCGGGCGTGCGGGTGCGGGGTGCGGCGGGAGGCGCAAGGCGGACGCACGTAGAGTGACTGGAGCGCGGCGCGGTCCGAGTCGAAGGTCTGGTAGTAGAAGTCGGTGAACTGTTTCGCGATCGTGCTGATGTCGGCCATAGCTATGCTGGAGGGTGGTGAGAGGTGTAGGGTTCGAGGAGGAGAAAGGCGGGGGAAGGGTTATAAGAATGTGGGCAAGGGCTGAGGCAAAGACGCGGAAGATTGAAAGGGACGGGACGATGTTGCTGATTAGATTCAGATCGGGCACTGCTTTCCTCGGAGTTTCTTACCGTTCAAACGTTCATATAATTCTATGCCCAGTGAAAATCCCGCCTGGCGAGATCGGGCGGGATATGGTCTGATATGTAAAAATGCAAGTGGGCTGGCAAGATCTGGTGACATCTGCTAAATTGTCTCTGGCAAGTACTTGTTTGCATTTCTTTCCTCAGAGTATGACGTAGATCTGTCGGCGTACTCGTGTGCTCCAAGTTCAACTTATAGTTCCAAGTCGTTGCGTCCGTGTCGTTACCTCCTTCTCTCCTCCATCCACCAACATCCTCCTTTTGTCCATCGTTTCCTCCCAATTTCTCCCCGCCCATTGATATCCCAAAGCAATCGAACGGTGAATTGTGCACGACTGCTGCGTGGTGTGCGACTGCATGCGCCATGACGTCATCAGCGGCTCGCTGTTGTTTCCGCCAACAAGGTCAGCGCCAGAGGAAAGTGGGCGAGTGCAAGACCACAGACGAACATAGCAGATACTCGTATTTCTCTACAGTGCATAGAAAATGCCATCGGAGACAATGTGGGATCGAGAGCTTCGGTGTAACGCCTCCATATTATATAAGCACCTTCCCTATTCGTACGACGCGTCTTGCTTGTTTCGGGCTCCGGTTTAATACCGGAGCCAGCCACCTA